>JARBWK010000006.1:124049231-124068955 GCA_030556195.1 Anolis apletophallus | reverse complement strand
AAACCTGCTAGTACTAGTCATAGAATTGTCTGCATTACAATCAACAAAGAATTCCCTTAATCTTAATGTTCTAAACAAATGCGCTAAGTCTTTACGGATAACATAATCAGTACAAGGCGGCGTATACACAAAGGACAAACCCTTATTCAAAAGGCACAATTCATGATCGCTGAAAACATAAGAGGATAGGTTAACCACTAGGTCTGATTTTTTCGACCCTTGGCCTTGCGAAAATAACGCTGCCTGCTCTGGGTGGATTGCCTGGGCGTATTCTTCTTGGGGTTGGAGGGGGCAGACCCTGAGGTCGAGGGTTCTGCAGCTAATTCCTCTCCTGAAGAGGCTGAGGGGAGGGAACCTTCGGGGAAGCGGACCGACCTTTGGGGGGATTTGGTGTTATTGGGGTTATAAATCCACTTATAAACCCTATTGGCTTGGTAGTCAATTTGATCACGACGAAATTTCTTAATCTTATAAGCCTTTAGGTCAGTGTATAACAAATCACATTGCTTTTTAACCTCCGCTAGGTCCGCCTCCGTGAGAGACTCCTGGGCATTGGTTCTGATGGAATCAATGTCCGTTCTAAGCTCCTGAATTTCTTTAGTACAACGTTTCACTATAAGGGTCATCCAGTCAACCGAACATTTATTAGCGATGGCTTGCCAACCATTAAGGAATTCGGGGTCATCCAAATAGGTCCCCGGTGGGGTTTGCACCCTTAATCCTCTTGGAATTAATCCATTTCTAATATACTCTGACATGGATGCTGCAGTGAGCTGAACCCTAATCAGCCTGAGTTCCTTATCCTCCAATTCTTTGGCAGGGCTAGAGCTACCGGGGTGCTTCAAATTGGTTGCCCCCACAGCTGGGTCAAATAAGAAATAATCCTGTATGGTGGCATCAACATCGGTCTGTTCATATGCATGCATAGTAAGGGGGGTCTCCATGATGTCTGAAAGACTAGGCACGAATGCACTAGGAAAGCAGCAAGTCACAAACAATGAATATACCACACTGGTAACAGGAATACACAGGTATAGACTACACAATAGCAAACATAACAAAAATATAATGTGTATTGAATCACAAAGCACAAGGTACAAACTGAAGGGGCAGTGTAATAAGTGCCCCTTGGCGCTCGCAGTACAAATATAAAGGTTGGAAATACCAATCAATGGAGCGCAGTGTAGTCACCAGACGGAGTTCAGGAGCTGAGGTAAGGCGGCCCTATGGGAAACACAGTTCGCAAGGATGGGAATCACAGCAGTAGAGTGAGCGGGTGGAGTATTCCCGGCGTGATCCAAGCCTGTGATTAATGGCCAAGGCTGATGCCTGAGTATCCTGCTCGCAAGGCTGTTTGCCTGGAGCAAGCGCTTGATGCGCTGCGACTGGTAACCGAGCCCTCACTTCGTCCTGGGAGGAGTTCCGCTGGGAAAATACACAAACAGTAGTTCCAAGTGTGAAAAATGCGCCGGGCACCCGCAGCCAGCTGCAGTGGGCCCGTCCGTTTCGCCGATTTACGGCTTTGTCAAGCGGTCAGGTGCAATACAAGACGGCGTTTCATGGAGATTATACAATCTGTAACAATATAAGTGTCAGAATAATGGTCTACAAGAGTGCAGTATAATACAGACAAGGAGAACACAATCCACAGTGTAAAGACATACCGTGCGATAACATGGCCCCATCATAGGTCACCCATCGGGTCCATGGAATTACCTATGATGGGGCCATGTTATCGCACGGGTATGTCTTTACACTGTGGATTGTGTTCTCCTTGTCTGTATTATACTGCACTCTTGTAGACCATTATTCTGACACTTATATTGTTACAGATTGTAATCTCCATGAAACGCCGTCTTGTATTGCACCTGACCGCTTGACAAAGCCGTAAATCGGGCGAAACGGACGGGCCCACTGCAGCTGAAGCCGCTGGGGTGCCCGGGCGCTACTTTTCACACTTGGAACTACTGTTTGTGTATTTTCCCAGCGGAACCTCCCAGGACGAAGTGAGGGGCTCGGGTTACCAGTCGCAGCGCATCAAGCGCTTGCTCCAGGCAAACAGCCTTTGCGAGCAGGATACTCAGGCATCAGCCTTGGCCATTAATCACAGGCTTGGATCACGCCGGGAATACTCCACCCGTTCACTCTACTGCTGTGATTCCCATCCTTGCGAACTGTGTTTCCCCATAGGGCCGCCTTACCTCAGCTCCTGAACTCCGTCTGGTGACTACACTGCGCTCCATTGATTGGTATTTCCAACCTTTATATTTGTACTGCGAGCGCCAAGGGGCACTTATTACACTGCCCCTTCAGTTTGTACCTTGTGCTTTGTGATTCAATACACATTATATTTTTGTTATGTTTGCTATTGTGTAGTCTATACCTGTGTATTCCTGTTACCAGTGTGGTATATTCATTGTTTGTGACTTACTAGCATAGGGTGGCCACTGAAAAATTCCTCTCAGAGCATGATGGGAGTTCAAGTTAAAAGCCTGGTGGTGTCCATGCTCTGATTGGCTGAGAATAGACACAACCAACGACTACAATTCCAGAATCCTCTCTTGCAGTATGTCTTAAAAAATTAAATATTTTTTTTAAAAAATCAGTACATTGGTGAATTGTTTTCAAACTTGACAGGTCTGCAGTTGTAAATGAGGTCTATAACTGAGGTAGGTTTCATGTAGATAGGCCATAAAATGGCTGAGCCTTTAAAGTTTTCCATTGTAACCAACGGGCTGAACCCCTGCCAAATAAAATCACCCCTTCCCTTTTGGGTAACTTTCCGGTAAATGAAATTAGGGGTCAGATGAAAGCAAACCCAAAAACAGCATGCCTTTTGGCCCAAAAGCGCATGCCTAATGATTAAGACCAAAAACCCAGGAAACAGTAGAAATATATATTATACCTAAATTCTAAGAGATGTGCAGCATTCAGCCCAATCTTTTGAGCTAACAATTAATCTGAACAAACAGCAATTAATCATTTTGCAATACCAGTGAAGCTAACCAGCCCCATCCTTTCTCACATATTAGGTAATAAATGTTCCTAATGTGTTTTGGTTTGAGACTTGTCTTAGAAGGCTTGAGAATTTTGTGAATTTGAAGCTTTAACTAACCTGACCTGCAACTCATGGAGTGATATGCAGACTGGAGTTTAGTAATGTTTCTCATTTTTCTCCAAATATTTCTTACAATTAGTAATGGCTCAAAAACACATCAGAATGCAGAGGGACAAAATGCATTTTGCAGTAAAAGATATTTAAAAATACATATTTCAGTGTAAGTTTTCATGCCTCTTCAAACTGAAGATCAAAGCAGAAAATGAATTGGATAAATCTATGGGTAAACAGGAAAAAGTGGGATAGTGTAGAAATAGATTGATTTTTTTTCATACCAAAACTCATATATAATAAGCATAAACACCCCTATTATAAAGGTCAACTTTCTTCTAGCAATAAAATAGAACTATGTAAGACAGCTAAGAAGCATATTCATTGCACTGCAATGGATACGAAAATATGTAATTGTTCTGAGTAGGGGACAGATGGTATAGTGCAGATTAGGTGAAAGTATGGGATTAAATAATATATAAAAAAGCTCAACAAGAACAATGAAAATATTGGTGTCCTGTTTTTTTGGCCTGTTCCTGGGGTTATTTGGGGTGCTGATTGAGAAAATTGCATTGGATTGACTGCATCAGCTTTACTTTCTTGGTTATCATGATTTTTTATAGGCAAACAGATGGTAACTGGTAGATGGCATATGTTCTGCATCTTAAAAAGCAGCGCTGATAGGGAAAAGCGATGCTATTTTTGGAATCAGCAGGTCAAATATAACCGGAAACAGGTATAACATTTGAGGCAACAAAATATATGTTGGCCTGTGTAATAATTAACCATTCTAAAATAAAAAGCATGCCATTTGCTTGGTCGTGGAATTTTCAAGTCAGATAACAAAATGTCAAAATGTGCTTGTTTATATTATTATACATTCATTTTTCCTAGTAGTGTCCTCAAACTGAAATCCATGTCAGAATTTAAGCCTAAATGGAAACGCTGGCTTAAAACAAGGTATTATGATGGAGTTCCAGAGACAGACCTTGGAACATTTTGGATGCCAGTTTCCCAATCAGTAGTTGGTAGCCACTGCAATTACAGTTTTTTAAAAATGTGTAGTAGAGATATCTCTAAAGTATATTCTTCTTCACATAGCCTTGTAACTGTACAAAGTAACTAAAATTACGGTTGATCCGTCAGAAGAATAATATTATCCTGTGTCAAATTATAATAGTAATACAATGTAGACATAAAGAAATTAACTATAATTAATTTGTTATTAGAAAACAGCTGTATTTCAAGATCTGATTGAGACATTAAAAAAGGTCTTGTCTCATGTCCACACCAAAATACACTGTCTTGGTGGTAGAACATGCAGAAAGATCTTTTACAAAGGCTGCAAATTATGGGAAGTTTCATATGGAAGGTATTTGTAGTTAATAGCATTCTCAATAGGCCTTTCAAGGAAATCAAAAGTCACTGCAAATGGCTCAAAGCTGATGTTCTCTGGTCCATAAAATGGGCATCAGGCCTAGCTGTGATATTTTGTGTTAGTTCTAAAAAACAAACTTTTTCTTCAAGAGGATGCCCATGTACAATGTATTACACTGGTATAAAGGAAAACACACAAAAAGACTGGGTAATATCAAAAATAGCATATATTAGCATAAACATACGTGGTGAATGCTGGGAGGGAGCAAGAACAATAATCACTCCCTGGCGCTTACATACCTCAATCTAGGCATAAACACCATCCGCTCTTGCCACTTTTCCACAACCAGGCAGCAGGCCTTTTCGGCTGTGGCCCCTGTGTTGTGGAATTCCCTTCCTGATGACACTCGAGCGATCCCTGAGCTGGCCCCTTTTCGGAGGGCTTGTAAAACTGCCCTCTTTAGACTGGCCTTCAATTAATCTGGTCTGGCCTGGCATGTTTTAACGCTATGTCCAAGGAACCCATGGGTACCTGTGGACCTTTTTACTGAGACAACTGTTTTATGCTATGTCTTTTATTGTATGTTTTTATGTTTTTATTATACACTGTATATTGTATGTATGTTGTGATCCGCCCCGAGCCTGCAGGGAGGAGCGGAATATAAGATTGAATAAATAAATAAAAATAAATAAATAAAGAGAAGCGCAGTGTGGTTCTCAGGCAAAGTTCCAGGAAAGGGCGTGACAGAGCTCAAGGAGGGCAGCGAGGTAAACAATGAGGATGGGGATCAAAATGCATAGGCTGGAGGGAAAGATAAACAGGAGTTCAAAGCCTGGAGTGATCCCAAGCCGCGAAACATCAGCGGTGGAGGAAAATGCCTCGATGTGTAATCCAAGCTCCTAAAGCGGCCGATTGCCGGGAGCAGAGCTGTGCGAATGCGCTGTGCCTCGGAGCCGGAGCAAAACACGCCACGTTGGAAACCAAGCCGGGAGAGAGCCACAGACTGGAACAGCAAATCAAACCACGAGGAAAACGCCGGGCACGATGCTCAGCCAATCTCAATTTCAGAACGCGAGAAGTCTGTCCAATGTAGACTAAACCACAAGGATCGCACACGAGCGCATACACGCAATTTTCTGTGGCACAAGTGGAATGTACTCTTATTTCAAAGGGCGTAGACCTACCAGGGGTAGATAAGGTCTTGTCCCTATACACCTGTGGACAGCAAACGCAATGGCCACAAGGTTTACAACCCGGGCTCAGAATGCCCCGGGAAGGAGGGGGTGCGTGGCAGGTGGAATGCACTAACTCGTCCTTAAGACTCCTGGTGCGTTTGTTAGCTACAATGAGAAAATGTTTGAACGGTTCTATCTCTGGCAAGACACTCCAATACTTTTTTACTATACCCACAATTTGTTTAGTATGAGGGGTCAGAGTGACGGGCCAGATTACCCTATCCTGAGTTTTTTTTGGGTTTGGGAGTAAGTAATGGCGCTCTCTGAAATTGAGATTGGCTGAGCATCGCTCGAGAATTAAGTCCAGGGCGGATAATTCCATATTATACAAACACTTCCTTACAGTTAACCATCGTCCTGGTGCCTTTAAGTTCACTGTTCTAGAAAAGGTGGGACAATATCCCCATGGTAACAATCAAAACAACCTTATTAGGGCTGAAAGTAGGCTAATTGCCCTCCTCAAAACAGAGCATCCGGCTGGGCTGAATGACTCCCTTAGCCTTAATTCTCTCTTAATTTGACGTGCCTCCCACCTGCCTGCTGTAATGTATTATTTAAACACTGCCTCCTGCACCAACATTTACCCTCGGGTCCATGGAATTGCCTATGATGGGGCCATGATACCGCACGGTATGTTATATTGTATGGATGGTTCTCTCCAAGACTCTTTCCACTGTATTTGTTAGACTTATGTTATAATGATGATGTTGTTACAGATGCTATGATTTCCATGTCACTTCTGTGAAACGCCTGTGATTTCCAACGCACTTGGCCGCTTGAAAAAGCCATTTATCGGCATAACGGATCGGGCCCCCTGCAGCTGAAACCGTTGCGGCGTTTGATTCCCTGTTCCAGTCTGTGGCTCTCTCCCGGCTTGGTTTCCAATGCGGCGTGTTTTGCTCCGGCTCCGAGGCACAGCGCATTCGCGCAGCTCTGCTCCCGGCGATTGGCCGCTTTAGGAGCTTGGATTACACATCGAGGCGTTTGCCTCCACCGCTGATGTTTCGCGGCTTGGGATCACTCCAGGCTTTGAACTCCTGTTTATCTTTCCCTCCAGCCTGTGCATTTTGATCCCCATCCTCATTGTTTACCTCGCTGCCCTCCTTGAGCTCTGTCACGCCCTTTCCTGGAACTTTGCCTGAGAACCACACTGCGCTTTTCTTGTATAGTATATGCCTAGATTGATGTATGTAAGCGCCAGGGAGTGATTATTGTTCTTGCTCCCTCCCAGCATTCACCACGTATCTGTTTATGCACTAATATATGCTATTTTTGATATTACCCAGTCTTTTTGTGTGTTTTGCTGTATTGCACAGACAGTAGTATTGCTTGTGTATAATTACTGGTATAAAGGAGGCACAAATAACTGGCACAAAGCTTAGATAATATTGGCATTATGATTATAGTTATTTATTGCCGGACAGTCTTCAAAGGCAACCCCATGTAGAGTGTGTTGTAGTAGTCTATACGGGATGTAACCAGAGCGTGGACCACTGTGGCCAAGTCAGACTTCCCAAGGTACAGGCACAGCTGGCACACAAGTTTTAACTGTGCAAATGCTGTCCTGGTCACTGCCAAGACCTAACCCTAACTCAGCCCAGACAGAAGACACAAGCTTCAAACTGTATAGACATTTTATTTCCATTCCTGCTAGACAAGAAAACCAATCAGTAGCCTCCATCTACCTGCACAGATCATAACTTGTTCCAATCAGTGCTCAGAGTGGCAAAAAAAAGCATTGTCTGAATGGCTATCAAATCTCTATAAATGTCTCTGTATCTATCAATTGCATTATGTCTGAATTGAGAGTTCTGTCTCTCTGATATCCAGTTTTTGGCCAAAGTAAACAAAATCTCTGGTCCTTGCCTTCATGCTGACATGTCTCATTTTGGATTGGAGCTTAGGCACTCCAGGAACTCGAGCTTGTGGTTCAGTGGAGCTGAAATCACACAAACACCATTAAAGTTCAAGGTTTTTGACCTGCATACACACTATATAATGGATAATGAAAATACATATTTTATGGCATGCATCATGACAAATAATTCTTCAATCTTGTTTACAAAACAACGTAGTTTCTGGCTGAAAAGAACATGACATTCTAAAATTTATTTATTTATTTATTAACTTCACTTATACCCTGCCAACCATCTCCCAAAGGGACTAGGGCCGGTTTACATGAGTCCAGGCCCAATAACACATAATAACAATAGCAATTATAAAACAATACAATCAATAAAACTCAACATAAGCAACAACAGAAATTTAAAACCATTTCAGGCAGGCCAAATGTGAATATTAAATTTTTAAAAATAAATAAACATTGGATGCAGACAGAGGTAGATTGTATAGCACGAAGGTTTCAAGGACAATGTTACCCAACAGGTAATTAAAGTGCTTCTGAGGACATTTGCAGGGATTGAACACAGCAGGGTGTTATTTACTTTATTCAGGGAAGGCACATTGGAACAGCCACATCTTCAGGCTCCTCCTAAAAACTGCCACAGTGGAGGTTTCTCTGATCTCCTTGGGGAGCGGGTTCCAGAGTCGGAAGGCCACTACAGAGAAGGACCTCGCCCTCATCCCCACCAACCACGCTTGCGAAGGCGGTGGGAGCGAGAAAAGGGTCTCTCCAGATGAACAGAGAGATTGCCTGGGTTCGTAGACAAAAATTTGGTTATGTAGGTAGGCGGGTCCCAAACCATTCAGGGATTTGTAGGTAAGAACCTGCACCTTGAATTGGGACTGGAAGATGAATGGCAACCAATGGAGCTCTTTAAACAGGGAGGTTGACTGCTCCCTGTAAGTCGCTCCAGTTAGCAATCTAGCTGCCACCCGTTTGACCAATTGAAACTTCCTGGCCGTCTTCAGGGGCAGCCCCACATAGAGTGCATTACAGTAATCCAATCTAGAGATGATTAACGCGTGGACCACCGTGGCCAGATTCGACTTCACGAGGTACGGTCGCAGCTGGCTCATGAGTTTTAATTCAAAAGGTTTTTCCCAGCAAATACTTTTCCTCCCATGGAAACGACAATTATTAATATTAAATACATGTTTCTTATATTTAGAGCATTTCAGAAATCTTGGTAAAATAGTCTAGTAATCAACTCTTCTCATTGTCCTATTAATTATGCTTCTGGAATGTTTCACGGGCCTTATTTTTAAATTACAGACTACTGCAGGGATTTAATTTATAGATGATTTCATTATGGGAAGTTTTTAAAAACCTCTGGAGAACTTGTAATCTTCACACTCTGTGTTTTCCTTTGCTTCCTGCATTTTAAATTCTGTGAAACAGGAATGGATTACAATTTCTCATGTGGAATTCCTTGAAGATAAGCTTGGCCTAATACAGTAACTGTGTTTCCTTTATAAGAAATTAAAAGTTCTGCCTATCTTGGGAGGAAAGGAATATCCAGGGTTAGAAAACAACAACAACAACAAAAACAACAACAAAATATAGGGGGCAAGATTCATCCATGGAAACTTTGGATAATAGTCAATCCTATTGAAATTAAAATTCTGTTGGACATTACCATAGAATCACCTGGAGAGCCAAGAAATAGAATAAAATAATTTTATTCTCATTGTACACCATGCAACAAAATTAAATGCCATCCCCAATACACTTTCTCAACCTCAAAGGAAGTCAATAAGAAGTCTCTTCTGAAGACATTTTTTTAAAGGTCATAAATTGCCATGCATTGGAGTCAACTTGAAGGCTTTATTTATCAACACATCAAGTGTGAGTAATCAATAATCCTCTAGAGCAGGGGTGGGCAATTACTGGCCCTCCAGGTGTTTTGGACTTCAACTCCCAGAAATCCTAACAGCTGGTAACCTGGCTAGGATTTCTGGGAGTTGAAGTCCAAAACACCTGGAGGGCCAGTAATTGCCCACCCCTGCTCTAGATATTGTTGTTCTGCAAGTCCCATCAGACAGCATGACCAATTGTATGGGAAGTTGAGGACTGTGCTCTCGCAACATCTGGAGTATCATAAATTTCTCACCCCAAATAGCTTGCAATGTTAATTACTCCTATGATAAACTTATTAAAATCAAGAGGATTTGTTATCTATAATGGATTTAAGTTCTATTAATTTCACTAGGCTTAATGTATCATATGGCTCAAGGTTAAGGCTAGAAAAATAATAAATTATAGCATGCTGTAATTCAAATATAACTATATATCTCACAATGTTGAGGAAAACAGACCACTTTTTTTAGATGCTCTGATTGCTTCTGCTTAGATGGTCAGACTACCGTTCAGGTACTAACTGTGGATGAGCATCTCTAAAAACTAAAGGTTCTCATATTTGCAATTTCTGCTTAAATGCTAATTTGATTGTTGCCTTGCTCTTTCCATGCTTTTTGTGAGGGAGTCATTTAGGTTAGAAAATAGAGTAAGGACAGAAACTGGATTGCTGTGATGGATGACTTATTAAAACACAAACAAGCATAAACAGGAACAGCAAGAACCAGCCAGTTTTGCAGGATCTTTAAATCAAGTTTTGGAAATGGTGCCTAGTGTGTCTGCAATGGCAGGTTTGTCACATCAAGAAAAGATTAGTACTCTCCCAGATATGAAATGTATAAATCATGGGATTCCACATGATTCCATTAATGTTATATTTCCTTAAATGATTTGGCATGGATTAATTAGAATGTTAACCTTTAAGTGGTGTGTTTTATATTCATGGTCAAATTTTGTATTTATCATTTTATCTTGAAGCCTGTATAGTGCCTTAAGGAGGGATACTATAGAAATTACTAAAGAAATGAACCAAGGAAAATGTAGGGCAACCACAACTATCATTATCTCATGTGTTCACTAGCTTTGATTCTTCATAATGCATCCTGACTATAGGGTGCTTTCTGTTATCAAGGTGTGATGACATCTAAAGAAAGTGTGCTTCCCATTTGTGTCTCTGCTATCATGAGATGATACTCAGAGGAATAATTTACTAAGGTCTCTATAGAGAAAGAAAATAAACTGAGCTAGGTTAATATCATTACCCTTTGATAAATTTATTCTGTTGACATCCCTGACCATCCTCTCAACAGAGGAGAGAGGTTAGCTTGAATTGCATGAGACATCAGAAGGGGACTATTTGGTGGGGAAAAATATTAATACAAAATGAATGAGATGCTTATAGAAACAGACCATAGGATTACTCTAATGGTCTAATGATTCCAACAAAGGAATCTTGTGCCATCCTAGGATATTCTTGCAAAACTTTATTCTCTTCATAATACATTTTCTACAATATCTTAATATCTCTGGATAATTAAGAAATGAATTAAGTTAATAGCCTACCATTCTACTTGCTCAGGACTTAAAGTATTAGGATGACTCCCTGATAGTTGCCCATTCCTGCCTTAGAGTATCAGTCACCAAAGTCTGACGGTGTTGTAGCAGACTTCTAATATTGTAATATTGTTTACCGAACCACATTTGCTGTCTGCACTGGAGGGAACCTTTTGGGAACCCCTCCCACTGGAAAAAAAGTCCCAGAAAACATTCTGGCTCATTTTTTAGATTCCCTGTATGTTTGCTGAAGAAACAAATGTGCATAAAGTCATCAATTCATCTGAAACAGTTCCTGACCAAAAATGTATACTTGAAGAATGCACACAAACTCTTTGATCCAAAGAGAGATGTTGACTATCTGGCTACAGGATTCAAGGAGTTGTGTCCTCCCAGAAAATACATTTTCCAAGTGATCACCATTTGAAACTGGAAAGAGCTCTAGTTAGGTTTGAGTTGAGAAGACTTCAACTGATTAAGCAAATAATTAAGACTTGGAAAGGCTGTGGTCTGAAATCCTGGAGAACCATTACCAATAATTGGAGACAATCAACTTTAATTCAGTATGAAGACAGGGATTCAAGCCAAACTTTCCTAAGAAGAATACAAAACTTAGGATACTTCATGACAAGCCTACTACTGGAAGGCCAATCCAAGCTCTTAATTCCCCAGAGTAGTCCTATAAAAATGTCAGTTGGATTCCCCCCCTTCTCCCCAACTCCTTTTTAAAATATATATATATATTTCTGTCAAATATTTGAAAAAAATTAGAATTTGGGGGTGTTTTTGTAAGCAAAACACACATGAACCAAACAAAACCATTACATTTAATGTCTGGTTGGGTGTGGTGAAAATTTATTCTTAGGTATCTGTGCTCATGGCTGTCTAGGCAGACAAATGAATGTAAATTTAATTCTTATTTTGACCCATTCCTGCCTCTTTTTGTAATTTGTTTTAAAAACTCTAAATTAGAATTTCCTTTCAAATTTAGTATATAATTTTTCAACATTCAGCATGTATTGGTCATGTTATTTTCACTAATATTTGCTTTTTGAATGAAAATCTTTTGACTGTAATTTGACATTGCCAAGTTTTGGTACTGATGTATAATAGCTTTATTTTGCACGTTAAATTATATTTTTATGTAGGTATATCAGTTTCTGTGCGGTTTCCTACATAGAAAATACTTTTTTTCCTATGCAAAATATCTTTAAAAAAAATCAGAATAAGTCTTGAATTATGAATATGCTAAAAATACTCATTATTTCCTTATTTCCTTTCCTCTTGATTTGGAACAGATACTGTATATTCTATCATGGACAGACCTGATAGCTGTTTATAAGGATTAAAAAAAACATGTGGAAATTGAGAGAGTTCCTTTCAATGACCAGCCATGGAAGTACTGAGTTGAATACAGTTACCTTTTTAACTATAATCAATCCTCAGCAGGAACTGCAAGGAAATAAAAAAATAAAGAATGTGAATAAAGACATTGCTATTTTATTGTCCTGGGAGAACATCTCTCTAGGAATTTCTAGGTCTTCCAGGTCAACTCTATAGTCAACATTTGTTGTTAATTGACAATAGAATCACTCTGGGGGATCTAGGAATTCTTAGAGAAATCTCTAAATCCTCCAGCATGACTGAAGGAAGTTGACAATAGGGGCATACTAGAGGACATAGAAATTCATAGAGAAAACAATTTAAATCAATTGTATGAATAATCAAATCCACAAAATTTAAAATCACAAAATTGGAGAGATTGACCTATTCAACTATTAGCATCTGGGGTGTGCAGGGGGAAGCAACCTAGTATATGAGTAGGTCTCACCTGATCTCTTCTCCACTTCCTCCTACACAAACCACCCAAGTCCTAAGAAGAACACAAAACTTAGGATACTTCATGACAAGCCTACTACTGGAAGGCCAATCCAAGAAGCAAACACCCAGGTCAGCCCCAAGGGACATCCCCTTCTCTGTGCCCCAGATCTCATGACCTAATGTATGAGCACCAGAGGACCCCCTTTCACTAAATGGGTACATGCCAAACCATTCCCACTGCATCCCCATCACAGCCCACCAAACATTGCACTACACTCTTTAAGTAGAAGACTTGAAGCATTCTGGTATGAAGTTCAAGGCTTCTACTTAAAGAGTATAGTTCAATGTTTGATGGGCTGTGATGGAAATCTGTTAACACAACCCTTTCACCCAAAAGAAAGTGGGGGAAATATTGGGAGAACCTTGCGGAAGATTGAGAGAATTACAGAAAATGGAGATATAACTGTGGTAGTCTTAAAGTTATTACAAAATGTTGCCAGCACGTTGTCAAAGAAGAGAACTTTGTGCTCCATCTTTTCACACTCTACTAAAGCCTGGATAGTTTAAAATGAGGTTGGAACTATTCATCATGCTGAAAATCTTTGGACACCCTCTCTGTCTCAGTGGCTACAGATTGTTTATCACCTACCAGTGTATATTCTAGATGATTTCCATCATTTATGTGAACTGAGCTTGCAGGTTAGAATTTGAGAATATCTGCTTTACAGTATTCAGACATGTAAGCAAATTATTTTGCAATCCTCTAAGCACTATAGATACCCTAAGTGGATTCATTTTTCTTTTATATAAGGCCCTTGACTCATGCTAAAGTTTGACATCACCTCCCAACAAACTCTTTATTCATGTTAAGAGCAATGCAACTTTTGTACTTGGCACACATAAATACACAAGCTGTCAGATGAAGATGGATCTCTCTGCTGATGTTTGCCAAGCATGAAGAGTTTGCTCAGCACCATGCATACAATGCCACAGCAATCAAAACTGGGTTATATTATGTTCAAAGAAAGAAAGTATACACATGGATATACTTTTAAATTAGTGTGACAAGGTAGGGGTATAACATTTTGCATATTGCAGAAACAGTCACAGATAGCTTTCTATCAGTTTGGAGGAGAAGCAAAACACCTTGCAGAATCAGATTTGGGTCCTCCACCTAGAAATAGGGAGAAATTTATTTATTTTAATTTCCACCAAAATGTAGTATATATTTCATGATTACAAGAAAGAAGCCAAACTCAGTTTCCCATATAAAATCCATGCAAGGAGAAATGTGTAGCCCAATTCATGCATGCAGAAATTTATTTATTTATTTATTTATTTATAAATTCGATTTGGTAGAATGCTCTCTCTGGAGCCCAGAGCGGTTTACAACATAAAATCAATAAAAACATCAATAAACAGATAAAAGACAAGAACCCAAGAACCCCACTCCCCACAGATGAGAATACAGAAATGAGAATACACTACAGTAAAACTGTTTTTTTAAAAAAGTAAACACATTTAAACTAATACATGCATTTTGAAGGTATTCACAAATGCAATGCAATTAGTGGGAGCAAAATGCATATATTTGGGGAAATGTGTATCTTCAGAAAAAGAATACACCTGGAGATGCACACGATCCAGTCCCATCGTGTAGTTGTTCCTTCCCTTATGTCCATTACTCAATATTTACAAATGCTTGCTCGAATAGCCATGTCTTAAGTTTTTTCCTAAATGTTAGTAGTGAAGATGCCAATCTATATTCATTTAAAATAAAACAGCCAAAGTACTCAGAGACCAATTAGTTCAAAAAGTTGATAATGCAAACATTCTCAGAAAGATCAAAAGCCTTCTATGGAGAGGTGGAAAATTTAGGCAATGAATTGAAACTCAATGTAAAATAAATGCAAATCAGCTCCACAAAGCAACAGGCATGGATTCACATAGCAAAATAAAGAAGAAATCCCAATATATTTGGTGCAAAAGAATATTCATTTGTTTTACCAGCTTGCAGCAAAGTACTGACAGAGGGCTTTCAATACGTTATGTTTTCTCGTCTTTGATAAGCTATCAGAGCAGGAAATATAAACTGCCACAGGAGCTGATAGATGCAAAATATCCAGATTTCTTATGGAGATATGAACTCAAATCTGCAGAGCAGTTACCTTGAAAGAAATATCTTTATTTGTTTCCTGCATTCCAATTTTGCTTCAGATGAGAAAAAAGAAACTAACTTCATAATGCAGCATTGTCCCAGAAGATAGAGCAGTGAAAAAAGATAATAGGGCATTATTCCAGAAGCTAATCTTACTGAAATATCACTTTAAATATTTCATTCATGGATTATTCAAACTCCCTTTTCGAAGTTATTACTTTTATATTTCAATAGATCTGGCTGAGAAAACATCATAGACTTCTCAGTGAAGTAGCACTTATGTGGGAAAGTTGTAGCACAGGAGAAAGAAAGAAACTTTACGGAGCTGTTACGTGATGGGCTCCCTACTACTAAACAGCTCATTCACTCTAAAATGGGCTGATAGGTGATTGATCGTAACTGATATCTGGATGCCAAAAATGGCAAATACAACAAGGAAATAAAATACATTTTCCTACATTTAAACACACACTACATTTGTAACACTAACACTGGATCTATAGTGACATATAATCCAGTTTCCAAAACCAGATTATATTCTTTGAACTGCATTATATTAGTCTACACCAGTGTTTCCCAACCAGTGTGCCATGCGCGATCATCAGGTGTGCCGTGGGAAATTGGAACCTCCCGGGGGAGTCTAGTGTGTTGAAGTATAAAAACCCTAAGAAACCTACCTCGATAAAGGCACCAAATTACAAATACCCCTCCCTCCCCACTACTTGGTCTCTCCCTCTCCATGCATTGGGAAGGCCCACCTCCCTTTCCCCAAGTAGAGACCTCCTCTTGCCTCCTGGGGATTCTGTGTGGGAAGTTTGGCCCAGTTCTATCATTGGTAGGGTTCAGAATGCTCTTTGATTGTAGGGGAACTATAAATCCCAGCAACTACAACTCCCAAATGTCTAGGTCTATTTCCCCTGAACTCCATCTGTGTTCATATTTGGGCATATTGAGTTTTCATGCTAAGTTTGGTCCTGATCCAACATTATTTGAGTCCACAGTGCTCTCTGGATATAGGTGAACTACAACTCCAAAACTCAAGGTCAATGCCCACCAAACTCTTATAGCATTTTCTCTTGGTTATGGGAGTTCTG
This sequence comes from Anolis apletophallus, assembly GCA_030556195.1. Lineage (NCBI taxonomy): Eukaryota > Metazoa > Chordata > Lepidosauria > Squamata > Anolidae > Anolis > Anolis apletophallus. The sequence goes on along the minus strand of JARBWK010000006.1, from coordinate 124,052,849 downwards.
TGTGGGAAGTTTGTGTCTTTCTGCCATTCCTGCCAGGACATCTAGTATGTTGTGTTCATTGAAACAGGCCCGGGTTTCACACTGAGTGTATAAATACATTTAAAAACATATTAACTATATGTATTACTGTGTTAGAGTGTCATTTTGTGTCATTTTGGTTGGTGGTGTGCCCCAGGATTTTGCAAATGTAAAAAGTGTGCCGCGGCTCAAAAAAGGTTGGGACACATTGGTCTACACGGCCATATAATCCAGTTCAATGTAGATAATCTGGATTCAGGAATGGGATTACATGGCAGTATAGATGAGGTTTAAACTAAATTAAACAAATACAGATTAAAATTCACTACTAATTCACCAGGTCCTGACTATAGTTCTTTAACTAATCATACCTCCTGTACTATAAAATCATAAAAAATTCTTAATTAATAATAAGGCTAAAAAGTCCAGGGGAAAAGTAACATTGAGGATTTACCTCCTTACCGTGTATAAAATTAAAAGGAGCTATTCCAACTCCCCCCCCCCCTTTTTTTTCCTTCACACTTTTTGAGGCACAAGGATTTGGAACTCAGAGTGTGTTTCCCAAGTGTGCATGTCTATATATGGAAAAACTTTCTAAGGGAAATTGGAAGGTCTGTGTTCAGGGGAGAGAGAACATCTGGTTTCAGCAACGAACAGGGTTAGACCACATAGCCCCAATAATCCCTTTGCATATTCAATGACTGCATGGAGAACCTTTCCTACTGCATAGAAGCAAAGGCACACACGAGCCAAAGTTTGCATTTACTGCCTCTTCCCTCAAGCTAGTGCAGAATGCTGCTGCTTGACTGCTGATGGGAGCATCGGCATGAGAGCATACTACACCTATTTTGCAGCAACTGCACCGGCTACCAATAGAGTACTGGATAGTTGGTACTAACTTTCAAGGCCTTGTATGGTTTGGGGCCGGTGTATCTGAGGGACCGCCTCACCCCGCATGTTCCTCCAAGATCACTATGTTCAGAAGAGCGAAACCTTCTAGCAGTGCCATCAATCCACTCCTGCCGTCTGTCAACAACTAGAGTAAGAGCTTTCTCGGTAGTGGCGCCCACGTTATGGAATTCAATGCCAGATGAAGTCCGGGCCACTAAGGAGCTAGCACCATTTCGGAGAGCCTGTAAGACGACTCTTTTCAGACATGCTTTCAACTTAAATAGCCTTGGATAAAGTTGTTAATCCATGGAGTCCTATGGAAATCATCTGGTTTTATATTGTGTTATATTGTTGTTATTAAGTTGTTATTAAACTTGTAATGTTGTTGTTTTAATTGATTTTATGTAAACCGCCGCGAGCCTGCTGGAATAATGAATGAATAATAAATAAATAAATAGACAGGGAACAGTTGGTCTTGCACAATTTTGTTTATATTTTAAGTGACCATGTAATCCACTCCCTTTGCTTCTATTTTTTCACACATACAAATGAGATACTTTTCTTTGCCATTTTGTTGCACCGTAGACCTGAAGGACCCCTCAGTAAACCACTTGAGACCAGCTGTGGTTAAATGCTTTATTTAGAATAAATGGATAAAGTAAAGTAGGAAGAAATATTGTCCATTGATGCTCCCAAGCATCAGGTATTGCAAAGCAATAGTCCAGAAGTAAAACAGGAACAAAATAGGTAAAATGAGTCTTAATGCCCCAATGGGCTAAATCCAGGGATAAGTTCTTGGCACAAGGCTTGGCAAACAGAGTCTAAAGGCTGGAAGGCCCGATGGCCCATGCAGAGTTCCGTGAAGACTTGGCTTGAAGCTAAACGTTGGCAAAAGATGCCACACAGCTGTCAGACCTAACCTAAATAGGCCTCACAGACTTTGATCCTTACGACGCAAAGGTGCGTCGTAACTGGCTCCCATGAGCTGACCCACAGATGGGCTTTCTCAAGCCTCCCGTATCAGAATGGTATGTAGCCTCATTAGTGCCTGCACCTGGAAGGAAAGGAGTTAACTCAACTCTACTTTTCCCAGTGCTTCTTATCGGTTCGGGATGGAGCAAAGCTTCGCCTGTTCTTGAACGAGGATTGAACTGCGACCTCTGTGAAAGCTTGCTTCTTGACTTTTCAGGCCTCTCTGAGGCTTTGGATTTAACATGGTCTTGCTGAGGGCCAGGGACACATTTTGAGAAAGGGGGAAATGGAGATCACCTAGCATCCATTTCAGTTTAAGAGACTTGAAAGTAATTTCTTAGGGAAGTAGAATGGGGTAATACTTACATTACTTATTATTTATTTATTTATTTATTTGTTCAATTTTGTATTTCGCTCCTCCCTGCAGGCTCGGGACGGTTCACATAACATACATAAAACAACAATATGCATAAAATATTAAAATTACATTAAATTCATATAAAAACAGTGGTCGGACAGACAGATTAAATTTCCAGGTTTCAATTAAAGGCAAGTCTAAAAAGAGTGGTCTTGCATGCCCTCCGGAAGGGAATAAGATCTGTAATCGCAAGGACATCATCTGGAAGCGCGTTCCACAATACAGGGGCCACTGCTGAAAAGGCTCGTTGCCTTGTTATGGACAGGTGGCAAGAGTGGACTGATGATACGGTAAGCAGGTTTTGCTCCTCTGGGGAAAATACGGGGTAAAGCGGTCCCTCAGGTACCCAGGCCCTAGGCCGTGCAAGGCCTTAAAGGTCAGAACCAGCACCTTGAAGACAATTTGGTACTCAATTGGTAGCCAGTGCAATTGCCGCAGGATGGGAGTAATATGCTCCCTCACTGGTGCTCCCACCAGTAAGCGAGCACCGGCATTTTGCACTAGCTTGAGTTTCCGGATTGTCGACAAGAGAAGGCCCACATAGAGGGCGTTACAGTAGTCTAGCCTCGAGATGACCGTCGCTTGGATCACTGTGGCCAGGTCGTCCCTAGACAGGTAGGGTGCCAGTCGCCTAGCCTGTCATAGATGGAAAAATGATGTTTTGCTGACCATGGAGACCTGGGTCTCCATGGACCGCAATGGGTCCAGATGGACCTCCAAACTCTTTACCGAAGGTGATGGGCTTAGCTGCTCGCCAAAGTCCCTCACCAAAGGCTCCTAAATAAGCTCTTCAGCCATGGAATCAGGGGACAGGTCTTGTCCTGGATTGGAACCTGGCTAAACTGTAGGAAACAAAGGGTGGTAATAAATGGACACTTCTCTGGATGGAAAGAGGTGAGAAGTGGTACCCCAAGGTTCAGTTTTAGGACCGTTACTTTTTAATTTATTCAATAATGATCTGGATGTAGAAGTAAATTGTGAGGTAGAAAAGTTTGCAGATGACACTAAACTGTTCAGTAGGCATGGATTAGAACCCAAAAATCGCGATTCTAAAATCAAATGGGGGGGGGGGGTTTATTAGTAATAGAAAGACTTAACAAATTTTGTCCAAAAAGATCAAAAATGTAAACGTAACTACTAACGAAATTCTAAATTGGTTCTAAAGTCTGAAAAGCAGGAAACAAGGACTGACACTGTTTTTAAGCACAGGCAAATCAAGGGCAACATTTCCCTTGGTTTCCTTGCAGGGAGATATAAAGCATTAATATATTATTATTATTATTAAATAAAATAGTCAAGGCTTGCTTCTCCAGAGCATT
>JARBWK010000006.1:123989614-124049131 GCA_030556195.1 Anolis apletophallus | reverse complement strand
TCCGCCCTCTTTGTCCGTTTCTCCCAGTTCTCAGGCACCTTGCGTTTCGTGGGTCGTCACTCTGGGCTCACTCTGGGTTCTCCTTTCGCTCTTCCTTTGCCTCTGCCTATTTGCCGCGCTGCTTTTGCTCTCTGTTCTCTGCCCTCACTGGGTCCCCAGTGAGGGTCTATTTACTTCCGTACTTTCCCGGCTCAAAATCTCGCTGCGGTGGAGATTGTACCAAGTCTCGCGGGAAGACGGAGTCCACCGAGAGCCCGAGTTCTCCCAGGTGCCCTGGGCTCCTTTCGTGTCATCACTTCCTCCTTCGGGTAGGAGGTTTTTGACTTCCGGTTGGTGGCTGCCAGGGGGAAGACGTGTCCTCCGGAGCTCCGGAGACATTCCAGGCATATTCCGTCAAGGAGAATCCTAATCCTTCCCTGCCAAGAGCGGTACGAGGCTCGACAGGGTGCGAACCTCATCAGGCCGGCCGACGGTGCCGAAGCGCCTCTCTCAAGGAGACGCGCCAGGAGCGCCCCGGCAACGGCTGGTGAGGGGCACGGTCAGCAAAGGAGCCGAGCCGACAGGCCTCAGATTATCTAGCCACCGATTACGCCAATCCAAATTGCCTTCTCAATCAGATTTACAGCTTCAAAGCGAGTGGTAAGCAAGACCGGAACAACGCGCTAAACAGCCTCGGTAGAGGCACCGCGAGAGAGTAGCAACAGTAAGAACCCCCCCCCCTTCCTGAAGCCGCGAAAAGTAAGTTGAGCGAGAACGAGCTACAAGGGGAAAGGGGGAGCGGAAGGTCGTGGAGAGTGGAGTACTTTTCCCCAGAAGTCAAGAAAGGATAAGCACTGACCTTGGAAACGCTGAAGCCATTCCGCTCAGCGCCATCTTTGGTAAACCAGAGCAGTACCTATTGATCTACTCACATTGACATTGATCCCAGTGGCATCAATAACAAGTAGGGCCCTTCTTCCAGGAAATTAGAAGGGGTAAATATTATTAATATATTTATTATTATTATTAGAAATTAAATAATGCCCTGGCCCTTCTTCCAGGAAATTAGAAGGGGTAAGTATTATAATATTATTTATTATTTTTATTAGAATTAAATAATGCCCTGGGCCCTTCTTCCAGGAAATTAGAAGGGGTAAATCTGTATACCTTTATAAAACGGAATGTTTGTGTGTATGTGTGTATGCGGAGGGCAGAAGGACGGATATGTGGCAGCTATTTGCATAAAGTCCTTTGATTGGACAGCCTCGCCACTCCAAAATTCTAAGGCACCAGACAGAGGGCATTGCTAGCCACTGATTATCCAGCATCCCAGAATCCAGGCCTCTACATTCAAACAATAGGATTTCTTCCCGCTGAGGGGAAAAAAGCCAGCAACCCAGAATCCAGGCCTCTACATTCAAACAACAGGATTTCTTCCCACTGAGGGGAAAAACATTCAAACAACAGCCACCATCCCAGAATCAGGCCTCTACATTCAAACAACAGGATTTCTTCCCACTGAGGGAAAAAGCCAGCAACCCAGAATCCAGGCCTCTACATTCAAACAACAGGATTTCTTCCCACTGAGGGGAAAAAAAGCCAGCAACCCAGAATCCAGGCCTCTACATTCAAACAACAGGATTTCTTCCCACTGAGGGGAAAAAAGCCAGCAACCCAGAATCCAGGCCTCTACATTCAAACAACAGGATTTCTTCCCACTGAGGGGAAAAAGCCAGCAACCCAGAATCAGGCCTCTACATTCAAACAACAGAATCAGTTTCTTCCCACTGAGGGGAAAAAATCCAGCATCCCAGAATCCAGGCCTCTACATTCAAACAACAGGATTTCTTCCCACTGAGGGGGAAAAAGCCAGCATCCCAGAATCAGGCCTCTACATTCAAACAACAGGATTTCTTCCCACTGAGGGAAAAAAAGCCAGCAACCCAGAATCCAGGCCTCTACATTCAAACAACAGGATTTCTTCCCACTGAGGGGAAAAAAATGCACCATCAACATTCCCTCCCCACTTGGCTCTGTGACAACAAAATGGATTCCTGTATTCTCCTCCCCTCAGCTTTGAGAAAACGGCTGCCTGCCATTCGGCCTTTTAAAGTTACCAATAGCAGGCCATAACATTACAGGCCCCAAAATAGAGTTTAGGGCGGATATGTGGCAGCCACTTTCACAGGCCACAGTGACCAGCGCGGGTGATGGACCTGCACCAAACTTGGTACACATAACCCCCATATGACATGACCCACGTATTATGGGATTTGTAGTACTTTCCAAGACTTTGGTTCCCACAGACCACTGAGGCCACCAAAAAGGACCAATACAGACCACACTCAGCATACACAGCCCTCATGACCCACTCTACGTCCTGGTGCAGTTCGGAGGAGGGTGGGCCATGGATGATGGGACTTGAAGTGCCTCTACTCACTTCCCAAGTCCGCTGCAACCCTCATCCAATCACTGATCGAGACCAAACTTGCCATACATAACCCCCATGACTGCCTTCACGTCCTGGTGAGGTTTGGGGAGGACTGACAATGGATGATGGGATTTGTAGTACTTTTACACCCCTCTGTTCCCACATACAACTGCGGCCCCCAACAAACACCGAGAAAGTCCACTTGGCACACAGAGCCCCAGTGACCCACTCTACATCCTACTGAAGTTTGGAGGGGGACAGAACATGGATGATGGGACTTGCAGTACCTTCCCTCACTTTCCAATCCTGCTACAAACCTAATCAATGACTGATCAACACCAAATCTGGCACACAGAGCCCTCATGACCCACTCTACAGCCTGGTGCAGTTTACTGTGAGACGGACCACGGATGATGGGACTTGAAGTACCTTCACTCACTTCCGAAAATCAATGCATCCCTCATCCATTCACCAATACAGACCAAACTTAGCACACAGAGCCCCCATGACCCAATCTACATCCTACTACACTTTGGGGGGGACGGGATACACAGAGATGATGGGACTTGCACTACCTTCAGTAATTTCATGATACCACTGGAACTCCCAATAATGATGGATCAAGACTAAACTTGGCACACAGAGCCCCCATGACCCACTCTACATCCTGCTGCACTTCTCAAATGACCGGGCAGGGCCGGGTCCCCAAGCTAGTATTATTATATTATTTATTATTTTTATTAGAATTAAATGCCCTGGGCCCTTCTTCCAGGAAATTAGAAGGGTAAATATTATTATATTATTTATTATTTTTATTAGAATTAAATGTCCTGGGCCCTTCTTCCAGGAAATTAGAAGAGGTAAATATTATTAATATATTTATTATTTTTATTAGAATTAAATGCCCTGGGCCCTTCTTCCAGGAAATTAGAAGGGGTAAATATTATTATATTATTTATTATTTTTATTAGAATTAAATGCCCTGGGCCCTTCTTCCAGGAAATTAGAAGGGGTAAATTATTATTATATATTTATTATGTTTATTAGACTTAAATGCCCTGGGCCCTTCTTCCAGGAAATTAGAAGGGGTAAATATTATTATATATTTATTATTTTTATTAGAATTAAATGCCCTGGGCCCTTCTTCCAGGAAATTAGAAGGGGTAAATATTATTATATTATTTATTATTTTTATTAGAATTAAATGCCCTGGGCCCTTCTTCCAGGAAATTAGAAGGGTAAATTATTATTATATTATTTATTATTTTTATTAGAATTAAATGCCCTGGGCCCTTATTCCAGGAAATTAGAAGGGGTAAATATTATTAATATATTTATTATTATTATTAGAATTAAATAATGCCCTGGGCCCTTCTTCCAGGAAATTAGAAGGGGTAAATATTATTATATTATTTATTATTTTTATTAGAATTAAATGCCCTGGGCCCTTCTTCCAGGAAATTAGAAGGGGTAAATATTATTAATATATTTATTATTATTATTAGAATTAAATAATGCCCTGGGCCCTTCTTCCAGGAAATTAGAAGGGGTAAATATTATTATAGTATTTATTATTTTTTTAGAATTAAATGCCCTGGGCCCTTCTTCCAAAAAATTAGAAGGGGTAAATATTATAAATATATTATCATTATTATTAGAATTAAATAATGCCCTGGGCCCTTCTTCCAGGAAATTAGAAGGGGTAAATATTATTATATTATTTATTATTTTTATTAGAATTAAATGCCCTGGGCCCTTCTTCCAGGAAATTAGAAGGGGTAAATATTATTAATATATTTATCATTATTATTAGAATTAAATAATGCCCTGGGCCCTTCTTCCAGGAAATAAGAAGGGGTAAATTATTTGATAATATATAATTTTTATTAAAATTAAATGCCATGGGCCCTTCTTCCAGGAAATTAGAAGGGGGTAAATATTATTATTATTTATTATTTTATTAGAATTAAATAATGCCCTGGGCCCTTCTTCCAGGAAATTAGAAGGGTAAATATTATTATATTATTTATTAATTATAAAATAGTTGCCTACCTTCTCCAGAGCTCTTTTCACTGCAGCTTTCTCCCCATTCATTTTGCCATAGATCTCTAGGAGGTTTGAACTCTATGGCTTTTCCTTGAATCTGCACTTTTCCTGCTCCTCTCTGGGCTGTTTTCAACCCCTTCTCCCATTGTTTCAGCCTGCCTCATGTCCTTCTCGCCTGCCCTCCTATCCAGGCTCCTTTCCTGCAGTTTAAAGTGCTTTTTTTCCTGAGTCCTCCAGCTGCTCTGGGACTTCGGTTTTGATCTCTCTATGGTTCTGGCTGGTTTTTCTCTTCCTGGAGGCAAGGCCTTCCAGTTAAAGTAGGCCTCGAGCATGGAAAGGCCCCATCTGACTGTGAGTAATGTCTGGGATTTTGAATTTTGGATTTTGGAGGGGGTAATAGGAAGCCTTCCAAAATATTTAGAATTCTAACGAAATTTTGGGCCCAGGAGGTTCGAAAAAGAAAGTCCACTTCCGGGATTGGCCTTGCGATCCGTAAAAACTTGAAAGTCCCATTACATACGAATCACTTACGAATTCTTTTGGTTTTCATAATTTTTTCTCATGCCTACTGTTCAGGGTAGTTAAAAATGAAACTGACTGTAAAGAGTTCCAGAAAGATCTCTCGAAATTGAGTGAATGGGCAACAAAGTGGCAAATGCATTTTAACCTAAACAAGTGTAAAGTCATGCACATCGGGGCAAAGAACCCCAAATACACTTATCAACTGATGGGATCAAAGCTTTCTGAGACAAACCAGGAAAGGGATTTTGGGGTTTTGGTGGACAGCTCAATGAAGATGTCAACCCAGTGCGCTGCAGCAGTGAAAAAAGCAAATTCTATGCTTGGCATGATCAGGAAGGGAATCGAAAATAGGTCGGCAAATGTTGTATTGCCTCTCTACAAATCTATGGTGAAGCCACATCTGGAGTACTGTGTACAATTCTGGTCACCGCACCTCAAGAAAGATATAACGGAACTGGAAAAGGTACAAAGAAGGGCAACAAAAATGATACAAGGGATGGAGCAGCTCCCTTATGAAATCAGGTTGCAACGCCTTGGTCTTTTCAGCCTTGAAAGACGGCGTTTAAGAGGTGACTTGATCGAAGTGTATAAAATCATGCATGGGATAGAAAAGGTGAATAAAGAAAAATATTTTCTCTGTCACACAACACTAGGACTAGGGGCACTCCTAAAGCTCCAAGGTAGGAAAGTTAGGACTAATAAAGGGAAATATTTCTTCACCCAGAGGGTCATTGGGTTATGGAACTCACTTCCAGAGGAGGTTGTGATAGCTGTCAGCCTGGACAGCTTCAAGGCAGGATTAGACAGATTCATGGATACCAAGGGAATCAGTAGTTACTGAAATGGACATCCAAGTGCCACCTCTGTGTTGATGGAGGCAGGCAGGATTTTCCCCGGGTACTGGTTGTGGGGGGGTCCGGAGCAGGTGAGGGTTTTGACCTCCTTTCTGCTAGAGATCCCTGTGTACAACTAGTGGGCCACTGTGTGACACAGAATGCTGGACTAGATGGGCTGAGGCCCGATTCAGCATGGCTCTTCTTATGTTCTTATGTTCTTATCCAGGGTAGGCAACCGGCACTCATCCAGCCCAGGGCGACCGGGCTACAGAATCTCCGTCTTCGATGGATTCACCTTCAGCTGGAACGCAGCCAACCAGTCACGGCTTCAAGGCATTAATGGAAACAATCGGGTACGGTGTCCGGCCTGCCATCCATTCTCAGCACCAGCTGGGTGTCATCAGCGTACTCATAACACTCCAGACCAAAATCGCGAACCAGCTGGGCCAGCGGATGCATATAGATGTTCAATAATAAAGGGGAAAGGATGGCTTCCTGGGGACCCCACAACTTAATGGGAGTCTCCCAGAGACCTCCTCCCCCCTCTCCATGTGTTGTCCCCGGTCTTGGAAGAAGGAGGCCACCCATTTAAGGACATTCCCCCTAACTCCCGTCACGGCTAAACGGTGGGTCAGTAATGCGTGATCTACCGTATCAAACGCTGCCGTTAGATCTAACATCACGAGCAGAGCTGATCCGCCATGGTCCAGCTGGCGGCGAAGTTGGTCTGTAATGACGACAAGCACGGTCTCCGTCCCATGCCCAATAAGGAAGCTGGACTGGAAGGGGTCAAGTCCAGCTGTGTCAACTAAGAACTGCTGCAGCTGATCCGCTACTGTCCTCTCAATTACCTTTCCTAGGAACGGCAGATTGGAAACCGGTCGGTAATTGGAGGGAGCCGAAGGGTCTAAAATCGGCTTCTTCAGTAGTGGTCTTACCATTGCCTCTTTCAAACCCCCTGGGAACACTCCTTGCTCAATGCTTATGGGTAATATATGTGGCAAACATGTCTTCTTCCATTTTAATGACCAATGGGGATGAAAAAGACTATTAAAATAACCCAACATTTATTTTCTGGATGGCAAGAAACCCTGATGAGAAAAATCCTTGTCTAACACGAGTCTTCATAGTCGAAGACAAATTCTGTGCAAAATTTTCACATGGTTGTTTTCTTCTGAAAAAGACATTCTGTGCAGGTTGCAGCATATCAGATATACACTGAACCATCAGAAAGCAACCATCACTATGTCAGGCCCCTGTGTGGACATTTTTGGATTTTGGAATATTTTGGCATTTTGAATAAGGGATGATCAGCCTGTATGCTGCACCCCCAAACGGTTTTAATGACAAATATTCTATTTGCATTTTATGTTTAATCTTTGGTTTCTGTATTTTAACATGTTTTTTATGGACAAATGTTTTAATATGTGTATTTTAACAATTTTTTTAAAGTGAATATGTGTTTTAGCAATGTTGTAATCTGCCTTGAGCCAAACAAGAGGCGGGCAAGAAATAAAAATTATTATTATTATTTTATTATTTTACTGACACAAAAACATAGTATGTCACAGCAAACGAGATCTATATGCTGAATTTCGTATCACAAAATCACAAGTCAAACACTTTTCAAGCCACTAGAACTGTGTGATGTATTTTCACATGATCCAAGTAAGTAAGGTGGCCTTTTGCAGTTGACAGACTGCTATTATTATTATTACTCTAGTATTTTATTGTGACATATAATGATTAATAACTGAAACTATTGAGCAAAAACTGCATGGTATAAGAAAGTGTTATTAAATATTTACAAGTAATATGTGGGTGAAAAAATTGCCAAAGAAAAACAAAGCATCTTGGTGGAGAGAAGGACACCTTCCCCCAATGCATATTGGGAGGAAGGGGCTTTGCCTCCCTCCCACGAGGAAGTGAAAAGGGGGAGGATCTGGATGGAGCCTCCTTGCAGCTGGGGGCGTGGCTTCATCCACCGGAAGCCAGCCCCAGTTGCTCACTTCTTACTGAGACTTCGAAGGAGATGGATGCACATTGCTCCCTCTCCAACCTCAAGAGTCTTGAAGAGGAAACACAGGTCAGTTTTGAGGGGCATTGGGGGGTGGAGGGGACCTGCCGTTCTCCGCTGGGTCCCTCTTCGGCTCCCCCCCCATCCCCCTTCCTCAGTTGGCCGCCGCCAGGCCCGCGGGTGCCCTGGCGGCCACGTGGGCCGCCGTGTTTCTTCTTTGGGGGGGAGAGAGGGCCCTGGGTCCCTCTCCGGCTCCCCCCACCCCCCCCTTTCCTCAGTTGGCGGGCCTGGTGGTATGGTAGGCCGCCGCCAGGCCCGCGGATGCCCTGGCGGCCACGTGGGCCGCTGCGTTTCTTTGGGGGGGGAGGGCCCTGGGTCCCTCTCCGGCTCCCCCCACCCCCCCTTTCTCAGTTGGCGGGCCTGGTGGCTTGGTCCGCCGCCAGGCCCGCGGGTGGCCTGGCGGCCACGTGGGCCACCAGGTTTTCTTGGGGGGAGGGAGAGGGGCCTGTGTCCCTCTCCGGTTCCCCCCCCCACCCCCTTTCCTCATTTTGCGGGCTTGGAGGACTGGTGGGCCGCCGCCAGGCCCGGGGTTGCCCTGGCGGCCGCGTGGGCCACCGGGTTTCTTTGGGAGGGGGAGGCAAAGCTGGGCCTACCAGGTGTTTGGGACTCCAACTCCCAACATTCCCAACAGCCTCAGGCCCCTTCCTTTGCCCTTTAGGATGCCGCACTATTGCCATGGGGCTTTTGTTGGTGCGGGCAGGGCCGTGCCATCACCTGAAGGGTGTGTGGCAGCATTGTAGTCGAACCAGGAAGCCCCAAATCCAGAAGGTCAAACCGCAGAGAGTCCCCAGTATTCCTTTTGGCCCATGGCCTAAGTTGCACCAGTACCAGACCCCTTTTTCCCCTTCCCTGCTGCCTCACTCAGTTCCATACATCACACTGCACCAACTTCGTCCCTCCCAGTACACCCAGCCACCATTGCCTCCCATTGCCCCATCCACACAACATTTGCACAGCCAATAGAACCCATGCATTCAGCATCCACAAGTTGGAAGTTCCCCAATTTGCCCCGTTGTTGCCCCAAGGCACTCTGCCTCTTCCCCATCTTGTCTCTGCTCTTTTCTTCTCCCCGTTCTCCCTCCCATGCCTGGGGAAAGCCCGAAAGCGGCCGCTCGCAATCAGTGGCCTGGCTCCCAGCTGGGACCTGAAGTTCACCCAAGGACACTGGTCACGGACTCCTCTTGCTGCTATTCTCACTGCTTTGCACCCCAAGCCCCAAAGACTCTGCAGTTCCCAAGGACAGTAATTACATCAAGGAGAACTACAACTCCCAGAAGGAAGGCAGCCCTGCGTTGTCTGTTTTAAAGATCATAACTCTGGGAGCAAGAACTGTATGGGAAAATCTGGGAAATTGCTGGGGATCTCCCTGTATGTACAGTGTGGCTTCATAAGTTTTCCCTTTGACCCCTTGTAACCCTTCCCCTTCTTGCCCTTGTTAAGAAAAGACTGCTTTGAGAATGTTTACTATGTTTGCCAAGAGGAAATGCTGCCAAGCCCTGTTCCACACCTCTTTATTGACCACCATTTCATATTGCATGCGTTGCCCGGTCAGAGTCTTGTTATGGAAATTGAACTCTTGTTTCAACTCCACGTCTGGCGGATCTGGAGGCAGTTTCGCCGGTCTGAGTCATCAAGCTTAGCTCACCTTTGGAACCTGGACAATGAAAGTTTGTTCTTCACAGCGGGTGCCACAGCTGGCCTCGGAACCCAGGTGTGCCCCAAAATAAGCCCTTTTGTCACCAAAGGGGTCTGAGTGAATCACCAGGCCTTTCTTCTTCTTCTTCCCCATTCACATACGGATGGGACACATCAACTCAATGATTTCATCACTCCCAGGTGTCACTTCAGGTCGTTTACCTGGCTAGGATTCTTTTGTTTTATTCATATGCCATATTGACAGCGATTTCCGTCTAAGCTTCCCTTCCTGGAACTCCATATATGGCCACAGACCTCTGATTGGCCGAAGCCGGCAAATGGGAGCGAGCGCTGATAGGCTCCCTGGAACTGACCGGCCTCCCACCCATCAGCTGGCCTCAAACATTCCAACCAATCACCAGCAGAGCCGGCCCAGAAGAAGGCGGGCGGGAAATTCAATTGTTTTGACAGTTCTGTAACCTTTAAAAACCAATGTTTTGAATGTACATGTATGCGTTCTTTGCGGGAATCAGGGTATTGCGGTTCGCATCCTCTCAGCTGAGCAGAATAAACAATTTCGTGGCTTCTACCTTGCAGCATTGGTGAGCATAATTGGATCAAGGGAGGCGGGTAGGATACGAGGACCTAGTCGCTCCGGGCTCGCCAGGTTAACTGAACCCTCGCGGTCTCTGCCTTGCGGTCGGTCCAAGGGGCTTGTCCGGTTGTCAGACAACCGGCCTGGGGGATTGGCGGTTGTTCGATAACAGCATCAGCTCTGTACTTTAGTCTGTTGGGCTATGGAACTAGAATTCAAAGAGGGGAAGCGGTCAGCCGCCGGGATGTTGCGTCCCCAGTCTAGGCCTGCAGGCAGAGGGAGCACCCCATCAGGGGGGCAATATAAGGAGCTAACGTGTGTATATGCAGGTGGGTTTTACATATGTAGGCATAATGGCAATCACATCACAATAAAGGAAGAAAGGAAAAAAAAGAATTATATTACATGCCGCAAGATGTATCTTAGTAGCATGATGGGGGCCACACCTCTTAGGGTCACCCTGTTCAACCCCCTGCCATGAAGCAGGAATAAGGGCACTCAGGGCACCACTAGCAGATGGCCACCCAGCTTATGTTTTTACAATAATAGTAATAATATAACAAAATTAATAGCAAAATAAGGTGCCAAAGCAGGAGCTTCCACCACACCCTGGGGCAGAGAGTTCCACCGTTGAACAACTCATGGTCAGGAAGTCCTTCCTGATGTTCTCCTGGAATCACCTTATAGTTTGAAGCCATTGTTCCACGTCCTATTCTCCAGGGCAGCAAATTGTGGGTCGCTCCCTCCTCATGGCTATCTGTGTCCTTACAGCTTCTCTTTTAGGCAAGACATGCCCAGCTCTTTGGGCCGCTCCTCATAGGACTCATTCCCCTGACGCTGGTTCAGGTTATCCACCCTTCGGTGGACACTTCCCACCGCGTGCAAGATAGTCCGGGTCCTTGTAAGTACATCAATAGGCACCACTCCAAGGGGTTAATAATAGCACTCCACGCAGTCAAGGTGTCTATGCACATCACCGTCTCTCCCTCTCACCTTTTCCTCCCTGGGAGCCACTGGTGCACAGTGATAGTTACCTTTGTCCGCGATGGTACATGGGGCTGCATGGTGTACCGCTTGCACACCCCAGGCTGGGGGGTTGGGGGGCTTTGGAACAATTAGCGCCAATTTTGTGCACCATACATGAGGCATATGGCGACGGCCATCACTTTTGATGTAGGTAGGGCATGCCTAGATTCTCAGCACACGCACACGCACAATTCTCAGTCATATGGGTTCTCTTTCATTGCCCTTATTTATAGGGCATGGCGTCTCTCATTCTAAGGCAGCAACAATTGCACTCCTTGGGCTGCTACAGCAAAGTAGACATTAGCCTCCATGGGAATCATACAATGGTCAGAAGGATCCTCCCATAGCCTTCTGGGTCTCGTGCCCTTCCAGGTCCCCGTCCCCCCTTTGCTTGCCTATGCTACTAAGCGTTCTTGTCCAGTTGCAGTTCTGTGTTACAGGTTCCCCTGTGAGGCTCCACACGCAAGCATAATCCAGTGGTCACCCAGGCAGGAAGCCGGGGAAACAGATATGGCCCGCTGGAAGGAGCTTCCACCACACCACAAGGCGGAGAGTTCCTCTCCAGATGGGATTACAGCAGCCGGACAGCTTCTAATGCCCAGGTGGCATCTCCTTTCCTGTTTTCATGGCTCCCTTTCAGACAGGTGTACATAGATGTCATGTCTTCTTCTCTACATTTCTCCTGCAATCCATGCCTTTCCGGCAATCATGCGAGATGCTCTCTCAGCTTCAGTGAATGGCTGCAGAGTTGGGTCACATAGGTGAGGTAATTGCTTTGAGACTGCAAGAAGGTCGTTTGGACAAGACGCTCTCTCAGCTCTTGTTAGTGGCTGCAGAGGTTGCTCCTGCAGGGGATGCGATTTCCTTAAGACCACAAGGGCAATTGTATGAGACACTCTCTCAGCTCTTGTTAGTGGCTGCAGAGTTTGGTCATTCAGGGATGCGATTGGCTTAAGACCACAAGGTCAATTATACGTGACACTCTCTCAGCTCTTGTTAGTGGCTGCAGAGTTGGTCATTCAGGGATGCAATTTGCTTAGGACCACAAGGTCAGTTATATGAGACACTCTCTCAGCTCTTGTTAGTGGCTGCAGAGATCGGTCATGCAGGGATGCGATTTGCTTGAGACCACAAAGTTAATGGTACAAGGCACTCTCTCGGCTCTTGTTAGTACCTGCAGAGTTTGGTCATGCAGTGGAGTGGCTGCAGAGTTTGGTCATTCAGGGATGCGATTTGCTTAAGACCACAAGGTCAATTATACGAGACACTTTCTCAGCTCTTGTTACTGGCTGCAGAGTTTGGTCATGCAGTGGATGCAATTTCTTTAAGACCACAAGGTCAATTGTACGAGACACCCTCTCAGCTCTTGTTAGTGGCTGCAGAGTTTGGTCATTCAGGGATGCAATTTGCTTAGGACCACAAGGTCAGTTATATGAGACACTCTCTCAGCTCTTGTTAGTGGCTGCAGAGATCAGTCATGCAGGGATGCGATTTGCTTGAGACCACAAAGTTAATGGTACAAGGCACTCTCTCGGCTCTTGTTAGTACCTGCAGAGTTTGGTCATGCAGTGGAGTGGCTGCAGAGTTTGGTCATTCAGGGATGCGATTTGCTTAAGACCACAAGGTCAATTATACGAGACACTTTCTCAGCTCTTGTTACTGGCTGCAGAGTTTGGTCATGCAGTGGATGCAATTTCTTTAAGACCACAAGGTCAATTGTACGAGACACCCTCTCAGCTCTTGTTAGTGGCTGCAGAGTTTGGTCATTCAGGGATGTGATTTGCTTAAGACCACAAGGTCAATTGTACGAGACACCCTCTCAGCTCTTGTTAGTGGCTGCAGAGTTTGGTCATTCAGGGATGCGATTTGCTTAGGACCACAAGGTCAATTATATGAGACACTCGCAGCTCTTGTTACTGGCTGCAGAGTTTGGTTATGCAGGGATGCGATTTCCTTAACACCACAAGGTCAATTGTACGAGACACTCTCTCAGCTCTTATTAGTGGCTGCCGAGTTTGGTCATGCAGTAGATGCGGGGTCCTTAAGACCACAAGGTCAATTGTACGAGACACTCTCTCAACTCTTGTTAGTGGCTGCAGAGTCTAGCCTGGCAGGCGATGCAATTGGCTTTAGACCACAGGAAGGTCAATTGTACAAGACACTCTCTCAGCTTTGTTAGTGGCAGTGGAGTTTGGTCATACAAGTGATGTGGAATGCCTCAAAAACACAAGAAGGTTAATTGCACGAGGCACTCTCTCAGCTTTGTGAATGGCTGCAGAGTTTGGTCATGCATGTGAGTCGCTGGAAGACCGCAGGACGGTGGTATGAGACGCACATGCTCAGCCTCTGTAAGGAGCTGCAGAGATGGGGAGTAAGAGGGATCCCCCTTTAAGAACACAAGAGGGGTAGCTTGAAGGCTCACATTCACAGCCTTTGGGTGGCGCTGCAGAGTTTGGAAAGGCATGAGATTCTGCTCCAGGCAACAGGAAGGCTACGTGAGGGATTCCGGGGGAACTGAGGACAATAGATGACCGCTAACCCCCAGTATGTGGGGATGACTTAAGCAATGGTGGCAGAAAGTATGCACCCCCCAATAAGAGTGGGGGTATCACAGGTAGCGGCTCTTACCGCATTCTGGGGGGCTGCGAGCAAGCGAGTTGGCAGGCTCCAGATCTGGCCATTCACATCGCGTCCCTCTGGCCTCCGATGGCGAATGGAGCCAGGGCAGGTTGAAGATCTGGGCGACATCCTTTATGAAGGATCATTGGGCAAAGGGGCACTTGATTACATTGGCAACTCGTTCGGATAACAAATTGTGTCCAGTCACGGCCATAGCACGTTGCTCTGCGCTCAGGGGCCCGCTCTCGGGCTATCGGTTCTGCCGCCAGGATAGAATGCCCCCCTCAGAATATCAAGGATAGACGGTTACGGCCAAATGTCTCCTGGGGCACAGTAAACTGGAGACGCATTCTTATCGGATTGGTGCAGCGCAGCGTCAGCAGCCGCCGCAACGGCTATGAGGCCGAGGCAGTTAAGTCCCTGGCACGTACAACAGTTACATGCGGCGTGGTTATGTCTTTTTATTGTTGCAGGTCATGCCAGGCTTCAGCAGAGGCAGCGAGTCTTAGTGTACGGATGCAGCTACAGCTGGCAAGCAGAGGAAGAGGCACTCAAGACTCCCTATGGCCAGTATTTGGGCCTCACCTCCATTGCCGCTGAGGATGGAGAGGTAGACGCGGTCTACGCTGGGACGGTTAGCTCCCCTTGTTCTGGAATTCCAGGAGCAGGTTACCTCCTGATGTGCGGAAAGCATTTGGCTAGGATGGCCCCGGGCTTCGCATCGCAGGGTCCGCCATCACACCGCATTGCATGTGGTCGGGTGGAAGGGATGTAGAGATGCTGGAGAGGGCACAGAGGCGAGCGAACCGGGCCATCCGCACAGTTGTACCTGGCCCCGGGTTCACATCGTATGGTCTGCCATCACACCACATTACAGGTGGTCGGATGGGGGTGTGTGAAGATGCTGGAGAGAGCACGGAAACGAGTGAACCGTCCCACTCGGGCGTTGCGGTTGATTCCAGGAGCAGGTTACCTCCTGATGTGCGGAAAGCATTTGGCTAGGATGGCCCCGGGCTTTGCATCGCAGGGTCCGCCATCACACCGCATTGCATGTGGTCGGGTGAAAGGGATGCTGGAGAGGGCACAGAGGCGAGCGAACCGGGCCATCCGCACAGTTGTACCTGGCCCCGGGTTCACATCGTATGGTCTGCCATCACAGCACATTACAGGTGGTCGGATGGGGGTGTGTGAAGATGCTGGAGAGAGCACGGAAACGAGTGCACCGGGCCACGCGGCGTTGCCATTGATTCCAGGAGCAGGTTTCCTCCTGATGCGTTGGTGATCCAGGCGCTGCTTGGCCAGGACTGAGCTGGTATCTAATGAAATAAATAAATAAATAAAGGATAATAATAATTTGGGCGGGCTTACTCCCGGGAACTTAGTCATTCTTCGGATTTGGGCAACTGTCAATCACTATCAGGTTTCCAGAGCGGTACCATAGGGGTGTTAGAAGACTTGGTGGGGGATGGGAGGCAAGATAGACATCTGCCCCCAATCCGTGGCGGTAAATAGATAGGGAAATTCCCATATCTTGGTGTGCATTCAAGGCACCCCCCGTTAGGGGTGAAGGCCATGAGGTTATTACTCAGTCAAAGTTCAAGTTGATCGGGGAAGTTCTGTTGAATGGCCTGGAATGGGAGGAGTCTGGTCTCAATATCTTGGGGACCAGACCTCGCTCTCATTTCCCTTAACGGGTTGCCTTGGCCAGATGTCAAGGAATCCAGTTGTTTTGTCTGCAAATTAACATCGAAAACAGGTAGGGTGGCTACCTGAATTGGATACACCAAATTCCTGACACCCCTTGAGTTAAGGTTAAGGACAGTTAAATAGGTAACAATTCAAATAAATGTTGCCCAATTTGAACCCAACCACTGTTGTCGTGTGTCTTATTTCGGGGGTGGGCCGGCAAAATGCACAGTGATTTTGACAGCCTATTTCCCATGGCAAACTTCTAGACATTCAGATGCTGCTTGTGCAATCACAGAGGTTGATTGAAGACCTTTGGTATCCTGAGGCAAAACAGCAAATGGCATCCCCACCCTACAAGTCAAAATGAATAACACCCTAGATCAACCAAATTATTTTGGTATGCAAGGCAGAAAATCCCGAAAATGTTTTCCCCTACTCCACAGCAGTAAAAGTATAATAATAAATTAAACCAGTAATCATTTTCTGTGCTTTCAAAATCAGTTGCTTGAGACAGTCTGCTTCTTCAGCCTAGTAGAAACATCAAATTAAAAGAGAGTATGGGCTCCTGAATATTCATGATCTATTCCATACATGTCTCACCATCCCAAACTCTGGCTTCAAAGATTTTTTTTAGAATATGTGAAAATAAGAATGATTTAACTTTAGATGAGCCAATCTTTGTATAAGGCAATAAACAAAATAGAAACCTTGAAGTATACAAACCAATCAATTTACATGGAATATAGGAGAGGCCCTCAAGTATCATATTATAAGGGTACATGCTGACCACTTAATGTGGATTGAAGACCACTTGAAATTGTGGTTTTTAAATGACGCACAAGTGCAGAAATTAGAGGCTATCAACCAGGATAAGCAAAGAGAGTCCTTAATGGACATCAGTGCGTGTAAGTATAAACCACATTGCATTGCAAAGCTGATTAAGGGTTGGACACTCCAGCAATCCGCATATGTGCATTGTGGCAAGAGAAATTTAAAAACCCCAAATAGTCCATGGAGGTAAAACCATTGAAACTTTGGATTCTGGAACTGGGTGAAAATTGACCCATCTGGGGGGTATAAGCAGGGCACCGCACAAACCTCAACTTGGTTCCTGAGCTTGAAGTGTGATCAGCTCCATGTTTAATTGTTTCCTCCTCTTCCAATTTCACATCACCTTAAATCAACAATGTGGATGTTCCTTCTGGTTGTCCATCCAGGAAATTTACATCCTGCAGTTAATCCAGATAAATGTATATATATAAATTTCTAAGGTCCGTGGAATGTCGTACATAGACAACGAAACTATACATTGCAGAAACACCAAACTCGACCACAGAATGGACCATGCCATGAGGTACATACAGCGACCAAAAAAACAGGCCCTAGGTACCTCGCAACACCCCAAAACCCCAGCCCCCAAAACCTGCCAACGAAACTCCCACCCCCACCTCCCCGCTGCCAGCACAAACGTTTAGAACGTTTGCACATCGCAGCCAGAGCGCCTCCTCCTTTGATCAGGAAGAGCGGCGGGGGGGCATGGAAGGAGGAGGGGACATGCCTCCCCTCCCCCCAGCCCCTCCCACCTCATTCCGCGCCCCCCACCGTCCCAGTCAGGAAGGGCGGCGGGGGGTGTGGAAGGAGGAGGGGACACACCTCCCCTCCCCCAGCCCCTCCCACCTCATTCTGCGCCCCCCCCCATCCTGGTCAGGAAGAGTGGCGGGGGGTGTGGAAGGAGGAGGGGAAACGCCTCCCCTCCCCCAGCCCCTCCCACCTCATTCTGCGCCCCCGCCATCCCGGTCAGGAAGAGCAGCGGGGGGCGTGGGAGGAGGAGGGGACATGCCTCCCCTCCCCCCAGCCCCTCCCACCTCCTTCCGTGCCCCCACCATCCCGGTCAGGAAGAGTGGCGGGGGCATGGAAGGAGGAGGGACACACCTCCCTCCACCCAGCCCCTCCCCAGCCACTCCCACCTCCTTCCATGCCCCCGCCGTCCCAGTCAGGAAGAGCAGCGGGGGTGTGGGGAGGAGGGAGGGACACGTCTCCCCCCCCAGCCCCTCCCACCTCCTTCCCCCCCCCCCGCCGGCCTGGTCAGTAAGAGCGGCGGGGGGGCATGGAAGGAGGAGGGGACACACCTCCCCTCCCCCAGCCCCTCCCACCTCATTCTGCGCCCCTCGTCCTGGTCAGGAAGAGTGGCGGGGGGTGTGGAAGGAGGAGGGGAAATGCCTCCCCTCCCCCAGCCCCTCCCACCTCATTCTGCACCCCCCGCCATCCTGGTCAGGAAGAGCAGCAGGGGGTGTGGAAGGAGGAGGGGACATGCCTCCCCTCCCCCAGCCCCTCCCACCACCTTCTGTGCCCCCACACCGTCCTGGTCAGGAAGAGCAGCGGGGGGCATGGAAGGAGGAGGGGACACACCTCCCCCCCCCCAGCCCCTCCCACCTCCTTCCACGCCCCAGCCCTCCTGGTCAGGAAGAGCAGCGGGGGGCGTGGAAGGAGGAGGGGACACACCTCCCCTCCCCCCAGCCCCTCCCACCTCATTCTGCGCCCCCCGTCCCGGTCAGGAAGAGTGGCGGGGGTGTGGAAGGAGGAGGGGAAACACCTCCCCTCCCCCCAGCCCCTCCCACCTCATTCTGTGCCCCCGCCATCCCGGTCAGGAAGAGTGGCGGGGGCATGGAAGGAGGGGGGACACGCCTCCCCTCCCCCAGCCCCTCCACCTCCTTCCCTGCCCCCCCCCACCGTCCCAGTCAGGAAGAGCAGCGGGGGCATGAAAGGAGGAGGGACACGCCTCCCTCCCCAGCCCCTCCCACCTCCTTCCGTGCCCCCCGCCGTCCCAGTCAGGAAGAGCAGTGGGGGGCGTGGAAGGAGGAGGGGACATGCCCCCCTCCCCCAGCCCCTCCCACCTCCTTCTGCACCCCCCCTCACCATCCCGGTCAGGAAGAGCGGCAGGGGACGTGGAAGGAGGAGGGGACACGCCTCCTCTCCCCAGCCCCTCCCACCTCCTTCCACGCCCCCCTGCCGTCCTGGTCAGGAAGAGCGGCGGGGGGGCGTGGAAGGAGGAGGGGACACGCCTCCTCTCCCCCAGCCCCTCCCACCTCCTTCCGCGCCCCTGCCGTCCCGGTCAGCCCCTCCCACCTCCTTCCACGCCCCCTGCCGTCCTGGTCAGGAAGAGCGGTCGGGGGGGCATGGAAGGAGGAGGGGACACCGGCGGGGGAGGGGGATGAGGGAGGGGCTGAGGAGGAGCAAACGAGCCGGCTACTCCTTAGCCCCTCCTCCTCTGCTTCCTCCTTCCGCCGCCCCCTTCGGTGTTCCCAAACGCCGGCAGGGGATGGAGGGAGGGGGCCGGGCTGCCGAGGAGGACGAACCGGAGGAGGGAGGAGACGGAGGCTGGCCTGGAGGCGGAGGAGGCAGAGAAGGAGGAAGAACCGGGCAGGGAAGGCAGCCACCATCGGGAAGGGAGGGGAAGGGAGGGAGGAGGAAGGAAGGAAATGAGGGGCAAGAAAGAGAGAGAGAGAGATACACAGAGAGAAAGAAAGAGAGAGACAGAGAGATAAAGAGAGAGAGAGAAAGAGAGAGATATAAAGCAGTGGTTCTCAACCTTTTTAATGCCGTGACCCCTTAATACAGTTCCTTATGTTGTGGTGACCCCCAACCATAAAATTATTTTTGTTGCTACTTCGTAATTGTAATTTTGGTACTGTTATGAATCGTAATGTAAATATCTGATATGCGGGATGTAGTTTCATTGTTACAAATTGAACATAATTAAAGAATAGTGATTAATCACAAAATCAATATGTTTGGGGAGTATGGATAATAGGATTTGCAATACTTTCAACCGATTCAGCTCTGTTTTCCACAGATCATTGACCCACCCCCCAATGAATGAAGATCTGGAATAGACTTGGCACAAAGAACCTCAATGACCTACGGAAAATACTGGAGGGGGTCGGGAGGAATTCACAGTGATTTAATAATAGGATCCTAGACTTGCAAGAGACCTCCAAAGGCCATCCAGTGTAACCCCCTCTGTCTTCCTGCAGGAAAAGCACAATCAAAGCCCCCGCGACAGATGGCGCATCAACCTCTGCTTAATAATAATAATAATAGGATCCTAGAGTTCAAAGAGACCTTGCGAGGCCATCAGTCAACCCCCTTCTGCCTTGATGCAAGAAAAGCACAATCAAAGCACACCTGACTGTTGGCCATTCAGACTATGCATAATAATAATAATAATAATAATAGGATCCTACAGTTGGAAGGGACCCCAAAGGCCATCCAATCCAACCCTCTTCTGTCATAAAGGAACACGATTAAAGCACTCCCAACAAATGACCACTCAGCCTCTGCTTAAGAACAACATCAACAACACAATCTTAAGGTGGGAGAGACATCCAAAGGTTATCCAATCCAACCTCCTTCTTGCATAAGGGAAATGCACAATCAAAGCACTCTTCACAGATGGCCAGTCTGCTTCTGCTTGATGATGATGATAATAATAGGATACTAGAGTTGGAAGATACCCCCAAGGCCAACCAGTCTAACCCTCTTCTGTCATAAAAGGAACACAATTAAAACCCTCCCAACAAATGAGTTGAACAAGAAGGAGCCACAGAAAAAAAAAGAGAGAAGCCATGAGGGGAGAAAAGAAGAAAGGGAGGGAAATGAAAGGGGACGAAGGGGAGGAAGAAGGAAGGGAGGGAGGGAGGGAGGAAAAGATGGAAAGGAAGGAAGGACAGGAAGGAAGGAAAAGGGAAGGGAAGGAGGGAACTGAAGGAGAGAAAGGAGGGAAGGGAATGAAGGAAGGAAAGAGGGAAGGGAGGAAAGGAAGGGAGGGAAGGAGGGAAAGAAGGAAAGAAAGGGGGAAGAAGGGAGGGAAGGAGGAAAAGGAGAGGAAGGAAGGACAGGAAGGAAGGAAAAGGAACAAAGTGAAGGATGGATAGAAGGAAAGGAAAAAGGGGAAGGAAGGAGGGAGGGAAAGAAGGAAAAGAAGGGGGAAGGAAGGGAAGCGAAGGTAGGAAGAAGGAAAGGAAGGAAGGGAAGGTGGGAAGGAAAGGAAGGAGGGAAGGGAAGGGAAGGAAAGACAGGGAGGGAGGAAACAAAGAATGAGTTGGAGGAGGAGAAAGAAGGGCACAGAATGCAGCAGGGGAACGGGAGACTTCAAAACTAAAAACTTATTTCTGCCTCTTTCTTTTCTTCCTTCCTGCAGTGAAGGAAGGGAGGCAAGAAAGAAAGAAAGAGCTGGCGACGAAGGGAGCAGTCTCTCTCCCATCCTCCCCCCTCCCACCTGCTTGCTGCTTCCTCCGGGGCATCTTGGAGGAGGAGGAGGCAAGGAAAGCCAGGGAAGGAAGCAGCCGAGAGGAAGAAGCCTGCTTCTGCTGGAGGCGGGCAAGGCAAGGACTTGAGGAGCCCACCCACCGTCCTCCTCCTCTTCCTCCCCTTCCTCCTGCTCCTCAGTTTTAAAGCAGCAGCGGCGCGGCTTTAGGCTGACCGTGGTTGTCTCCGCTGCCGCTGTTTCAGATGAGGGAGGAGGAGGATGGTGGGTGGGCTTCTAAAGCCCCTCTCCCCCCTGCTTGCCAGCAGAAGCAGGTGCAGAGACCAGGCAAGGGGGGGACTGGGGAGCCTTTGTCAGCCCCACCAAACAGGGACGCCTTCTCCTTCTTTCAACTCCTAAAAGATAGGCAGGAGGCTGCTCCGTGCGGGCACCGCTCACCAGGCCTTGCTTTCCCTCGCCTGGGCGCCAGTGGGAAGAAATCTTGCAGACCTCGGCTTAGCTGGGCTCGGGCGCGAGGCGGGCCTCACTCGCCCAGCTCCCAGCCCCTTGTTCTTTCTGCCGTTGCCACGGGGCGCCTCCCCCCCCCCCCCGCAGTCTTGGTTGTCCGAGGGCTGCAAGGCTTTTTTCCTACCAGCGCCCAGGCAAGGGAAGGCGAGGCCTGGCGGGGGATGGGAAACTACCCCGCAGTTGCAGCAGAGAGAAGGGGCTGGCGCCGGTTGAACTGGGCCCGCCATGAAGGAGGCTGGGAGGCCAGAAGGCCCATCATACTCCGTCCCCCAAGCCCCGCTTGCAGACTATGGGACGTCCTTCTCTTTCAGGCGCGGGTGCTGGCTGGCTCTTTGGCTGCCAGAAGTTGCCCGGCAGCCATTCCAGGGACACAAAGGGGGCGGGGCCAAATGAGGTAGTCCCGCGACCCCTCAAAAATTGCCAGGCGACCCTTCTGGGGGTCGCGACCCCCAGGTTGAGAACCACTGATATAAAGAGAGAGAAAGAGAGAGAGACAGAAAAACAGACAGAAAAAGAGATAAAACATACACAAACATATACACATATACACACAAACATCACCACACACATACACACACATATACATGAAAACATGCACACGTACACACATGTACATGCACATATACATAAAAACATAACATAAACATTATACACATATATACACACACATCAGCACACACATACACACATATACATACAGACATGCACACATACACACATATAAACATGCACAAATACATAAGAACACAAACATACACATATACACACACACACATCAACACACACACATACATAAAGACACGCACACAAACACACATATACATGCACATATACATAAGAACACAAACATACACAAAATACACATACACATATACACACAAACATCAGCACACATATACACACACACGCCATGTGGGTAGAAGGGGATAGCCACAGACTATGGCACAGCAACGCGTGCAGGGTACAGCTAGTAGTCTATACAAATACAATGTTCATCTGTAGCAAATGCAATTGAGAGGTCAAGCAGAACAGGTGACATGGGACTTATCTAAATCAATATCTTTGTTAATCCTTTTTGGGGACACTTCTACACTGATCACTTATTGCAAAGAGAACCCAAATCAGCTCTGGGGTGGTCATGCATGGAGCTGAAGAGGAGTAATGTGGTGTCAATCCACCTTAATCCAGCCTGACCCAAATTTTAAAAAGTTGGGTAAAGGTCTGAATTCTGTCTCAGAATTTAGAGCCACCTGCAATTTTAAGGGGGGAATGAAGAGTATTGTTATATATATTCTTTAGTATAGGAAAAAAGTGTTGAAAAAGAAAAAAAAGGTTCTGATTATAATATCTTCTCTAACAAGAGTAACAGATTATCCTTCAGGATTTGTGCTGATTTTTAGAATATTCTTACAATGTCCCTTCTCTTCCAGATTTGCATAGTGCTATGAGTATTCCTTTTCCTTATTTTATCAATTAACTGGTTCAAACACTATTTTTCCTACTCTTGATGTGCACAACTTAAAGTTAACGTCTTTGTTAGTAGATTACCAATATACATATAAATATTTATTATAATTATCTATCATTCATGTGGATTCTAGACATACCAAATCTTCCTATATAAATGTATGTATAGTGTCAACCTTCTTGAAGTTATACACTTTTCTATTCTATTTCAAAAGTAGTAACTCACCAATTTTCTATCTTTTTTGTTCTTAAATGAACAAATTAGATACTTTATACACATTTATTGTTTCATAATGCTTTCAGTTCACAAATTTTATTGTGGTCATCTTCTGTTTTGTTTTTATAAAATCCATAAATGGTTTCAATTCTTCCTGAAGTTTTTGTGTATTATCTTGTTGTAGAACGTGTCAATTTCAGCTATTTCAATTTTTTTTTGTAATCCATTCAGGTGGTGTTGATATTCTTTCCATAATTTCCATAATCCCGGGGGTGGACGACGAGCAGTTGGTTCACGTTTGCAGTTTGCCTACCACACATGCCATTTGGGAGTGGCTTAAAGAGATACAGCTCTTGGTCTCTGTGGCAACTGTGGCTGTACTAGCTAGAAGGCTTGTATAGAAAACATCTCCAGAGAGAAGAGGAGCTGAAAGGCCATTTACAAGCATTGCAGAACTTATTTGTTGAGCTGGAGCAAAAGGACTTCAGACTCACTGAGGCAAATAAGTTTTTTATTTTGTTATCTTCCATGGACGATTCCTTTGATGGAATTGTGAATTCCTTGGAATCTCTGCCACAACTGCAGATTAATCTGCAGTATATATCTTCGAGGCTGCTTGCAGACTGAGAGCGACAGAGAGACCAGTGTTTGGAGGCTATAAACACAGCTGGGCGTGTTCAACACAAACAGCGAGTTGTGAATGCAGCAGAGCAAGAGAGAGAGACAGTTTGTGCTGTGAGGAGGTGTTTTTTTGTGATTCTCCCAAGCACATAAAGACTGCACAAGGCTGTGAGAGAAACAGCATTATCCAAAAAGGGGTTCCTCACACGTAAGGACTGTGCAAACAAACACAAGCCCAAAACAGAAAGACATTTTAAATGTTGACTCATAACACGGCGCTGCTCATGTTATTGGACCTCACGGCAGCGTTCGATACTGTCGATTGCGATCTTTTGACCCACCGTCTTGCTGAGGCCGGGGTGAGGGGGGCAGCCTTGAACTGGCTGTCCTCCTTCCTCTGGAACCGGTCACAGTGAGTGAGAAGGAGCGAGGTTGTCTTGGGGGCCGCCCCTCCTTTGTGGGGTGCCTCAGGGGGCAATTCTCTCCTCTTTATTATTTAACATCTATGTCCGACCACTTGCTCAGTTGGTGCGCAGCTTCGGGCTGGAGTGTCACCAATATGCGGATGAAATCCAGTTCATTCTGGGGATGGAAGACCGGGCCAACTCCGTACCCAATAATTTCCATCGCTGCCTTGAAGCCATTACTGGATGGCTGTGAGCCAGTAGGTTGAAGTGAATCCGGCTAAGACGGAGATCCTGTGGCTGGGTCGTCCGGGTACGGGAGAGATCCAGCTCCCAACCCTGGACGGGGCGACGCTTCGCCCGTCTCCATCTGTCAAAAGTCTGGGAGTCACACTTGACTCCCAACTGTCGATGGAGAAGCATATCTCCATCGTCAGCGGAGTAGCTTTCCACCACCTCCGGCAGGCAAGGAAGCTGGCTCCCTACCTGTCCCGTTATGACCTAGCCACAGTGGTCCAAGCCACGGTCATCTCTTTACATTGGCCTTCCTTTGTCGGTGATCCGGAAGCTCAAGCTGGTGCAGAACGCTGCAGCTCGGCTGGTGGCAGGCCTTCCATCTCGCTGCCACATTACGCCTGTTCTGCGTGAACTGCACTGGCTTCCAATAGAGCACCGGATCACCTTCAAGGTGTTGGTGCTGACCTTTAAGGCCTTGAATGGTCTGGGGCTAGTGTACTTAAGGGACCGCCTCTCCCAATACAGTCCCCCAAGACCACTGCGATCTGAGTCCTTGAACCTCCTTGTGGTACTGAGCTGGCAATCCCTCCACCTGTCGTCAACACGGAGGAGGGCTTTTAGTGCCATCGCGCCAGCTCTATGGAACACTCTTCCCCCACAATTCGAGCACAGTCCAATCTGTTAGCCTTCCGCAAGGCCTGTAAAACCCACCTATTTGTACAGGCGTTCGGTCGGTAAATAACTCCAGGCCGCCCACTATGCTATGTAGGCCACAAGAGTTATCTTGGTGCATATGTCTCTGTATAATTTTAACCTGTGTAATTTTAACGTGTGGACATTGGTCCGTTGTTTTTATAGTGTTTTCATGGTTTTTAGCACATGTAAGTCGCCCCGAGCCTATCGAAAGGTGCGACTAACAAGTCGAAATAAATAAATAAATAAATAAATACAGTGGTAGAACACACGGATCACTATTAGCTCACCAAATTTCATAAGTTTTGACTTATCCATGGTAGAGATTACAAAAGATCCTCTAGTTTAACAGCAGGACCTTTCCCAATCTCTACCATTGGGGGCGTGACCTGCAAGAATGGTTGTGCTTAGCCATGCCCACCTCATCCCTCTTTGCATTGCCATTCGCCAGGAAAGGGAAACTGTAAGATTTTAAAACTGTTTGTTTAGGCCAGGGATGCCCACACTTTTTCAGTATGCGAACTACTTTTAAAGCAACCAAGTCAAAAAGATATACCTGCCCCCGCTGCGCATGCTCCCGCTGCCATGCGTGTGCTCTTGCCGCCGCGCGTGCTCCTGCTGCCACCTACTGCCCGCGCTGTGCTTCTTCCGCCCACGGGGCATTGCAGGAAGGAGGGAGCATGAAGAAGGGCCTCTGGAGGGAGCGCGAGGCGGAGCTGCTTCCAGACAAGAGAGAGGCAGGGCGGAGCGCAAGGCACTCCCTCTGGAGGCCCGACGTCACGCTCCCTCCGGAGGCCCCACCTCGCACTCCCCTCTTTCTGCAATGCCCCGTGGGCGGAGGAAGCGCCAAGCGGGCAGAAAAAGTGCCGTGCAGGCGGAAGGCATGCGCACGGGGTGGCGGATACACACACTCAGGGCAGAAGCGCCCCATCTGGCTGCGATCGACCTCATTTGGTCTCGCAATCGACAAGTCGATCGCAATAGACTTCCTGGGCAGCCCTGGCTTAGGCTTTACAAAAGTTGCTTAATGGTTCTGAAAATCAAAATAACAGTCTGAGACGTCTGAACATTACAGAATAATTCTGAACAATAGGTAAGTGGTTCAAATTCGGATTTGCCCCTCCCTGCATGTTTCGAAATTGGTTCAAATTCGGTAGGTTTTTTGACTTTAAGATTTTTCCGAACCGAACCTAAACAAGCCTAGTAGTCATGTACAGGAAGATTCTTTCCCAATGTTTTGGTATTTGCTTGTCTAGTAGCAAATCTTGATGTATAAGTGACATCATTTTACTATGGGACTTTAACATCTAACAATTCTGGTATCCATGGGTGGGGAGGAGTGTGAGGTCCCGGTACCAAACCCCAGTGGATACCAAGGACCCACTGTAGATTAAAACTTTTGTCTCCATATATTTTCATGGTAAATTTCTTTTGATGTCTATGTTTCCTCATGTATTGAAGCTTAATGCAGACAAGACTGAGGTTCTCCTGATCAGTCGTAAGACAGATCTGGAAATAGGGAGTCAGCTTGTGTTAGATGGGGGTCACACTCCTCCTGAAAATGTAGGTTTGCAGTTTGGGGTACTCCTGGATTTGGCTGTGAACCTGGATGCCCAGGTATCAGCAGTGACTGTGAGTGCTTTTGCACAGTCAAAGCTCGTGCACCATCTGCACCTATTCCTGGAGAAGTCAAACTTGGTCAAGGTGGTACATGCTTTAGTTCTATCCCAGTTCGACTACTGAAATGTGCTATATGTGGGGCTTCCTTTGAAAAGTGATCAGAAATGGCAGTTGGTCCAAAGAACAATAGCCAACTGTTAACTGGGACTGACTACCAGGAGCGGACAATCCTGCTGTTGCAGCAGCTCTCCTGGCTGCCAACATGTTTCCAGACAATTTTCAAAGTTTTAACAGTTCTATGCAGTTCCAGTCCGGGTTATCAAAAGGACCATATTCCTTTCTATGAACCTGGTAGACATCTACGATCTACTGGGAAGGGCCTTCTCTCTGTCCCTAAATACTACAACACGAGGGAGTGCCAAAAGTCAATAGTAAACAAAGGATGCAGGTGTCCCTATAATAACAAACATCTACGTATACAATTCAGTCCCGCATACCCAATGGATTAGCCTATGCATTACAGAATGATTATGATGTACCGTTTGGGGACCAATGAAGGGGACTATACTGGGCCTTGAAAAAGACTGGAATACGGTCGAAACGAGTTATGGAGTTCCGGTTTAATTATTGCTCGTCGGCTGCGTATACCCCAGGAATGTAAATTAGTGTTTTGCCGCGACCCGCTATACCGGATTATCGGAGGATATATTATTTAGGTTTCGTTGCTTCACCATATTCCGGAAATTAACTCACACGATTGATTGATCCACCTGACTTTATTTTGAATTTTGCATTTTGAACAATGAACTATATCGCTGTTGGATTATAACCATTCATTTGATGATTAATATTGACTGAGAATACATGCTCTTGATCGTTATTGGATTATAACCATTCGTTTGATAATAGAGACTGACTGTGAAAGAAAATATATGATTTTGGATTACACCCAATTGATTGGACTTTCATTGCCGTGAACGGTTACCCCACTTGGGACTGAATTGTATACGTAGATGTTTGTTATTATAGGGACACCTGCGTCCTTCTCTCTGTCCCACCACCCACTCAAAAGCATTTGGTGGAAACACGGGAGAGGACCTTTTTGTTGGTAGCTCCCAGATTGTGGAACCCCTTCCCAAGATAGACCAGGATAGCCCCATCCCTTCTTGCCTTCCACAAGGGGGTCCAGACCTTTCTCTGCTAACAGGCATCTGGGGAAGGATAAGGGACATACTGCTGAGGAAGAGTGGGTGGGTTTGAGTGGGGTTTAAAGGCTATCTTAAGTGTATTTATTATATTTTTTAAACTTTAATACATGCTGTATTATTTAATTGTTTTCAGTTCTTGTATTGCACTTTTAAAAACTATGACCCAAGTGTGGGATTGTTAGCCACCTTGGGCCCCCATGGTGAGAAAGGTGGGGTATAAATAAGATAAATTAAAAGCATGTGTCAATCAATCAATCAAAACTTTATTACGGTCATAGACCAGCACAAAGCGGGCACAAGCGCCCTAAGAGGAGAAGGACAACTCCCCAGTAAACAGTTATTTAAAACATGTGTCTAAATCTTAGATACGGGTGAAACTCTATATTTTCCTGTTGATGTTTACTTTTTTCAAAAAAAAGGAGAATTGTTAAAGATAAATCTCCATTATATTTTGTCCATGGGGTCCTCTGAAGAACAATTCAATAACATTTCTATAGCATTTTTTTAGATTTTGGAAGCAGGCTTTTTGGAGGAATTAAAAAATCTCCTCACTAAATCCATAGCTGGCATGATATAATGTCATCACATCATTTTGGAAAATATCACCATCAAATATCACTAAGGAACAATTTGAAAAAAGTCATATCACCTCAAACACCTCCCAGTTTTGTTCTATTTCACTGCACCAACCCATCTCAAGAACTTATTTCCCCATTCCCTGCATTCTTTCCTTTATTCTAGCCTTCAAGGTATCCAGGGCATTTAATTCAATTTAGCTGAATCAAGCTGGAAGTGGTAAATGTCAATGACACCATATACTGCATTTAATATTTCATGCACTCCACTGTAAAATAACATCTGCCACCTGTGCTGGCCTGTCTCAATGCACACCTGTGTGTTCCTATTGGCATATTATGCTTGTGGCGATGATACACTTGATGATGATTGGCTGGAAAGGCATCATGACACAGATTGTTTATGGATATTTCAACTCCTCAGTAAACAAAGCTGTCAGAATGTTTGCAGTGAAAACTGTGTGGGAAGGGAAATTTTAATGTTGTTTGGGAAATCTCAGGGGAAAGTTTCACCTGCCAGCCAGAAATTGTTGTAATATTTCGCTACAGGGATGGAAAAAGATGGGAAGGGGCAGAAGATTTAATTTGATGTATAAGGAACATTGTAAGAAATTAAATATTTATAGGAGCCAGATACAAGAGTAATTTCTGGGTGTAGATATGCTTTCTTCCTGTATCGTGGCAAAATTAGGGGAGGATGTTAGAATAATAGAATCATGACGTGGAAGAAACCCCAGGGATCAGTCAGTCAGCCATGCAAGTATACACAATCAAAGCTTTCTTGACAGATAGCCATTCAGTCTCAGGTTTGTTTGGGTTTTTTTTAAAAAAAAAACCCAGAGAAGGAAACTCCACCACATTCCCAGGCTTCTATTCCCATATTCTACTGTCAATTAGCGCTGACAATGAGGACATTCTTCCTGATGTTTAGGTGGATTTTTTCCTCTGCAGTTTAAATCCATTACTCTCCGTCCTATTCTCTAGAGCAGCAGAACACAACTTTTCCCCTTCCTCAATATGATAGCCTTCCATAAGACTTGAATTCCACACCTTTAATCATTTTGATCATGTTTCTTTGCCTACATTCCAGCTTGTCAATATTCTTCTTGAATTGTGGTGGCCTTTTTAGCTGCTGCCTCACACTGCTGACCCTTGTTCCACTTGTGTTTTACTAACACTCCTAGATCCCTTTCACAGGTGCTGGTTTTGAGCCGAGTGTCACACATTATATATCTCTGCATCTGTGATCCATAAAAATGGTTCAAAAGTTGTTAAAAAAAACTGGGGACACTGGTATTTTATTTCTAAAGTGTTTCTAAAGTATAGTTAGTAGGCTTGTTTAGGTTCGTCGGATAGATCCAAAATTCGGATGTAATTCGGATGTTTTTGACTTATGAAGCGATTCCAAAGAGAGTTAAGGAAACAGGAAGTTTTGCCATTTCAAAGTCTCCGTCGCCATATTCGGATAGGGCTCGTATGCCATTTCCACCCTTCTTTAGCTGCCTCTCCTCATTGGCTGATGGCAAGCTGGTGGTTTGTGTGGAATGTTTTAATTTTTTATTAATGTGTTAAATGTGTTCAATATTTTGTACCAGTGTGGCTAGTTTTTTCAGTGTAGCGGTCAAAAATGGAGGGAAAGGGAATACCCCAAGTTTTGACTATGCCTTCTGCAGGTTTCTGCACAGTGCGCAATCGCGGACACCATTAACGAAGCCATTCCAAATTTCAGAAGTATATCTGAATCAGTTTTGAAAAAACTGCTGAAAACTTCGGAAGCCTATCAGATATGAGGTGCCAGCACCCCCTACAGCCAAAGCGAGTTTTGATACAGATTTTTCCGTGATAAAACAGGCCTAATAATTAGTTAACGGTAAAGGTTTTGTCCTGACATTAAGGTTTTCTCCTGATATTAAGTCCAGTCGTGTCCAACTCTGGGGATTGGTGCTCATCTCAATTTCTAAGCCAAAGAGCCAGCCTTGTGCGTACCTCCAAGGTGATGTGGGCAGCATGACTGCATGGAGTGCCGTTACCTTCCTGGCGGAGCGGTACCTATTGATCTACTTACATTTGCATGTTTTCAAACTGCTAGGATGGCAGAAGCTGGGGCTGACAATGGAAGCTCACGCCGTTCCCCAGATTCAAACCTGCAACCTTTGGGTCAGCAAGCTCAGCAACTCAGCAGTTTAACCCACTGCTCTACTGCTAATATTTGTTACTATTTTGTTACACTAATTGCACGTAATTACTATAATTGGGGAGATTTCAATGGCTCATTTCTTCCTCATTTTTAAAGCTATTGGAGTGAAACTTGCTACAATGGCTGAACACATTTATCATTGTTAGCCCAACAAATTTCAGAGCGTTTTACTTATCCATGAATTTTTTTGAAAATTTTCCATTTTGTATAAGCAATGTTTTTTAAAAAAAAATCTACAAGAACTATCTACTTGAATTTTATATACAATGCACAAGATAACCAGGGTGTAAATTCCAGATGTTACAGAAAGATTCACACATCTACAATTTTTTTGGAATTTAAAAAACTTTACACAAAAACAATTTATTCCCCCAAAAGCAACAACAGCAATCCCCTTGAATGTCTGTCTGTCTGTCTGTCTTTATGACACACAACCACATAACCTCAACCTAGCTCAGATTTATATTATTACTTACTTAAGTCCTCTTTGCAGATTCAATATTTTAATTTATTATTATTAGACTGACTCTAAAACAGCTGGTGCCAATGCGCTTTCTGATGCTGAGCATTGTGGGAAGTGTAGTTTAGGGAAGGGCCTTTTGCATTCTTTGCAACATGGGGCCTCACCTTCCCAAACTTCATTTTTAACAATGCTGTGTTCTCAGTCTCCTGCCCAAGTTAGTCCCTCCCCCAGTGCCTTTTCTTATGGCAATCGAGCCAAAGAAAAACAGTATTGGTTTTTAAAACAATTGATGTTTTCTTGGCTTTACCAAGATTGCATTATGTTTATGCTGAAAATTAAACTGACCTTGGAAGGCATCTGAATGTTACAGAATCTTAACAAAAACGATTGGTGAGTATTTTGATTTTAGTCCTGTCCTGACCTTCCCTGCATATTTTTAATAATGATTCGCATGCATGCGGCTAACAAATTTGATCAAATTTTTAAAATTATGATGACGTTTTTCCCACCCTAGTAGCTTATATTTCTCCCTGTTGAAATGTATTTTGTTAGTTTTGGCTCAACACTCTAATCTGTTAAATTTATTCAGATGCTGTCCTCTGGAGTATTAGTTATATTTTCTAATTTGGAAGAGATAAGCATGCCTTCTATTCAGGTCATTGATAAAGCTGTTGAATAGCCCAAGACAGAACCCTGTGGCACTCTCAATAGTTACCTATCCCTGTGCATTTAAGGGTCCTAACTGGCCTCCCCTCCCATAGCTCTTTCACTGAGTTTTATTAATTTTTGCTGGCTGCATTCATCAACTAAAGAAGTTTTTAAAGTGCTCTTACTGAGCAAGGTGATACTAAGTACTGTGGCAAAGAAATTAGATATGGAGCTGATGTGATGTAATGGTTCGATTCAATTGGGAATTGCAGATTCTTGAGAAATGATGTGATCTACTGATACCTCTGTTCTTTGATAGAATCCAAATCACTGATGACCTAAAACTGAAGTTCAGAAACACCTGGTGGACTAGGAGGTAATAATAAGACTCTGGGGTGATGGAGGATATTATCTGTTTCCCATATCTGGCAAAAACAGAAGGTTCACAACAGAGCGGAAGAGCAAAATTATGGGCCTTTGGTTGTTATTGGCCTGCAAATGCCACAATTCCTCACTGTCGCCTATGCTGGTTGGGGTTGATGGGAATTCAAAGATGGGAAAGAATGAGATTAAATAAGACAGCTGTAATGGAGAGAGATAAAAAAGACAAAACATTCAGAAGTAATGCAATGGGGACATTACGTTTTGGCGCAATGAGAAAATATCCTTGTTTTTAGAAAATGACTCTGAGCAGTATTTTATGCCTTTTAAAGAGGCATTTTGACAGAGTTTTTTTTTCATGTTTTATGCTTTTCTTCCTTAAACAATCTAGGGTGATTAAATAGTATGTAGAGGAAAGAAGAGATACAGCAAATCAGTGTCAAAATTTAGTTACACTAGGTTGTTAGGCACCATGTTTTATGACAGCCTTCCCCAATGTGCCACTTTCCAAAAGTTACTACCCGCAGTCAGCAGTCAGACTATGGGAGTTGCACACACCTGGCAAGTGCTGGAGAAGGTAGTTGAATCTCCCAAAAGGACAGTTTTGAAGGAGCCAGCAACCGGATCTGACAGTTGTGGACAAGGTTGTCAAATAGAGAATAGTAATTAATGGCTTACAAAACATATTAAGTATCATCTACTGACATTCTTACCTCTTTGGAGTTGCAGTCAAAATCAAATAGAGGGTGCTCTAAGTCAGAAATAGGTCACATAAAACATTTTGTGTG
Organism: Anolis apletophallus; assembly: GCA_030556195.1. NCBI lineage: Eukaryota > Metazoa > Chordata > Lepidosauria > Squamata > Anolidae > Anolis > Anolis apletophallus. Next base: position 124,016,384 of record JARBWK010000006.1, on the reverse strand, counting down.
ATAATAGTGTGGTCTTTGAGACTGATCTACGAAATACTTTTGATACTCTTCCCCTTCTATCAGAATTTTTGATTTTAAAAGGCATGTTTTCCTGCAAAAAAGGCATATATTTATTAAATTATTCTTTAAAATACCACTAAAAAACCGCAACGCAATACACAAAAACAAGGCTTTTATCTATGACTAGACCATGTATAAAACAAAATGTGTGTCAGTGTTCATGAGTCTGGCGCTGGCCCCCAGAGACGCCGTGATGGAGGAGGGATTTTCGCCCCCTCCGCCTCCTTCCTTTGGCCTTGCACAGAGGGCGATTCCACCTGTCTCTCTGAGTGAGCGGAGGCATTGCCAGAGGAGGGGCCGGAGGCGTGGTCGGAGGAGTTGGCGTATCCCCCCTCCCCCCCATTGGCACCCTGTTTGCCTCTTCCCCTTCAGTTGGAGGTGAAGAGGTCCATATCCATGGAGTTCAGGACCCAGAGGTCATTTACATCTAGGACGCTCTGGAGCTCGCACTACAAGCAGCTGGAGCCCCGGGGGATACGTTCTGGTCCCAAGAAGGACTACAAGGACACTCCTCGGGCACGTCAGAACCCCCACCTCAGACTGCCATATAGAAGAACGCAGGTCTTACCTTGTACCTGCAACTGGTCACCAGTGATCCCGTTAGGGCGTCCTAATCTTCCCTCCTTCGATGGCAAGGTGATGCCTTAGCAGGACTATAGCCACTCTTGGCTCTTTACTCCTACCCTGTGCTCCTTCCCACCCCGTCCTCTCTCCTGCCCTACTCCCCCCCCCCTTTCCCATCCCAGTTTGTTGTATTGATGTATTATTGTGTGTGACTCAAACTGTTGTAAACCGCTCTGAGCCTCCGGGGAGTGGAGGTATACAAGTTTGAAGTAATAAATAATAATAATAATAATAATAACTATATGATTAGTGAAGAAGTGGTTTCATGCTCCATATCTTCTATAGCTACAGTCAGTCTTTATATTCAGGATTCTGATTCCACATATTCAACCATCAATGGACTAAAAATATTTTATTTTAAAAAGCCCCCCCCCCCCCCGAAAAAACCCTTGATTTTTCTTTTTGAATATAATGGACACCCCTTTACTATAGGTAAAGTAAAGGTTTTCCCGTGACATTAAGTTATTGCTTGCCGGGATCATTTGTGGGGAGGGGGGCTTTTGGGTATACGTCTTTTATCTGTTTATTGATGTTTTATTGATTTTATGCTGTAAACCGCTCTGGGCTCCAGAGAGAGCGGTCTACCAAATTGAATTTATAAATAAATAAATAAATAAGTTCAGTTGTGTCCGACTCTGGGGGTTGGTGCTCATCTTCATTTCATCTCCATTTCTAGGCCAAAAAGCCAGCATTGTCCATAGACACCACCAAGGTAATGTGGCCAGCATGACTGCATGCAGCACCGTTACCTTTCTGCCAGAGCGGTACCTATTGATCTACTCACATTTTACATGTTTTTGAACTGCTAGGTTGGCAGAGGCTGGGGTAACAGTGAGGGCCCACGCCACTCCCCAGATTCAAACGTGCAAACTTTTGGTCAGCAAGTTCAGCAGCTCAGTGCTTTAACCACTGTGCCAAGTACTGTGTATAATGGGACTTGAACATCCACAGATTTCAATATCCTGGTATGAGAGTGCTGGAACCAAACCAGAGTAGATACCAAGGGGCCATTATATGTGACAAAATAGGGATTGGATGGAGGTTAAATTTATACATTAGCAAAAATGGAATGAAATCAATCAAAACAAATGGAATCATGAAGATTAAATGACAATCCTTTAATGCGAACAGTACAACTGGATAGACTCACCTCAAAGTATTTGGTTTCAGTTAACAGCCTCTGCACTTATTTTATTTATTTATTTATTATTGAGGCTTCTATGCCGCCGACTCCCAGGGGCTTGCGGCGGCTCACAAAGCCAGAGGCATAAAACAGGATTAAAACATAAACAATTAAAAACATAAAACAATTGAGCAATTAAACAATTAAACAATTAAAACAATAGCAGGACAGGGCCTACTACTTAGGGGACTTGGGAAGGAGTATGCCCTTAAGATAAACCTGGGGGAATTTCGCTCTCACTTGAAAGTCATGTGAATCTGTTTGTGTGTGTGTGTGTGTGTGTGTGTGAGGAGTGACTTGAAAAACTGCAAGTTGCTTCTTTTGTGAGAGAATTGGCCATCTGCAATGACATTGCCCAGGGGACGCCTGGATGTTTTGATGCTTTATCATTCATGTGGGAGGCTTTTCTCATGTCCCTGAATGGGGAGCTGGAGCTGACAGAGGGAGCTCATCCACACTCTCCCCAGATTCAAACCGCCAACCTGTCAGTCATCAGTTCTGCTGGCACAAGGGTTTAACCCATTGCGCCAACGGTGGCTCTATGTGAATCAGGTGAGATTGTCCAATGTTTACCTTCCAGTAGGTGGTCACCCAGGTAGCAACTAAATATTTGGACTGCCCTTGAGGATCAATGGAGGTTGTGTCAAGGTAGACATCTGGTCACAGCTGGGTCCACATGAGGTTCTGGCTCTTTTCAGTTTTAAAATTAACTGGATATGATAAAGATTAAATTAAGTGGCCCTTGTTCAATTCCAACCTTTGTTTTTGCTCTTGTTATTCCATGGTTGGACATCAGTACCACCACATTCAACTCCAGTGACTTGTGATTCTAAAATTATTGAAATTGGAGAATTAAGATGATTCTGGTTTTGTACAATGTTATAATTATAAAGGCTTTTAAAGCTGACTTTGTTGCCATTCCAAGAAACCAAATTTACAAGTTCAGCTAAATCTCCCTGATTGGTTTATGATTTGCAAAACACTGATAGCATCTGTAGAGAGCATTTACTGTAAATATTGTTGCTATAGATAAGTCCATGTGCTCATAAAAGTGCCCTTGTAAACAACCACTTTTATTTTAATGTATTCATGAAATTTCTTGATGACATACTTATGGTAATATCATTGTGCTGGGACCACATTAAGAAAATGCTTAAGGTGTTCCTTTATCGTATCATGTTTAATGGCATGCCTTGCCATCGAGCAAAATAACACTGCAGCACTTATTGAAAAGTTTTTTACATCTTGGGAAATGTATCATTTTTAAAAACCTGAGGTGAAATGGAGATGAGGAGCTTTTGAATATTTTGCTTGCATTACGATTCTAGAGGAATTTCCAGGTTGATGGAGGCACTAAAGCCCATTAAAAGCTTTAATGCTTGTCTCTGTATCAGAGTTCAAATGTGCAGAGTTTTTCAAATAAACATTTTATTTGTTTTTTTATTGGATGCTCAGGCCTAAAACCTGCAAAGTCAAGCACCTGAGGCTGCAATTCTATACATCAGGAACAAAAAAAGTATGTGAGGATTGTCAATGTTGTTGTACACCAGCTTCCATTAGCCATTTAATATAGCTAATGACCAAACATAATAGGTGAGAGCGAGAGGATGGCCAACATCTGGAGAGCCACAGATTCTGCACAGTAGTCAAATGCACTGATGCAGGGTTTAGCCTGATGTACATCTTGCCCAGAACAAACCCTGATGGCCCAAATCTATCACTGCTCTATTGGGGGCTGATTCAACACTGACTACTTATCTCAGGTCAGATGTGGAGTCGCTAATGCCAGATTGGACCCAGGAGGGTTTAGACCACAATTCTCCTGTGCACTGTGGAGGTGGGAGGGAATCTTGACCATACAGTGTTGCTGAATCCATTTCAGCACCGCTGGACAGCTACCGTTACCATCTCCCATTCTCATTATCACAACAGCCAGCAGGGTTTACATGGTTCACTTGTCTGCTGGAAAGATATTGGCTGTGGGGGCCAGAGTGAAGAAGAAGGGGGAGCGGGGAGGAACCACCCTTTCCTCCCTTCTCCTTTCTCTGATGGACTTGTTGCTCTGGCCAGCATCACCTCTGGTGACGAACAAATGTCACTAGTCATTTTGTGCCTTGTAGCTGCCATGATGAGAATGTGGAAGAAAAGGTGAATCTCATCCCATTTCCCTGGGCTATCCAAGCTTGAGGAAAACAGGGTGACTATTTAAACAGAACTGGCCCATTGTTTACATGGACCCCTAGTTACAATTTGCTACAGATCCTTGGAGAGACCTCACAGTAAATTGTGGCTTTGGTCAATGGGATTCAAGGCTATGTAAAGGTGGTCTTGGCCCATGTTAACCCGGATCAGCTCTATGCATTGTTTAGCTGGTATGGAGCTGATGGACTTTGAAATAGGTGGTCAGTGTAGATGTGCCTAGGGTGGCCCACATCTCAGTTCCTCCAAGTTGCTACTCTTCTGACTGGTTGTGCATCATGATATCTGTAGAGGTGCCCACAGTGATAAGGAACATGGATTAAACACCACGGCCAGCCAGGACTTGTATAGCATGATACACATTTTTTTCCTTGTGCTGACGAGCACAGAGAAAGGGTGGTAGCACTGGTTTCCAATCTGGACAGCAGATCGGACTGAATTGGACCTTATCCCATTATCTAGGCATAGACACACATTTTTTCCTGCTACAAATCCCCTGATTTTGTCTGAAGTGGAGCAAACCTGGTTTAAATGGAAATCACCCTTGACAGACAGCAAATAGTCCATTCAGTGTGAGTTTGGGGGCTTATGGATAGAAACCGTAAATCTCTGGTTTAATTCTGAGTAGATGAGTGAAAGGTTGTGTTGTTAAAGTAATTCCAAATTCTAAAGAAAGATGTAATGTTGTTTTATTAATGGAAATGTGCCGAGCCAGGCTGGCTTGTATGATCAGAATAGTTGAATTTACACCTTTTATGAACTTCTGCATTAAGAATCTTACTGAAGTAGCTGCCTCAAGCTACTTTGATAGGTCTTATTTTAGAAGAGGATAAGACATTAAATTGACTTCTGTAATTTGCCAATTAGATACAATATGTGACTAGGAGTGTTATCATGGACTACAATTCCCAGAATCACCCAGCCAATGTTTATGTCCTAGAAATGTATTTTTTTCTAACTTCTGGGCATATGCGTGGCATATGTTGGGAAAATGTTGTTGCCTTTATGCCCCAATTGTCAATTTTCTAAAAAAAAATCCCCTTGCTATTTTGGGAAACTGGGGGCCCTGCCTCACAGCCCTATATCCCAGAATATCAAGGCAGAAAATCCCACAATATCTGCTTTGAACTGGGTTATCTGAGTTCACACTCAGAAAATGTGGGATTTTCTGCCTTGATATTCTGGGATTTAGGCTGTGTGGAAAAAAGGCCCCGTGTGCAACCTAGCAGGATTTGTTTTCTATTTTAAGGGTTATATCAAAGATAAGGTCTATTGTAACACTCCTGCCACATGGCACACTTTTCTGAAATACAAGTGATAGGCCAGTCTATTGAGGCTTTGTTTTAATGAGGCAGTTATACCTGTTTAATAATGAGCCACAATTATTAATGTTTTAGTTTTAGTGGATGTTTAAAAGGATTTAAGATCCCTGGTAACAGAGGATTAAATCTGTTTGGTTTTGTAGAATAGCAAACACTAAGATAACTTTGTAAATGGCCAAAGTTTCCTAGCAGAAAATTCCAAGGATCTCAGCATAAATACAGGGATACCATAGGTTGGAGACATGAAAACTAAAATGATATAAGATGGATTTTACTGTAGTGCAGTAACATACTCAATAGATTTTAATAACTGTTGAGGGAAACCGTAGATATGCAAGCAGGCATGGACAAAGCAAAACATTGTGAGTTTAATGCCTTTTTACTGGTTAAAATGCACAATAAGATCCTTTGGGCATTTAATAAAAATTAAAAAGAAAGATTTCATATGTAGAATGAATTTCCAGAGAATGTTAAAAAATAAATAGACAACAATGGCCAATTAATTAGTCTTTCATATCAATCAATCAATCATCTATCTATAATACATTTGTTTTTATAAATCTAAAGTTTTGAATAACATTTAAAAATGTAGATTTAGGAACAATCTTACCAAACAACAAAAAGAACATTCTCACTTAGCTACCAGGAGAGTTCATATTTTTTTGCTTCATTCTTACATCTGAAAATAAAACATTTCCTTTTTACTGCATATTTAAAGTGATTTTTCACTGAAAAAATTATGTACATGCAAATAATAATAATAATAATAATACTTTATTACTTGTGAGTCGCCCTCCACCAATGGTGCTCCGGGCGACTTACATCCTTTAAAAACACAGATACATCAGTTAAAACAGCAGATATGAGCCGTAGAAGGCTCTGCCATCCATCCAGTTCAGTCCCCTCAAAGCCTGGAGGAAGAGCCAGGTTTTCAGGCCAGCCAGAAATCTGGCCGGGGCCAGTGTGGCCCTGAGCGCAGGCGGGAGCGAGTTCCAGATCGTAGGGGCCGCCACCTACGATCTGGAAATGGTTGCAACGCAGTGCAAATTCTACAACCTGCAGAAACCCAGACTGATTATTAGGGAGGAGCAACCAAAGCAGGTATACTCATGAGGGCCAGTTATTAACATGATAAGCATTTCCTCATGACTCAAGGTGAATCACCAAATCCTGAGTGCATCCCCCACTTACAGTGGTATCATCATGCTGGAAGGCGCTTCTGGAATCTTTCCTTCCCCTATGCCATACAACTTTCAGAGAGGGAAACAACTATGTGTCCAATCCTCAAGGTCAAGAGCCCTTGCCATCCTACCAAGTCATACTGTTGTGATTGAGCCTTCAGCTACTACAGCTAGTAGCATTGGGGAAGATGCTAAGTCAGTAGCATCAAACAGTAGCATGGATTTGGGCGCGGCTCTGGATGATCAGGCTCCTGCAGCTGGGATCAAGAGGGCTGCTAGTGACTCAAGCCTTGAAGACAGTGAACAGAGGAGAAAGATCCAGCACATACTTAGGAATCCTACTGATTCAGATACCTTTGAAGGGTTTTCTGGGAATGCAGAACTACAGTCAGAAGAGAGTGATGCGGACTTAGAGCCGTCATTAGTTCAGGAAGTGAGAGATGTATGTAATGCAGACTCTGGTGACAGTACTTTCTTGGGGTTTGAGACGGATCAGGATTGGCCTTCTACACATTCAGAAGCTGAGTGGGACACTTTAAGTCAGCAAGATCGTTGGTTAGCTTGGAGGTCTGTGCATAGTTCAACAGCTGCAAGGAATGAAGATGCTGTTGCTCTGGAACAGGGCGGGTTCTCAGATTATTCTGATGTTTAGTGTTATAAAAGCAGTGGGCATTTGGCTTGGCCCTCACGGTGGTCAAGGAGTTGCTATTCCGGTTCGTGATCCTGTGTTCCTGACTTCGTATACCTTTGATCCTTGTTCCAGTTACTCCTGCTGCTGTGTACCTCTTGACCTTCGCTGTGACTGCTCTCCTGTCGACCCTGGAACGTCTCCTCCTTTTCCATCTGTCACTCTCCTACCCTACGACCTTTGGACTGGCTGTTGGACCTCTCTTTCGTGTACGCCCCCTGTCGGACAACGCAGATGGACGTCTTGTGTTGGTTTTGGTTTTCTTCTCCACAGCATTTCTTTTTGGGCATTCCTGGGATTTTTGTAGGTTTTAAAGATGGACTTTGGCTATTTTTTTGTTAGTCCTCCTCCCATTTGTTGTGCCAATAAACTTTTGTTACCTTTTTAACTCCTGGACTTGGCTGCTTAAGTCTCTGTTCCATAACACATACAATCTTAAGAGATCTTTCCAGGGGCTCTCCCTTCACCCTAAGTGCATTGCAAGGAAAACGTCATGTTGTTACTCGCTGCCAATTTCCACTATAGCGACTAATTAAAAGGCACCATACTCAGAAACACCATATTCCCATCAGTGACAATTATGGGGATAATTAGGTGGAGGGGGAAATTCCTACCTGGCCCCTAAAATGACCAGCCTAATATTGAGGATGGCGAGGGGAGGCTGCACGAGGAAGCAAAGAGGTCAAAAACAAGGTAGTGACTGTTAAATAGCCTAAGCCATGTGCCTCACATGGAGGCTTCAATTAGTTTCCCGCCAGTCGCGTTGTGGGGTAACCATCCTGTAGAATTGCTACCTCTTGAAATAAGGGCACAGACTTAATTTCTGGTTGAAGAATTGGTGGTGGTGGGAAAGAAAAGCCTGTTTAACTTGTTTTTTTTGTTTTTGTAAAAAAAAGAATTCCCAATATTATTAGTCTTTGGAGGAATAGCTTATTTCTAAGCATAAAATGAAAGAGTTTGGCACAAAGACTTAAGCCCAGTTTCTTGAAGGCAAAGACAGGTAGCTGATAAAAACCGAATGAATTTTCCCTTGCACACTACAGTTGGCCCTCTGTAGCTGCAGAGTCAACCGTCAATGTCTTCAAAACATTTTTAAAAACCCAAAAGGCAAATCTTGCTTTTTGCCATTTTATATAAGGGACTCAATTTCATTATGCCACCATATAGAATGGGACTTGAGCTTCCATGGATTTTGGTATTCAAAGTGATCCAGGAACCAAATTCAGCAGATACTGTACTTCTGTGTGATGTTCTGGCTATCTTCAAGGCAAGATAAATCAAAACAGTTTTATACTGAGGATTTTTCCATCTTGTCTGATAGCATTACCTGTTGTCATGCCTACAAATCCTTGTTGTAGCACAGCAATGTATACATTACTTGCCTTCCTGACATTCTGAATGTCGTGAAAATGTGTATATATTACAGGAAACTGTGATTATTCAAGTCACAGATAGGCACACAGCAAAGGTATTCGTATAAAAAGTCTTATTTAATCCTTGTTCCTCATTTGATGTGACATGGCAATGTTAAGCACAGGTTAAATACTATCAGGTTAAATGCTGTCATTAATGGGTGTCTGACATTGACCACTACATGCTATATAATATTCCACACACTCTTTAAATTCCTGAATAATCTGCAGTGCAGCTGTAAATAATACCTTCTGTGGCACTTTAGAGTGGATAGCAAGGCAGCAAGTGACAAATGAATATGAGCTCTCCCTTCACAAAGCATTTAGAGCAACTCTAATCTTTATGCACATGACAGAATAAATTTACTGCATTTGAGAGTAAGTTCTGTGATCTTTGAAACTGGAAGCAATTTTGACCTAAATGAGGGAGGCCAAAGATGCAGATTTGGGGATGTGACTCATTTCATTCTGAGCATAATGAAACTAAACCACTGCTCAGGGGAACTGACCAGCTTGTTTTCTACTTACACTGATGGAATCCAGATAATGACTTGGTAATGTAAAGAATCCAACAGAATATTGGGTGATTTCTGTGAATTCATTTTTTTTTACTCTGTTGTGTTCTTTCCACTATTATCATAACACATTTACTTTGGATTGTGAGGTTATTCTCCCTCCCACATGGAAATTTGTGAACATTTTAGTATGAATTATTTCTAATGTGCACATAAAACATTTTAAAATTATTTCTTCTATTGACTACAGTGGGTTGTTTCATTTTTTTTCAAATATGTTCTTTTTAAAATATTCACATTTTCTCTTGTTTTGAAATGGGAAAGAAAAGCATACAATGCCTTCAGGTGCAGTTTGACACTAATTAACTGTGATGGCTCAGTGCTGGAAGTTCTAGTTTTATAAAGTATTGAGCCTTCTCTGACCAAAGAATGCCTCACCAAACAGCTCTCATGATTCCATAGCATTGATCAATGGTAATTAAAGTGGTGTCAAGCTGCATTAATTCTACAATGCAGACACATCCTTCCTCTGGAATATAAAGATGCACACTTGCTTCCATTGATCTTGTATTTTTATTTATAAATGTGAACATTTTAAATAGGTGTATCTTGGGTAATGCTTAAAACAAATTAATCTTTGATGTGGACTAGTTTTCATATGCATATTTATTGTTTAATTCCATGTGTTAATATGTCATTAGAATTTAAGGTTTAAATCCTGTTGTGAGTCCCAACTAGAGTAGAGTCAATGATACTCAACACTTAAGGAAATACCATGAAGTGAGAGTGTAGTAGTTAGGAGTACTAAGAGTAGTCAGGTCTTTGTCTGCCCAGATCTTTTCCAACACTTTCCGTGAAGCCAATGAACAGTACATATATTCAGCTCATAGTCCAGAGAAATCAAGTAAGGTCCATGTATGTGTGAAGCATTAAGTCAAGCTGTAGTTTCTAGGTCATTGCTTAAGAGTAGCAGCAGGGGATGGCCAATTTGCAACAACTGGACATAGGAGAACCGAACCTTTCCCCCTTCTGCACTTTTTCTCACACATCTTAGTAGCCAATATAAAATGACTAGGAAATGATGTTTCATAGCAGAAATTGTGGGTGTTAAGAACCCGCTGTCTTATCTGCGATGACTTCCCTTCTAATTACTGCATCTTACTTTTCAGCTTTTTGGCAATGAGCCTGTTTTCTTGAATCCAATGTTCCAACATATCATTCTTTCCTGAACCAAGCTGTTTGCTTTGCTCATGTTTGTGAATGGATAACATTCAGAGTGACAGTAGGTCGCACAACTGCTGTGAACATTAATGAAAAATAAATAGACAGGTAGCACACAAACAAATTTAGAATTTCCATTTTACAATGTTAGCTTGGCAGTTGTTTGTTTATTGGAAATATTAGCAATATTCCATAGAAATATTTGAATGCACCAGACCTTCTAGGAGCTGTGGTTGAAGCAGGATGCACGATCAGGGACTACTCTTCTTACAGACATTATCTGGTATGTTGAGATATAAATATTTATTTTGTAATGTATTTTTTGTTTTCCACTGTTCAGGCTTCAAGAAGCTCATGTCCCCCATAAACCGAAATTCCAGTGAATTGTTCCCTGCCTACAATCTGATATTTTACTTTTTTCATGTTAATCTCATACTTCTTTGTTTGAGAAAAAAGACTGAAGTGACAAAAGTAGTTAGAAATGCTTGCTATTTCTTTTTCATTTACTAATAGTTTTAGTAGCATAGGAATATGTCCCTACTGTGTGTTTATAGCAGTTTGATATCACTTTAATGGTCATGCCTCCATTCTATGGAATCAGAGGCGTGCAGTGCATGATGCACTTAAAAATCCATTTCGTACTTAATGGTGGAGCTGTTGTCAAAAAACAAGGGATTCCAAAGGACCCCAAAACCCATGAAAAGTGCCAGGAAAAGTCTTGCTAGCTAAGTCTAAAGGTGGCCTTTCCTCCAGAAGCATGATCTGGCTAATACTCAGAGTAACCTTTGGTCAAGTTTTCAGGGGGGGGGGGACGAAAACGACACAACAGAGAGCTAATCCCATTATTTCTTCAGACAGAAAACACCATCATCTATGACCACCCCTTTTCCTGACACAACAAACCCTTACACCTAACAATGAATTTATCTCCAGCTAGCAAAAAGAGCCATATAGTCCCCCAGTGCCTTGCCTTTGTCTCTTCCTGAAAATCCATCTAAGTGCTCCAGAACCTATTGTTTCACCAGCCCAGACCCATTGTCTCACCTGGGCTGGTGGGATTATAACCATTAACAACCATCATCCCAAACCCAGCCCACATTTCTTTTCCCAATATACACACTGAAGGCAGATCCTGGAAACAACCACAAATTTCAAACTGAGCAATGGCAGTTTATTAAAATCCCTGCCAGTCCTGATTCCAAAGAGCTACATTGGCAGATGTGCACCTCAACCAATGAACATGTGGACCATAGTTTGCACCAGGTTGCAACAATCAGCATGCAGGTTAGCAAAAGTCAATCTCTGTCAAACCTTTATAAATGTATTCACATGTATCCATTGCTTTATTTTTTTATTAGAGACTGCAGACTTTCCTGACATCCACTTTGACTAATGAATAAAAGCCTCTGATCTTTGCCTTCACCCTGCTATGCCTTATTTCAGATTGAACCCAGGCACACCAGGAACTTGAATCCATGGTTCTCATGGAGCTGATATCACATAATAGAATCATGATGGCTAAAATAGTATCAAAGTTCCATATAGTGTATAAAGGATGTGTTTCTGGAGGTTAGGTGTCATAAACCTGAGAACCCCATGTACTGTAGAGGATTAAAAAAATAAAATGCTTATAGTTTTGTTTTAACTTCTCTAAGTGTCTCACATATAATATAGGAGGTAAGTTTGCAGTCATGCTTGGGTACTAATGTTTAACAAGATGCATATGTTAAATGTATTGTGAAGCTATGGCTGGCTCATCAAAATCTGTGACAGCCCCATCTATTTATTTATTTATTATTTCAATTTATATACCACCCTTCCCAAGAAGGCTCAGGGTGGTTTACAACAACAACCAACACAATCACAGTAAAAGATTAAAACATAAAAACAGCTTTAGACCAGAGTGGACTATGCAGCATTAAAGATTAAACACCTGTCAAAAAAGGTAGGTCTTACAGCCCCTCCTGAAGGCCTGCAGATCAGTTATTGATTGGGTCTCCTCAGGAAGGGCGTTCCAGAGAACAGGCGCTACTGCAGAAAAAGCGCGCTGCCGCGTCGATGATAAGTGGCAGACCTTGAGAGATGGAACCTTCAATAGATTCCGATCCATGGACCATTGTGGCCTCTGGGGAATGTGCGGGGAAAGACAGTCCTTCAGGTACACTGGCCCCAGACTATGCAAGGCCTTAAATGGATTAATGGATGAGTTACTAGAAATCTGGATGATATGGGCCATGGTGAAGGATGAACAAGGGACCAGTAACAGTTGAGCAAATGCTCATGAGAGGACACTGTCAGAACTAGGGAATGGCGAGGAAGAGGGTGTAAGAAGATTTAAATTATAAATGGGACCCAGGAGGATAATAATGAGAAGGACACATGGAACCTGGAGATGCATCAGCAAGGGGGAAGATCACAGAACTGTCCTAGGATCTTATGATATTAGAAAATATTCAGTTTCTGAAATTGTTTGGGAATGATTTTGAATGGGTCACATCACATGATGTTTGCCACATCCCATCAGTATTTTGTCAGAATCTGTCTGTGATGCACCACAGGAACAGAGTAATTGCAGACAGGATTCTAATTGTGTTTTTTGAAATACTATGATTTTGTCTATTGCTGAAGTGCTATTTTGCATGTCACCAGAAAATCAGTATGCATCCTGTCAGCAATAATATGACTTGTCATTCAGGGGCGTGTCCGGGGGTGAAGTCTCATGACCCTGGAGTTTCCATGATGGAAGCAGCTGCCATTTCTGTTTTGGACATTGAAGGGAAAAGATCTCAGAGATTATGGAAATCTCTAATTGACACCTCATTTTTTAAAATTATGGCAATCTGGGCACTTTCTTCTCTCCATTGTATTTCAATTGTCTTTTATATCACAGAAAAACTTGACAATGTAATTTTGAAAATGAAGATTTCATTGTTTCCTTTTCTTAACTACTTATACTACAAAAACCTCCTACGTTCATTTCTCAGTTGGTATTTCCTTGGCTCTGGGATGGCCCCTTTCCATCTAAGAGCACCATCTGTGCCGGCAACACGATCAGTGAAGATTTCAAAGTAATATCTGTTATGCCTTCTCAAAAGTAGAATCAGTGCTGACAGAAGGCTTATTTCGCTCTATATTGCCTCGAGTTTGGCTTCATAGAATTGAATTACTAACTGAAGCAACATCAGCAATAATTGCAGCAATGGAGACATGTCTACTGTAATAACTAGCTTCGAAAAGTTAATTTGCAGATTAATAAAAACAAGAAACCACAGGACTTTTTGTTTTATGTCAAAAGGTAGTGATCAAGTGAAGCTATTACTGTGCAGAGGAAAGATCTTTTTCAAATCTTGCAAGAGTGGTAGTTTGAGACTGAAATCGCTGGGAAGCCTTGAATTTTTTTAAAGCTCATGGAATGACATAGGGAGGAGTCAGTCTTTGATTGTGACTTCATTATTTTTTTTAAAAAAATGTAACTGTGCCCAGAGGAAATTGGGCAACACACAGGGTGGAATAAACTCACAGATTAATGTAATACTTTAAACTTAGAGAATGGGAGAAACCATGAATAGCAAGACCTACAAATTCAATCCTATACAATAAGAACAGATGTTCTCCTCTTTAGGGATATCTAAGAGCTAAAGTATAATTAAATGTACAATGTGTAGCTGATACCGGTTTCTTCCTTGCAGGTAGGTATGCATGGAGATAATTTGGATGGTGCCCTTGGAGAGTTTAAACCCTTCTCAAACCTATATTTGCCCCCCCCCCCCCCCGTGTCTGGGCCTGAAGTGAATATCCTGGAAGTAAAAAAAGAATAACAATGAAAACCCCAGTGTTATCAATGGAATTTTTCCTTGCATCCCTACACTGGAATGTTTTAATACAGAATAAATAGCTGGAGGAGAAGGGTTTAACCTTCCCTGTCTGTGGCTACTTGCAAGTTAACAAAAGAGTAAGTCTCAGCTTCACACTATACATTTAATGTAGCATGTAATTGGACTCTGAGAGACGAACTCCTGTGTCGTAAGTCTCATACCCACGATGAAAGCTTCTAGATGCTTTCTATATGCTGGAGGAATTCATTCTTTGTAAAATAAAGATTTTACACCTATCAGATTACTTTCTTGGAGTGAGTCCCCATTGCCATCTCACACCTTTTGTGCTCCCTTCTCATACTGACATGGGACAAAGAAATGATGTGCCAGGAGATGGGGGGGGGGGCAAGGAGGAATTTTCCTCCTCGCCCCCCCCCATCTCCTGGCACATCATTTTCTCATGCCAGGAGAGTGTGAGGGGGGGTGTGTAATGGCAGCCTGGTAAGTTTTATTTTATTTCTAGAGGTTATTTTGGGGGGCTTTGCGATGGTTGCATGCCATGCTGATTGTTATTGGGATAGCATGTAGACGTGTCCCTCCCCCAGTAAGTACGTGTTTTATGTGTATGTGTTTACATGATGGCCATGTATAAATATGTGAGGGGAAATCATGGGGAGGAGGGAGCAAGCTTGTTTTCTGCTGTCCTGGAGACTAGGATGCAGAACAATGGCTTCAAACTACAGGAAAGGAGATTCCACCTGAACATGAGGAAGAACTTTCTGACTGTGAGAGCTGTTCAACAGTGGAACTCTCTGCTCCAGAATGTGGTGGAGGCTCCTTCTTTGGAGGCTTTTAAACAGAGATGAGATGGCCATCTGTTGAGGGTGCTATGCATGCGATTTTCCTGTTTCTTGGACTGGATGGCCCACGAGGTCTCTTCCAACTCTATGATTCTATGACAATAAAGTGGTGAAAATATTGGCTTATTTCATTGTCATACACGAGAATATGCCATTGTGGATGAGATCATGAAAATTTTACAGATTTTCAAAACAAGGCTGCAATTTGGGATTCCCATACAAGAAATTAACAGAGTCCCTTGTACCAAAAGCAAGATTTGTACTCTACAATATATTTTTTATACAAAATACTATTTTGCTGGTTCTTGCTAATGTAGAAAATGTACTTCTTTTTTTTTTTTGCTCTAATGCTGGAGTGAGAAATCTCCAAGTGACTGACAATTTTATCAGTGAGGTATCTTGATGTATTGAGTCCTCACTCTCATCAAAGACGAGATAGTGTCCACTGGAAGAAACAAAATCTGCATTTTTATCACCTATGTTGACTTCATGTCTGAGCTGTAACCAGGTAATTGGTCGGTTTCAAGGTGGGAAAACTGCTGTGGAGAGTTCCTCTTATCATCCTGAGAAGCTTTGGCAGATAATTGTTTCTTCATTTTATATTTAATGCAATGAACTTCTTTTTGTCTTTTTTTTTTGCTTGGTTCTCCAGTGCATATATGGAATGCGAACATGGAGGAGGATTGCTTCTAGCGTATTCTGAGGGTTGGCTTCACTGTCATGCTGGTCAACTTGATCTGTAGGTAGAATGATGTTCTGAGAAGGAGTCTGTACTTCCTCATGAGGATAGAAGTCCAGTTTTTCATGCATCTATGACAAAGGAATAATTAGAAACAATGATTTTTGACCTGGTCATATAGATTATCTATATAGATCTTAGATTAGTCTTCTCTTTCTTGTCCTGAATATAGCCAGATCTGTGATTTACTGATGGACACATAAAAATAACCTTCACGTCTACACTCCAAGTGTCCTGTTTCAGATCAGGATATTTCCAATGTTAACCTGCACACTCTGTGGCTCTGCAGGTGTTTTGGACTTCAGCTCCTAGAATTTGAGCAAACTTACTGGGGCTTTGGGGAGTTGGAATCCTAGGCTGAATCTACAATGCCATATGATATAATTTCAGAATGCAGAATAACTGCATTGAACTGGATTGTATGAGACTACAATGCCCTATAATCCAGTTCAATGTTGCATTCTGAAACTCTACTATTTCTCTGGCATCACTTCGTGAACAAAGATTGTTAGGAAGGACTAATCTCACGCTTTTTACAAGCTCGTTGATGCTTTTTTGGAGGTTGGATGTGTCCTTCGAGCCTGTGCAATGGATTTTTCTGGTGGAGTGCAGCGTGCACAGAACTGGCCTCACCCTTTAAACCAAAGGTTCATCTACCGGGACCTAGCAAGCTTGGACGATGGCAACAAGGTCCTCAGGCCGTAGGTTTGATTTGAGTTTCCTTCTCTAGATGGTTGACCTTACAGGGTTAGATGAGCACCATCTGCCCGGGTTTGAATTTAGAGTTTTCCTTCTCCTAGGATGGTTGCCAAAAGGCTAGAGAGCCCATCCTGCCCATTGACGCTCTTTTGTCAGACCCTTCGGTTGTGACCTGTCTGGCATGGGAGGTCCTACCAGTGGCTATTATGCCACCGCCAGCATAGCTCACAACTTCATTAGGGTACGCAAGCCTCTCCCCCATGAGAAGGCGGTGCCAATGGAGAGGATGGCAATGTGAATCCAGCTCCAAACATCTTGTGCAAGCCTGCTGTAGACCAATGTCTCCCAACTTTGATCCTCTGAGTATTTTGGATTTCAACATGCAGAAGCCCCTGCCAAATTATCCAATTGCCAAGAATTCTGGGAGTTGAAGTCCAAAACACTCAGAGAACCACAGTTTTGAACCCAAGCAACTAATCAGAGGACCCAAGTTCCAAGTCAACGGAGCCTAACCAGGGAGTCAGATACATTTGGGCAAGGACAATTGCCAACCACAAAAATGACTGGAATACACTTCACCCTCCAACTTGTTGGATGGTGGAGCAATTTTGTCTCCTCCCCTCGGAGAAGAGATTGGTTAATTTTGCAGAATTTGCTGAAAAGGAGGAGGGGCTGGCATAGTGTGATGCCAGCCCCTTCTCCCTCATTCTGTATCAGGACATCATTGAGTGAGGAACACCTTGGAGCCTATCCAGCAACAGGTCGGTGCAGAGGCCATGAGGGAGGCCCAGAGTTCAGCCTCCAGGCTCCTTGCTCTTCGTAGGCCTCTGCTAAATTTAGTTATATCTAAGTTTAATATTGCCTGGCTTCCCTGGACAGGGAGCCAGGCCTGGAGGGCTTCGTTTGATTTGCGCCCCCCTCCTTTCCTATAACATAGTATTAATTAAAGTCCCCCTCCTCGTGGCACAGTGGGCTAAACCACTGAGCTGCTGAACTTGCTCACTGAAAGGTTGGAGGTTCGAGTCCAGGGAGTGGGGTGAGCTCCCACTGCTAGCCTCAGCTTCTTCTTATAAGGGCCCTGGGGTGGGATTCCCTTACTCACCCTCGTCCTCTTCACTTCAGGGCCTCATAGCCAGGCCAGGGCCATGGAGGTGGCCATTTTGTGGGCGGGGCCATTGCCACCATCTTTAAAGGGTGGCAACCATTGCAGGACGCGGAGACTCGACCACCATTTTGGTGAGGTCAGTGGCCATCTTGGGGGTGGGGCCATGGCAGCCATTTTGTGTTAGGCTTGGTGGCCATTTTGGTAAGGTCAAAATAAATAATTTTAAATAAATAAATAAAATTAATAATAATAAATAGTAATTAACAGATACAGGTTATGATACAAGATATAGGCACTAATAGAAAGAGGAGGAAAGAAGGAGATAAGATCTATTCTAGATGCACTGACAAAATAGTAATATACTATAAATTTATGCAAACGAAAAAGAAGGCCCCATGTTAAGGGGTTGCTATATTCCTACCAATTTATTGCAACTAGCTTGTGAAGAAGTCATGTGTTCAAATGCTAGCCAACTGCATTAAATCACTACTGACCAAGAAGTCATGTGTTCAAAGCAAGCCTGGGGGCAGAGTGAGCTCCTGACTGTTAATAGTCTAGCTTGCTGCTAACCTAGGCAACCTTAATTGATAGTTGCATCTGCGAGTTGGTAGCCAGCTGCATTAAATCACTACTGACCAAGAAGTCATGTGTTCAAAGCAAGCCTGGGGGCAGAGTGAGCTCCCGACTGTTAATAGTCTAGCTTGCTTTTGACCTAGGCAACCTTAATTGATAGTTGCATCTGCGAGTTGGTAGTCAACTGCATTAAATCACTACTGACCAAGAAGTCATGTGTTCAAAGCAAGCCTGGGGGCAGAGTGAGCTCCCGACTGTTAATAGTCTAGCTTGCTGTTGACCTATGCAACCTTAATTGATAGTTGCATCCACGAGTTGGTAGCCAAATGCATTAAAATCATTCCCGACCAAGAAGTCATGTGTTCAAAGCAAGCCCGGGGGCAGAGTGAGCTCCCGACTGTTGATAGTCTAGCTTGCTGTTGACCTAGGAAGCCTTACTTGATAGTTGCATCCGTGAGTGGTTGCCAACTGCATTAAAATAATTACTGATCAGAAAGTCATGTGTTCAAAGCAAGCCGGGGGGCAGAGTGAGCTCCCGACAGTTGATAGTCTAGCTTGCTGTTGACCTATGCAACCTCAAAGATAGTTGCATTCGCAAGTTGGTAGCCAACTGCGTTAAAATCATTGTTGACCAAGAAGGCATGTGTGCAAAGCAAGTTTGGGGGCAGAGAGAGCTCCCCACTGTTAATAGCCTAGCTTGCTGTTGACCTTTGCAACTTTAATTGAAAGTTGCATCTGCAAGTTTGTAGCCAACTGCATTAAATCTCTAATGACCATGAAGTCATGTGTTCAAAGCAAGTCTGGGGGCAGAGTGAGCTCCTGACTGTTAATAGCCTAGCTTGCTGTTGACCTAGGCAACCTTATTTTGATAATTGCATTTGCTAGTGGGTAGCCAACTGCATTAAATCACTACTGACCAAGGAGTCATGTGTTCGAAGCAAGTCTGGGGGCAGAGTGAGCTCCCGACCGTTAATAGTCTAGCTTGCTGTTGACCTATGCAACCTTAATTGATAGTTGCATCTGCTAGTTGGTAGACAGCTGCATTAAATCGAGCACTAGAGCAGGTGGTGTGGGATGCGTCAGCTGGAGTAGACGCACTCAAACTTTGCTCCCCAATGGCAAAGAAATAAAAGCTTTAAGAAGCTTTAAAAAGCCCAATGAGACCATAAATCTTTCCATAAATCTATCCTCGACCTGGATCTGGACGGAAAAGAAAAGCTCAGGAGGTCACAAGCTGTGCCTGGAGCTATAAATCTCAGAAAGAACAAACAGACCGGCCAAGGAAAAAGCGAAAGTAAGTTGCCGTGATGGCGGAGAAAGCAGAGTGGAACAATAAGCTGGACAGAATTATGGAAAATCTTCAGGGACTTAAGATAAGTACTGATTGCTTAAGAAAAGGAAATGATGACATAAAGGAGCAAATTACAGTGGTGAATACCCATCTCCAATTGATTGAGAACAAGGTGGAAAAATATGAAGGGATGATAAGGCAGGTTACTGAAGAATCTAGGAAACAGAAAGAGGAGATAAACAAGTTAAAAATGCAAATTAACAACTCCTAGACAAAATTGCTGACCTGGCAGATCGTTCCAGACGTCCAAACATACGTTTGAGAGGAGGAGGAGGGGAAGATTTCCAGATTAAGGAGAGTCTGAAAGAGGACATCGTTATATGGTTGCAGACATTGACTCAGATCTCATCAGAACAGATAGAGAGAGTGCATTGGGCTTATCGTGGGAAGAAAGCACCCAAGGACATTCTGATCCAATTTTCAAGAGAATCAGATAAGGAACTTGTTTTTCGAAGACTTAAAAAAATTAAGGACTTGAAATTTGCTGGCAAAAAAGTTTGGCCACTCATGGATTTATCACCAGAGACATTGAGTAAAAGGGCTGGAATGAGGGAAATTACAAGAACTTTAGAGCAGAGGGGCTAACGTTACTCTTGGGCATTTCCTGCAACATTAATTATCTTCAAAAATAATAAAACATACAAAGCTGTGGATTTGGAGAGTGGGAGGAAAATGCTCAGACAACTAAATCTTGATGGAATGGCGGAATCAGAGGGAGAAGAAGAAGAGGAAGAAGAAGAACAAGCAGCAGCAGCAGAGAGTACTAAAGGAAGAAAAGAAAGGAGTAAAAATGTCAAGGACATTTACAAGATAGCTGGAAAGATAACAGAGTTGGAGGCAACAAATGCAGAAGGAGGTGGACTGACAGAGTTGTGTTCACCTCAAACACTATTTGTTTTTGGAGATGAAAGGGAAAAGGAATAAGGGACAAGAGAAAAGAGTTTCAAGAGAGCTGAAGACGCTGGATTTCCAAGGACTGAAAGATGTGGAGAAACAGATTCAAGAATTGAAAAAACAAAAACTCAGAGAAGAGTCAAGAAGAATGGAAACAAGGTCCAATATGGGGATATAAGAAAGAAGCAGCCCCAAAATAATTGAACTGTGATAAATGGGGTGCAAGAGCGTGCAGGAGGGGAAGCTGGGGGGGGGAGTAACACAATCACCTGGGGAGTCTGGGGATGGAGGAGAACAGATGCAGTTCTCTTTCAGGTCTTCCTCTGAGAGGAGGAGGGAGAAGACTGGACTCTGGGGGACTGGGGGAGGGGAGGGAAGATGAGCAAACAGGGAAAAGAAACTACAGGGTAAATGTAAACAATATCTTGTTATGGGGAAAATTGTAATCATGTCACATAACTGTAATGGTTTATCATCTCCACAACGAAGGGCAAAACTGATGAAAATGGTGAAAGAGAATAAGGTGGACATACTTTTTTTACAAGAAGGGGATCCTATCAAGGGGTTCTTCTGATTCCAGTTCAAGGCTCTCGGTCCATTAAATGCCTCAAATGTAAGCCACATTATACACACGCACCCCTTAGCAGGCAAATTTCATCGAGCAATGTTAAATTCAGTAATACTGATGGATCAAAACAGGGGGTTTGGCAATGTAGAGGACTGGAATTGGCTGTCTAGAATGCCTTAAGGGTGGCCTCTTATGCCTCAGGGCCGTGAGGCTTAGAAGTATACGTTGGTTTTATGTTTCGGTTCGCTCGCTCTCCATGTTATGTGGGGTTGCACCTTGGGTGACTTTTATACTGGTGTTTGATGGTTTTGTTGTACTTCAGTCTGGTTCCATTCGATTGTGGGCTTTAGCAGTGGCCCAATTTAGTCTGGCCCAATCCAGCCAGACCATCTGGGCCAGTTGCGACCAAAACTTTAAGGATAGTGCACTTAGCGCTGGCCCCAAACTTCATGTGATCTTGTACGGGGCGGTCAATGATTTTGAGGAATTTGGAAGGGCATACGCCATGCCGCAGGCTCCCCCCTTTTATTATGAGCATGACACAGGTTGGGGTGTTTTCAAAAGGCGGGGCTGGCCCCACAATCGACCAGGGTGCAATTAGCTGTGCTAGCTTATTACTTCTGGGCTCTGGGCATTTCAGATTCCATTAACGGTTGGCGGCATAAAAAGTTAACCTGGTGGTTGTGCAGTCAGGGCCAGACTCAGGATAACAGAGTCACTACACTTCACCAGCTTAATGACGTTGCCTCTAGACCCCAAACAAGATTTGGCTGCCGTGACCAGCCACTCTATGCCATTATGCGTTATTGTTATGCCAAACTCAACCAGGGACCGCCTCAACCTGTCAATTTTAGACACGAGCTTCAGGCCTTTCAAACTTGCAGGGAGCTCGGTTGAGCTCCCTGCAAGTTTGAAAGGCCTGAAGCTCGTGTAGCACGAGGCTTATGCGGACACACAGGAGCAAATTTGTTTCATGCGGATGCTTGGACAGCTCCTTTGCAGCCCTATTGGATCAGCGAGATAGTCCTAGTATCTAAAATTGACAGGTTGAGGCGGTCCCTGGTTGAGTTTGGCATAACAATAACGCATAATGGCATAGAGTGGCTGGTCACGGCAGCCAAATCTTGTTTGGGGTCTAGAGGCAACGTCATTAAGCTGGTGAAGTGTAGTGACCCCGTTTTATGGCCAGTTGAGGTCAGGTGCTATTCATAATGAAGTAGCAAGCATGGGCCTGGTTACCGTTGGCCACTATGATGGCATATCGCTGACAACATACCAGTTGTGGGCGGGCACCAGTAAGGTGCTAAGGAGGAGGGGTTTAGGACATTACAGGTTGTGCAACCCACTCTTGCTGCATTGGAGTAGCCTTAGTGGCCAATGCTATGGGACATGACTCGGAGGGGGTCAAACCCTGGGCTGATGGAAAGCAAATGCCTGCAGAAAATGCGTGGTACTCCATTGTTATAGGTTGATTGTGGCAATCTCGTTGAGATCCGTTTT
Organism: Anolis apletophallus; assembly: GCA_030556195.1. Classification (NCBI taxonomy): domain Eukaryota; kingdom Metazoa; phylum Chordata; class Lepidosauria; order Squamata; family Anolidae; genus Anolis; species Anolis apletophallus. Next base: position 123,993,875 of record JARBWK010000006.1, on the reverse strand, counting down.
GCTGAACCATGGATGGAGTATCCTCGTCTGCGGGCACAATTATTTTCACTGGGCTGCTAGGCAGGCCATGAGGACTCATTATGGTCAGCATTTTGGGGCAATTACAGGTTTGCAACCCCCTTTTGCTGCATTGGAGAAGCTTCGGTGGCCAATGCTATGTGATGAGACTCGGAGAGAAAGAGAGAGAGAGAGAAAAACAAAAACAAAAAAAAGAACAACCCTGGGCAGATGAAATCGAATGCCTTCAGGAATATGTGCGTACTCCGTTGTCATGAATTGGTTGTGGTGATCTCTTTGCAGATCCGCTTTGCTGAACCATAGATGGAGTATCCTCGTCTGCGGGCGCAGTTACAGCACAGGGCTACAAGGCAGGCCATGAGGACTCATTATGGTCAGCATTTGGGCCTTGCGTCCGTCACTACTGTGGAGTGGCAAGGGACCAGAGGTATGCGTGAAGGCAGTTTCCTCCCACTTTTGACGGGATGGTGATACGTCTCCAGACGGGATGGTGATACGTCTCGCAGGCTATGATCTTGGCCTTTTAAGGGCGGAGCCCTGGCCTTGCAAGCTTGGAATGACATCTGTAAGATTTGGCATGCATGGCCACGGGTACGCGCCACATGCTAGGCAGTCATTCCTCGCCTCCGGTGGTTAGGAATTGGGACATTAAAAAGAATGGAGACGGTCAGGTAATGGGTGAACCGGGCCATGCGCAAACCACTTGCAAGGGGTAGGGGCTCCTACATATTCCATGGGCAGATCTTGCTTGACAGGCCTCACCTTTACAGATCAGATGGAATCCATCTGTCTGATGTGGGCAATTCATTGTTTCATAATGATTTAACTGGTAGGTGTTCAGTTAATATTAGATGGCTTGGTGGGGGATGGGAGCTAAATAGGACATTTGCTCCCAATCCATGGCGTAAATAGTTTAGTTATTCAAAGGTTTGTATACACTTAAGGCACCCCTTAAGGGTGTGGGGCATTATGCAAACACTCACCTAGACGGTTAATTTTAGGGGTGAGGTGATGGTGAATGTCCCAGGAGCGGGGAGAGTCTAGTCTCAAAAGTTGAGAGAGATTTCTCCTGATGTTACCCTTACGGGTTGCTCGGGTTGAAATCTACAGGGGACCCAGGTAGTACGCCTGAATAGCTGAGGGGTAGACTTTAGGAGACGCTACCTCAGCTTACACACACCAAGTTGAACTGACACCAAAAAGTTAGTTGAGTTACAAGTTAAATAGTTACCTATTTAACCTCCTTGGTATTGGGTAATGGCTATTCCCTATCTTCTGTCTTTGGTTTTACACCTCTCAGGGTGGGTAGTCTATCCCTTTCTCCACCAAAAGTTCAGATTTTTCAGAGGCGGTCTGCACTTCAGGTCTATTTGGCCCAGAATGATCTGATTCTTCCTTGTAAGTGTTATTTATTTATTTATTTACCTTATTTATATCCCACCTTTCTCTACTCCAAAGGGGACTTAAGGTGGCTTACAACGTACAATATACAACTTAAAACATGGTTTAAAATTAAAATTAAAAATACATTTCAATGAATCACGTCATCCAGAGTCAGAGTACAAGGTCATTCCACAGTCATATAGCACATTTTCCATATTAACATTTCTGCACTGCTCTATTTTTCAAAAGCCTGTTCCCAGAGCCAGGTTTTGACACTCCTTCTGAATACTAGAAGGGAGGGGATTGCCCTGATATTACTAGGGAGGGAATTACACAACTGAGGGGCCACCACTGAGAGGGCCCTGTCTAGGCATCTAGATAGGCTGATAGATAGTGCTGGGGTGGAGCCAGTGGTCGTGGTACACGTTGGTACCAATGACATTGGGAAGGCTAAGCGGATGGTCCTGGAAGCCAAATTTAAATTGCTAGGTAGAAGATTAAGGTCCAGGACCTCAAAGGTAGCATTCTCGGAAATGCTACCTGTTCCATGCGCAGGGACAGCCAGACAGGAAGAGCTCAGGAGCTTCAATGCGTGGATGAGGCAGTGGTGTCGAGAGGAAGGATTTAGATTTGTTAGGAACTGGGGAACATTTTCAGGAAAGCCAGACCTGTACAAAAGGGATGGGTTACACTTGAACGAAAATGGAACCAGACTGCTGGCGATTAATATTAAAAAGATTTCAGAGCAGCTTTTAAACTGATTCCTAGGGGAAAGTCGACAGGAGCTGGGCAGCTTCCGGTTCGAGAGGGTGAAATGCCAAGTATGGAGGACGAAATCCACACACAAATGGCTGAGTCAACAGAAAAGATAGATAGTAGTAGTCGAGAGGTAGGACATGGTAGGCCTTCTACAAATTCTCACAAACAGCCAAAGTTGAAAGTGCACCAGAAAAATAAATATAAATGTCTGTACGCAAACGCTAGAAGCCTTCGAACAAAATTAGGGGAGCTGGAATATTTGGCAAAAGAAAAAAATATTTATATTATTGGCATAACAGAAACCTGGTGGACGGAGGAAAACAAATGGGACACAAAGATTCCAGGTTATAAACTGTACAGGAAAGACAGGAGAGGGAAAAATGGTGGCGGTGTGGCCTTGTACATAAACGAAGAGCTAGAATCTCATGAATTAGAACTTCAAGAAATTTCAAACTCACCTACAGAAACATTGTGGATAAAAGTCCCAGGACAAAAAACTAATCTAGCACTAGGGATCTGCTATCGCCCTCCCAACCAAACTCCAGAGGCAGACTGCTATCTGCAAAATGAAATTAAACAGGCCTCAAAAAGCAATAAATTAGTCATAATGGGGGACTTCAACTATCCCCAAATAGATTGGCCAAATTCTTGTTCTACGCATGAAAGAGAGACAAGGTTCCTCGACATGCTAGCTGATTATTCCCTTGAGCAGATGGTCATGGAACCAACCAGGGGAAGGGGATCCTGGACTTGGTGCTAACTAATGAACAAGATCTCGTTCAAGATGTCCTTGTAACTGAGCCCATAGGTACCAGTGACCATAACACAATAACCTTCAACGTAAGTTTGGATAGCAAACTGTCAGTGAAAACTAACACGGAGACATTAAACTTTCACAAGGGAATTTCACCAAAATGAGAAAAATTGTAAAGAACAAACTAAAAGGAGCAGTAAAAAAATCAAATCCCTCCAAAATGCTTGGAAACTGTTTAAAAATACCTTAAAACAGGCCGAACTAAAATGCATTCCAATAAAAAGAAAGAGGCATGGAAAGTCCAAAAGGACACCACTATGGCTTACAAATGAAGTAAAAGATGTGATTGGAAAGAAGAAAAACTTATTAAAGAAATGGAAGGCTCTTCCTACCGAGGAGAACAGAAAGGAACACAAGCTCTGGCAAACTAAATGCAAAGCAACAGTCAGGAAAGCCAAGAGAGATTTTGAGGCACACATAGCAAAGAATATTTAAAAAAATAACAAAAACTTCTTTAAGTACATCAGAAGCAGGAACCCAACTAGAAAAGCAGTTGGGCCACTCGGCGACAATGGTCAGAAAGGGAAAATCAGTGAAGACAAAGAGATTGCTGAGCGGCTAAATGACTTCTTTTGCCTCCGTTTTCACACAGGAGGACAGACAACATATGCCTGCAGCTGAGTCAGTTTTTTCAGGGAGGGAATTAAAAGAATTAAAACAGATAGAGATAAACAAGGAGGATGTTCTCACATGCCTTACTAAACTAAATGTCAACAAATCACCAGGTCCAGACAGCATCCACCCCAGAGTTCTCAAGGACCTTTCTCTAAGATCAGGCACTGTACCCGAGGACTGGAGGGAGGCAAATGTAACACCGATCTTCAAGAAAGGATCCAGAGGTGATCCAGGAAATTATAGACCAGTCAGTTTAACCTCAGTTCCAGGCAAAGTGATGGAAACCATTATTAAAGAAAATATTACTAGGCACATAGAAGAACAGGCATTGCTGAAAGAAAATCAACATGGTTTCTGCAAAGGCAAATCATGTCTTACTAACTTGTTAGAATTCTTTGAGGGTGTAAATAAACACATAGATAAAGGGGACCCAATTGATATTGTTTACCTTGACTTTCAAAGGCTTTTGACAAAGTCCCTCACCAAAGGCTCCTAAATAAGCTCTTCAGCCATGGAATCAGGGACAGGTCTTGTCCTGGATTGGAACCTGGCTAAACTGTAGGAAACAAAGGGTGGTAATAAACGGACATTTTCTCTGGGTGGAAAGAGGTGAGAAGTGGCGTACCCCAAGGTTCAGTTTTGGGTCCGTTACTTTTTAATTTATTCATTAAT
>JARBWK010000006.1:123834889-123989514 GCA_030556195.1 Anolis apletophallus | reverse complement strand
GCCAGCTACACTCCGCTTCGCTGACAGGAAACTCTCACTGCTCTCTGCAGTTTCAATAATGTGATTCCTACTCTCTCCTCAGAGCAGAATCTAATCGACCCTTCTGGCTTGACAGCCAGGCACCCACTGACTCTCTAAGAATTCCGAGCTAGCCTTCTGGTTGGCTCCGCCCACCATCACCATGGCAACACATTCCCCCAGGAGGGGAACTGCCTCCATTATCACAGCCAACCCTTTGTGGTCTGTCCATAACGTGACCACTTAATATAACACAAATAACCACCTCATCACACCCCCCCCCTAGAAATTAATTTTTTAACATTTAATAGCAATTAAACAGAAAGATATATGTATTAATGCAGTGGTTCTCAACCTTTCTAATGCCATGACCCCTAAATAGGATTCCTCATGTTGTGGTAACCCCCAACCATATTTTCGTTGCTACTTCATAAATAATTTTGCTACACCTACGAATTCTAATGCAAATATCGAATATGCAGGACATATTTCCATTGTTACAAATTGAACATAATTAAAGCATGGTGATTAATCACAAAAACAATGTTTGGGGGAGTATGGAAAATGGATGATGGGATTTGCAGTACCTTCAATTGATTCAGCTCTGACTGCCACAGACCACTGAGACCCCCACAAATTACAGAACTGGACCAACCTTGGCACAGATAACCCACATGACCAACAGAAAATACTGGAGGGGTTTGGGAGGAATTGGCAGTGATTTAGGGGACATGTAGTTCACCTACATTTGGAGAGCAGTATGAACCCAAACAACGATGGATTTGGATGAAATTTGGCACAAATACTCAATATGCCCAAATTTGAACACTGGTGGAGTTTTGAGAAAATAGCCCTTCTCATTTGGGAGTTGTAGTTGCTAGGATTTATAGTTCACCTACAATCAAAGAGCATTTTGAACTCCACCAACAATGGAATTGAGCCAAACTTGGCACACAGAATCCCCAATTGTTCACCGCCCCCTTAGAGGGGTTCACCACCCCCTAAATTCCCCTGAGCCTCCCACCGCCCCCTTGGATCGCTTCACCGCCCCCTAGGGACGGTACCGCCTAATTTGAGAATCAGTGCTGTAGACTTAATACAGTTTGGTGCCACTTCAACTTCCATAGGAGTTGTAGATTGCTCAGGCACTTAAACTCTTTGATCTAGATCACTAAGGACCTCATCACATTTACTGCTAGAATCTCCACAGATCATAACGAATCCACTGGTTCCTGGTGTGGGGATGTCAGGAACCCTTTTCCCCACACCTTGCATCACCTGTCTTTCCCCTTATCCCATCGCTCGGGGGGAAGCATCCGCTGCCCAGCTTCCCCCAGTTCATCCTAATGCAACATGGAAAGCCTTCCATTTTGCTATCACTATGGTGTACGCTGGTTCCTCTCCAGTTTTGCCACAGAGCGTCACAGGAAATAGATGTATGTTGTAGAATGGGAGCTGGCAGGCTCTGCAGCAAAACTGGAGTGGAACCAGCATGGGCCGCCAAATTTGGCCCATCTGATGAGGTCGTAAGTTTTGAATTCTAAGTAAGTAAAAGACGGTAGATTATGAAGAGTTTCAAACACTTTTTAAAAACCCTGAAAGTGAAGTGCTACATAATGAATAATGCAAATGCCACACTTATTTAGCTAATAGTATGGGCTTCTTTAAAAAAATCATCTGATCTCAATCCACCTCTGGGATGGACATTCTGTTTTTGGCCTCCTCTACACAGCTGTATAAAATCCAGATTTGAACTGGATTATATGGCAGTGTAGACTCAGATAATCCAGTTCAAAGTAGATAATGTGTATTATCTGCTTTGCTAATTTGGATCATATGGCTAATTTGGATCATATGGCCCTTAGTCCTCTGTAGCTGTCATACCTAGCAAGGGTTGAAGTCAAACCTAACTACAATCAGTAATACATTGAGAAAGAGAAAACATTTATTTTGTCCAAATATTGAACTAATTAGTGTCATCTTATCAGTCATACTAGTTGAGCCCTAGCATATATGTCTACTCCCTCACATTTTAAAACTTATTCCACTGAATATATTCTTCTGTGTAAACAGGATAGGTTCAGCCAAGAAATATCTCTCTTTGTTCTGAACCTCAGATGTCTCATTCGGTCTCAGACACAAAGCTGGCCCACAAAAGAAAAGGTGACAAAGTATAAAAGTGACCATTTGTTATGATGAAATTAATCTAGCTAGGATTTTAATAATAGCCATAAACAAGGAGGCTGTGCATGTCTTAACAATGTCTCTGCAGTAGCAAGCCCTTCTACAAATGAAAAATGACACAGTTCCAGTTTGCTTTGTATCAGATTAATGCCATGTTTTCACTCAGCCAGCTTGACCTATCAGATAGGTGCAACATTGCCAACATGTGCAGAAATGACTTTTTTCATAAGGACAATGCTTGTAGGGGTCACTGTAGCGACGCTGCTCCTACACTAATGAGTTCTCTGGCAAGATAAACTGTCAATCATGACTTCGTTAAGTATTTTTCATTTGAAATGTTACTCTCCTTTGGAGTTTTGCCAGAAAGGACAGAAGATTAAATATGCAAACAATTTCCATGACTGAGAGCAGGCAATTTCTCCTTTCCATGGAGCTGGGGAAGGCTTCTGACATCAAGAAGGACTGTGTCTCCTCCATAATTTCAAGAATTATTTCTCGGCTTCTCTCTGTGCCATGAAACCAAGATGACCAAAGTGTAACTAATGCAATGCATTTGGGTCCCCAGGTCAATTATAGGGAGTCTTGGGGATAGTTTTTGGAAATTATTCCAAAAAAATGCCCCAAATAATTTCTAGTGGAGTGTTTCTACTATGCTTGTGTCTTCTTGATCCCACCATAGGGACTCAAAAGAAAAATTCATTTAAAAAAAAAGACTTCCAAAAATAAATAAATGTTTTGCTTCAAAATGCCCACTAGGGGACCAAGAAGGTCCTCAAACATGCCTCCATCTTTCCTGATGGGAATTTGGGGATTATTATTTTTGCCATAGTGGTGCAAAACTCCGACAACTCCCTAGCATTGAGCCATGGCAGTTAAATTTGTGTCAGTACAGATACATCCTTAGGCTTCAATTCCAGTCAACTCAGACTGGATCTACACTGCCATATAGTACAGTTTCGGAATGCAGATTACATGAATTGAACTGGATTATATGAGTCCACATCACCAATCTAGTACAATGCAGTTAATCTGCATACTGAAACTGCTTTATAAGGCAGCATAGATCTAACCTTAGAGGCAATTGCTTCTTAGAAGTCATGCATAGGCTGCAGCTGTTACATTCAGTTAAGCCATGCTCAGGTGAGAAAAAGAAATGTATGTTGAACCAATGTCTTACACCTCAGGCATGAACAACTCCATTCTATTTGTTTTGTTGTTTATTCATTCAGTTGCTTCTGGCTCCTCATGACCTCATGGACCAGCCCAGGCCAGAGCTTCCTGTCAGCCATGGCCACCCCCAGCTCCTTCAAGGTCAAGCCTTGTGACTTGAGCCAAGGTCACTTCAAGGATACCATCCATCCATCTTGCCCTTGGTTGACCCCTCTTCCTTTTTCCTTCCTTTTCCTTCAGCATCATTATCTTCTCTAGGCTTTCTTGTCTTCTCATTATGTGGCCAAAGCACTTCATCTTTGCCTCTAGAGGCAAATCCAGTGAGCAGTTGGGTATTATTTCCTGGAGTATGGACTGGTTGGATCTTATTGCGGTCCAAGGCACTCTCAGAATTTTCCTCCAACACCACAATTCAAAAGCATCTATCTTCCTTCCCTCAGCCTTCCTTATGGTCCAGTACTCGCATCCATAGGTTACTACATGGAATACCATTGTTTTAATTATGTGGATCTTCATTGTCAGTGTGATGTATCTACTCTTAATTGTTTTATCGAGATTGGTCATTGCTCTTCTCCCAAGGAGATTTCCTGACTACAGTCTGCGTCTGCAATAATTTTCATGCCTAGAAATGTCACTGCCACCACGTTTTCTCCCTCTATTTGCCAGTTATCAATCAGTCTGGTTGCCATAATCTTGGTTTTATGTTTAACTGTAACCCAACTTTTGCACTTTCTTCTTTCAGCTTGGTTATAAGGCTCCTCAACTCCTCCTCGCTTTTAGCCATCAAAGTGGTATCATCTGTAAAATCAAAATTATCTGCTTTGAAGTGGATAATGTGGCAGTGTAGATCAAGTTTCAGGTCCTCCAGTTGTTTTGGATTTCATGTCCTAAGATTCCTTGCTGAAGGCTATGGTGACCATGGAGCTGACATTTATAATCAAAACATCTGACAGGTCACAACTTCTCACTGCTGCCCCATAATATTTTAATCCCTCCTATCATATTGAAGCTCCGGATATTAGGATCAGTTGTTTCTATTGCTGCTGCTGCTTCCTTCTCCTCCTCTTATTTTCTATACCCCTCTTTACGTCTCCAAAAGAAGATTCAAATTGTACAAATACCTACATAATTAGAATTGGTACCGACATAATTAGAATTGGAATGTAAATGCATCTAATTGGGATGTGCCACTACTTGAAGTCCCATGTACAGGAGCTAGAAATAGTGATGCTCTTTCAGAGTAGAGTATTTCAGATCAGCTGATTGGTTTGTCTACATTGCACATCATTGCCTGGCAATTTGGTGGCATCTGCATAACCAAGCACTTTCGCGCTGCCACCTTTACCTTGTCCCCATCATTCTGGTTTTGCGGTGCTTACAAAGAACATAAATGGAGCTGGTCACTAATCAGTACCTGTAATGATTATAGCCAGAGGAACAAAAAGACCCAAGAGGGAAGGAGGTCATTTCCCTCTCTGTCAAAGAGTCCTCACCAAACTACAAATCTCATGATTCCATAGCACTGAGCCATGGCAGTTAAAATGCTACTAAACTATATTCATGTATCCTGTGGTCAAATAAATATTTGCAAAGTTGGAGCAAAACTTTAGGTTGTGTGCTAGCCATAAAGTATGGCTGCTTTTGACAACACACAAGGCTATTTTATAATATTCCTCAAAAGGATATATTTTGTGTCTTTCATTGGAAAGACCCTTGTGGATTGCTCTGGAAATGGATGGCCACTTCTAACGTAGTTTTATAAAATAACTTCAGCACCCTCTGTTTCAATCAAGAGAAATTGCAAGGTCCTCATGGGGAAGTGATTTGTGGGCAATTTTGTTGATATAGATGAGATATATTTGGGAATGGCCGAACTATTCAGATTTGCAATATTTCATGTGCCATTTTAAAACACCCTCGTTTATCAGAGCTGGAGAGGAAAATAGAAAGTTTATTAAACAGAAGTGGCTTGTGGATTTCCCAGTCACTGAGCAAAAAAGCCTTCAACTGAGGTCAAATAAAATTATGTTTTATTTATTTACTTCAAAAAAAGCAGAGGGAACCCACATGAATGCATCAGGTTTATGTATATTAAGCTGGTGATGCCATACCCATAAGCAAAAGCAACATCAAAGGTGCATTTACACTGTCAAAGTAACTTTGGCACCACTTTAAATCCTGGGAGTTGTAGTTTGATGGAGCACCAGACCTTTATGGCAGAGAAAACTATAGACCTTTTAAAACTCCTGGTCCCATGGTTCCATAGAATTGAGCCTTGCCAGTTGAAGTGGTATCAACCTTCATTAATAGATGAACCTCAAAGCTTGAGGGCTTTCTAGCACATTGTTCTCACTCTTCATCATGGCAAACTAGGATATGAGGATTGTCCAGCTGGCCATATGATGAAATGTGTCATCTCCTTAGATATGAAGACTTCTGGTGATTACTTGTTCTGATTGCTGTATAGTAGAATCTGGGATCCACACTGAGTCCTTTCAGGGATATAGGGCAGAATATAAATAAAGTTTTATTACTATATTATTTTATTATTATTTGATACACAAGATTAGTATACAGATCACTATGCTGGCTTTTGTATTTGATCATACGTTGGACACTGTGTGATGTATCAGAGAATGATGTGTGCAGATCTGAGTAGGGTGGCTTTTTGCAGCTGATAGATAATAATTTTGTCAGTGCCAATTGTTTTTAAGTGCAGGCCAAGGTCTTTAGGCACTGTACCCTGTGCCCCAATCACCACTGGGACCATCTTTACTGTCTTGTGCCAGAGAATTTGCAGTTCAATCTTTAAATCAATCCTCCTCCTCCTTCTTGCTGCTGCTGCTGTTATTATTATTATACTTCCACCAATACTTTTCATAGAACCTCAAAACATAGCAGTAGAAACAGCCATGCCAGTGGCAGCTGCAAAATGTAAGAGATGAGCAATGGACAGAGCTTGTCCATCATCTCACGAATGTGAGCTGTCAAGCCCTCTCTATTTTTAAAAATAATTATATCCTTTCTTATAATGCATAATATTTATTCAGTGTCAGACAACCTAGGGACCTGTTGTCAGGCAGGCAGGCAGGATATGGAAAGAGATAAAAGCATCTGCTTATTTGGACCTTTTTTTTTTTAACGACAGCCAATGCAATTCTAGGCTGCATTAGTAAGAGCACAGTGTTGAGGGAAGTAATAATATCACTTTATTCTGCTTTGATCAGAACTGACACTGTCCAGTTGTGATTACCACAATTTAAGAAAAATATTGGCAAGCTGGAATGTGTCCAGAGAAGGGCAACTAAAATAATTTTTAAAAACCATGAAAGCTAAGTTCTAGGAGGAGCAGTTTGGGAATTAGGTAGCTTTAGCATGCTTGCCTAGGACATGAAGCAGTGAATACAAATTTTCTGCCTGAAAATTAGGAAGAGCTTCTTGATGGGAATTGCTGTTCAACAATGGGACATGCTACATTGGAGTGTGGTGGAGTCTCTTCCTTTGGAGGTTCTTTAAAAAAGACTGGATGGCTCTCGGATAGGATAGTGTATGTTCCTAGTGTCAGAAGTTTGGACTGAATTGCCATTGTGGTCTCTTTCTACTCTGTGATTCTACCATTCTAAAGAGTTTTCGATTGAACTGATTTTATTCAAATGAGTTTTTATTTCTTGTCGTTGTGTGCCTTCAAGCCATTTTCTGACTTATGGGACTCTAAGGGTTTTTTTGGGACTGCTTGTTGGTGCAGGGGGGGGGGGGAGGACTGTGTTTAGAACATGTTTTTTGGAATCTGTCATTGTGGAGAAAAATCTTGACTTGATTGGTAAGCATATAATCAATAAGCTCTCTTCAAAGAAAAAAAAGATGGTGTGTGCTAATGGGCTTTTGGACAAAGGACTGTTCTAAGAGATAACTGGTTCACAATGGAATTAATTACCTTAGAGCAGTGGTTCTCGACCTGTGGGTCCCCAGGTGTTTTGGCCCACAACCCCCAGAAATCCCAGCCAATTTACCAGCTGTTAGGCTTTCTGGGAGTTGAAGGCCAAAACATCTGGGGAACCTTTGAATGAATGAATTGTTTATTGTTGGCCTAAGGGTTTTTTTAATGTATATTTATGTGCTTAATTTTAAATTGTGGACACTGGTCCGTTTTATTGTGTTTTTATGGTTTTATATGTGTGTAAGTCGCCCCGAGCCTCTCGGAAGGGGCGACTAATAAATCCAAATAATAATAATAAAATAAATAATAATATTGTACCAGCCATGGACTATGACACCAAATAATATATAAACCTTTAAAAGTAAAATACAATAAGTACAATGAGCACTTTCCAATATAAATATTAAAACTTTTTCCATATACTGGCTTTTAAAAATTATAGTAGCCGTGACATGATAACAATAACAAATGTCCGATTTGTATCATCCCAAACTATCTCCATTTCCATTTCTAGCCTCTGCTATGGACTGGGAACCCACAGGTTGGGAATCACTGCCTTAGAAAGTGGTGGAATCTCATTTGTAGCAAGTGTTAAATACAAGTTACATGATCTCTCATGGGGTGTTTTGTCAATTGACTCCTGTTCTGGCTGAAGATACCCTAGTTTATTTCTAGGGAGAAATAAAAATGCTAATGAATGACTGTTGCTTCATATGACTCTGTCCGTGTTGAAAGATCTTGGGAAGAAAGCCTTTTCTTGGTCCCACCACCTTCACAATTGTATTAGAGGACATGATAAGCTAGCTCTAACAATAAGGTTTATTCTCAGTAATGTACTATTCAAATACTTAAAAAAATAGGTTAATAAATATCAGAGTTCTTGAACCCCAAAGTCTACATAATTTGCATAGCTCATTATTGAAGACTTCCAGAAGTGGTACATTCACCTCAAGCAGCTGTAGCTATCTGAAAGGGCAGTACAATTCCAATTATATCACAACTAGCTTAACCTGACATGGGATCTAGAGCATCCACAGCTATTATTTCTAAAACACAATATAACAAGGTGAGGCTTCTGGGATGTCAGGTTGGGTCAGGTTACAACCTAGTTTAGATGAACCTGGACTGATGGGCAGCTGTGTAAAACTCTCTGGTGTGTTTATCTACTGCTATGAGGATAAACAGTCTAGTAACAAGCCAGTGAGCAGCCGTGATAAATATCAGCAGCATTGGGGCCATTAAAAAGAAGATAACATTTACTGTTGTGTTAGTTTGTGTCCAGCAGACTCTGTGTCTCTTTTGTGTAAATATTGCATTTCATTACTCTTAGCCATTCCCTTGAAGAGTCAACAGTTATCTAGTGGGAACTGTTGTGAAATTAATAACGGATGAAAAATAGATGAGTAACCTCTATTTTTAAACTATGAATTGTTTATTTTGAAACCAGGGAACAGTGTTGCATCTCAGAAGCCTAAATTAGAAGTAAACTTGGCACTCCTTAGTAGCATTGACACCCAAAGTGAATTTAGGGTTTTTCCTCAGGGAGAGGTCTGAAGGATCCTTTTAAGAAAAGCCAAAACTATTTCTATGAGATGATAATCAGGATTCTGTATATATTTGTGTTGTTGGAGCGTTTTATCCCAAGCAAAACTACTCCCCATGGAGACTTCTCATTGGAAAGAACATCTGCAAAATTTGGGGGAAATGCCAAAAGAACATTGATATGATCTGTTTCTCTTTTCCGTGTCTGCAGGCCACTTGAATGTAAGAAATTAAAGAGACACAATGCACTGTGTTCCGTCACATGGGGAGAGACTGACATTTGGGATGATACCCAACATTTCCTGAGTCCTACACCTCCTCTGAAATCACGAGTCACACATTCTCAGTGTGGAGTACAAAGTGGCAATGTTGCATGAGCAAAAGTGGAAACTTTGGTGTTTTCACATACACTTTGATGACCTGAATTGTTGGGGAAAATATAATTTATTAATATTAAAATGTTAAGACATTGCGTGACACTAATTCATGAATTATTTTCAAAGTTAAGTGCTCACCTTTCAGGTTGACAGAGCTTTCCTGTGCAGTCCCGTAGAGAAGTAAATTCTGTATTGTTTTACTCTGCATTCAGTTTCCCCCCCAATCTTATTTATTTGCTCATTTGTTGTAGTTGTCACCTTCTATAAAACAAAGAATGTGTCTAAGGGTGCTTTCAGACAGCACTAAATCACAGGTTTTGAACAGCGGCAAAAAGTCAAAAAAGAGGTCCACATACAGACCTTTTGGTCCTGGGATTTCTGTCTCCCTTGGAGAGACTTGATGCTTTGTTGCAAGATTTAGATAGCCACCAAAAACTTTGGTGTTTTTTTTTAAAAAAAAAACTCTCAAGATGTGAATATGTGGAGATTTACTGCAGTGAATCACTGCAAAAGTTCTATTCTTTGTCCTAACCAGGGAAACTGTGTCCTCCAGATGTTTCATAAAGCATCTGCCACACAAGCAAAGTATATGGGGAAGGACCACGTCTGCCAAGTCAGCACTGCACAATCAAAAAGGAGCACACACTTTCAAGCCAGGAACAGAACTCTGTCATTATTACACTTTTTAGAGCTTGGTTGCTTGGCCATCTGTCCAGATGGATTTGGTTGTGTACTTGTGGCATCAAACAACACACAGGGTGTTGTTCCTGGGTTATACATGGCTGTTCCTGATTGCTTTTCATGTTAAAAGATGTACAACATTGACTGGGGGGGGGCAACTTTGTCCTGGCCAGAGAAAATGTGCCCTCCACACATTTCATGGAGTTTCTGCCACACAAACAAAGTTTTTGCCATCTACTAAAGTGTCACCTTCTTTTTAGGAACCAAGCAATCAGAAACAAACATCTAAAACCCAGGAACGAACCCAGACAAAAAGTTATGTGAGTTCTGATTCCAGGGATGTACAAACATGCGAAGATCTGCATACTCAGCTCAAAACCGTGATATTCCCACACCTGAAAATTTCATGATTTTTGCCTTTTGTCATGATTGCTTCCACATTTACAGGGAACAGTTTCTGGCCACCCTCCCATTTGCTGTGGAAGCTCCTGGGATAAAGGTACTGTCTGGACAGGCACTAAGCCAGTTAACACCCTCCCCTGCAATACCTTCCCAATGATATCAGAAAGTACCTCACATATCTAGCAGTGTCCCTATATTTATTCAAGTGCATAAAGGTTAAATAATCCAATTCAAGCCAAGCAAGAAAGTCAATACCAAGGTGTCAGGTTACTATTTAAACCAGTGGTTCCCAAACTTTTTTGGCCTACCGCCCCCTTTCCAGAAAAAAATTTATTCACCGCCCCCCTAGAATGTTTTTAAATTTTAATAGCAATTAAACAGAAAGATATATTAATTAATATTACTACCTTTTTGTAAAAAATAAAAAAGTTGTAAAATAGAAACATTGAAGATTGAAATTCTGAAACTATTTATTAAACTTAGAATAGAAAGGTAATACAAAAAAAGTTAAAACATTTGAAATCATCTTAATAAGAAGGATGAACCTGGCATGCTGGTACCAATCTAGTAATCCTTGGCTCTATTTTCATCAGCAGTAATCTCAAATCACCATGATTGACTATTTTGCAATCGATTTCTTTTTTTGTTAATAAATTGGTTACTACACTGAATCCATGTTCCACTAAATATGTTGAAGGACAATATTATTGTTGTTATAAGACTCAACCAGTTGGAAGGGAACCCCAAAGGTATTATTATTATTATCCCTTGCTTGGCGAAAGGAGGAGGAGGGAGCAAAGAAGAGGAGTGAAGAAGAGAGAGAGATACACACAGAGATGGATGGTAGCCTGTCACCTGGCTCACCCCACCGCCCCCCCCGCCCCTTACAGGGGTTCAGCACCCCCCAAATTCTCCTGGGCTTTCCAGAACCCCCCTAGATCGCCCCACCGCCCACCAGGGAGTGATACCACGCACTTTGGGAACCAATCTGATTTAAACCAATCACATTATGTGCAGAGAATATCTGTAAAGGGGCCACCTTTGCTTGCAAAGGTGTCCATATGCCTACAAAAAGGGGAGCAATTAGAAAATTATTGAAGCGAATGGATAGAACTCAAGAAAGCAGAATCAAACACATTTCCTCCCCTCTTTTTGAGACATCTGTGAAAATGACATTACATTGCTGACTCTCAGGAGTGTCTTTGATGCTTCTCATACCAGCAGTTATCTGCTCAGGGCCTTGGAATGAACTAGAAAGAATGAATTAGAAAGAAGCTTTCTAATACAGTATGCTCAAAACCAGGGGCGGTCTAAGGTAATTTCCAATGGTAGGCGAAAATTATTTTGGTGCCCCTCCCCCCCGGCGGGCGGGAATTCGTCCCACGACGCCCCCTTCCAAGATGGCGCCCTAGAATTCAGACTCACTGACTTTGGTTTAAGTGACATCAACTCACCTTTTTTGATGCAGTGTCAACACTGTGGAATTGGTGTAGTTTGACCCCACATTGACTTTTATGGTTCAGTCATGGCTATGTAGGTCGGGTATATGGTGGGGCCGCCCCGGACGGAACCAAAACAGTCAATGTGGTGTCAAACTACACCAATTCCACAGTGCTGACACTGCATCCAAAAAAAGGTGAGTTGATGTCACTTAAACCAAAGTCAGTGAGTCTGAATTTACTCAGGACCCATCTACAAAGCCACAAACATCCAGATTATCTGCTTTGAACTGGATTGTATAGCAGTGTAGACTCAGGCTGGATCAACACTGCCCTGTGTCCCAGGTCCTGATCCCAGATCATCTGTTTTGAATTGAATTATATGAGGACCCTTCCAAACAGGGCCTTTATCCCTGGATCTCATCGCAGGTTTTCTGTTTATCCCAGATTATCTGGCACTGTGTGTGTGTGTGTGTGTGTTTGCACTTTCAAAATGTATATATGAATATTTTCCAGATTGCTTATAGGGGCGGATTGAAAGGAACATATGACAGCCCTATTAAAGCAGCTCCATTGGTTGCCGATTTGCTTCTGGGCTGAATTCAAAGTGCAGAGCCCATATGGTCCTGCCTAGTATTTACCTGACCTCATCTCTCCTTAGGAACCTGTTCAGGTCTTAAGATCAGCCAGGAAGGCCCTCCTATCAATCCCAGCTCCTCACAGGTGTGGTTGTTGGGGACAAGGGAGAGGGACTTCTCGGTAGTGGCTCCCAGCTTTGGAACACCCTCCCCAAGAAAATTAGACAAGCACCCACTCTCTTAATTTTCAGGTAGGATTAAAAAACATGGCTACTTAAGCAGGCTTTTGAAAATGACTAAGAGCATCAACCACCTTAGTGGACAGGGCTTTGAAAAGCTGTTAGAACTATAATTCACCATGCTGGATAATATCCTGGTAACAGGAACTGGCTTGTTTTAAATGGTGTTTTATTTCTACTGTTTTTAGGCGGAAAATAGTTTTAAAACTAATTATTTATTAATGCTCATACTATAGTGTTATTTTGTTACATTAAGTGATATGTGATTATTGTTTGTGTTATACTATTTACTGCATGTGTTTGTTTGCTGTAAGACAACCCAAGTCCCTTTAGGGAGTGGAGACAAGATACAAATAAAGCTTAATAATAATAATAATAACACTTGTAAAATATATAATACACTTGTAAAATATTTACCTGACCTAAGTCTAGTCGTGTCCGACTCTGGGGGTGGTGCTTACCTCCATTTCTAAGCCAAAGAGCCAGCGTTGTCCACAGACACCTCCAAGGTCATGGAGCCAGCATGACTGCATGGAGCGCTATTACCTTCCCACACGGTACCTACTGATCTACTCATACTTGCATGTTTTTGAACTGCTGGTTGGCAGGAGCTGGGGCTAACAGCAGGACCTAATGCCGCTCCCCAAATTTGAACCACTAACCTTTTGGTCAGCAGTATAACCCGCTGCGCCACCAGGTGTCCATTACTATATTACTATTATATATTATTATATTGTATTATTATTAGTATTGTGTTGTATGACATTATATTATTATCAATATGATATGCATAGACAATATATTACAGTATATTATTAGCACAGCATAATACTAATATTATATATTACTACACTATACTATACCACTACACTGCAACATTATTAGTAATATGACATGTAATACATAATATACAATTGTACTCTATTAATGTATTGTAGTATATTATTATAACATTAATATAAAATAATAATATAACAGCAACTAAAAGTATTATTATACATAATAAATATGACTCATACGAAATAATATATTTATAATAATACTAATATAAAAGTATATATATTCATAAAATAATACGATAATAATTAATACGATTCATATGAAATCATATATATAATACTAATATAAAATATAATGATATAATGGCAACAAAAATATGAAATAATATATATATACACACACATACAATAATATAATGATAATAAATATGACTCATATCAAATGAAATAATATATTTATACTAGTAATATACTAGTAATACTATAAAATAATATAATATAATGGCAACAAAATAATATAAAATACTAATATATACATATTCATACAATAATACTATAAGAATAAGTAATAATATGACTCATATAAAATAAAATTATATATATATAATAGTAATATAAAATAATTATAATATAGCAACAAAATTATATATATAATGTGTGTGTGTGTGTGTATACACACACACACACACAAATAATAATAATACCATAAAATAATGATGCTAATGGGAAGTAGGAGCATCCTGCGCGGCCTTCCCTCCCTCCACCCCTGGTGAGAGAAGGGGGAGACTTCCTCACCATTTCTCTCACAGAGGAGGAAACCGCTTCAAACTGGGATAAAGATCCAGTTTGGATGCAGCTTTCTCCTTCGTGAGAGGAAGGGGGAGAGGATTCCTCCCCATTTCTCTCACAGAGGAGAGAAACCGCTTCCAAACTGGGATAAAGATCCAGTTTGGAAGCAGCTTCTCTCCTTCGTGAGAGGAGGGGGAGGGGATTCCTCCCCATTTCTCTCACAGAGGAGGGGAACCGCTTCCAAACTGGGATAAAAGATCCAGTTTGGATGCAGCTTTCTCTCCTTCCTGAGAGGAAGGGGGGAGAGGATTCCTCCCCATTACTCTCACAGAGGAGGGGAAAACCGCTTCCAAACTGGGATAAAGATCCAGTTTGGAAGCAGCTTTCTCTCCTTCGTGAGAGGCTGGGGGGGGGGAGAGGATTCCTCCCCATTTCTCTCACAGAGGAGGG
Organism: Anolis apletophallus; assembly: GCA_030556195.1. Classification (NCBI taxonomy): domain Eukaryota; kingdom Metazoa; phylum Chordata; class Lepidosauria; order Squamata; family Anolidae; genus Anolis; species Anolis apletophallus. The sequence continues at coordinate 123,974,929 of JARBWK010000006.1, read as the reverse complement.
AAAACCGCTTCCAAACTGGGATAAAGATCCAGTTTGGATGCAGCTTTCTCCTTTCGTGAGAGGAAGGGGGGAGAGGATTCCTCCCCATTTCTCTCCCAGAGGAGGGGAAACTGCTTCCAAACTGGGATAAAGATCCAGTTTGGATGCAGCTTTCTCCTTCGTGAGAGGAAGGGAGGGGAGAGGATTCCTCCCCATTTCTCTCACAGAGGAGGGAAACCGCTTCCAAACTGGGATAAAGATCCAGTTTGGATGCAGCTTCTCTCCTTCGTGAGAGGAAGGGGGGAGAGGATTCCTCCCCATTTCTCCCACAGAGGCGGGGGAAACCGCTTCCAAACTGGGATAAAGATCCAGTTTGGATGCAGCTTTCTCTCCTTCCTGAGAGGAAAGGGGGGGGAGGGATTCCTCCCCATTTCTCTCACAGAGGAGGGGAAACCGCTTCCAAACTGGGATAAAGATCCAGTTTGGATGCAGCTTTCTCTCCTTCGTGAGAGGAAGGGGGGGAGAGGATTCCTCCCCATTTCTCTCACAGAGGAGGAAACCGCTTCCAAACTGGAATAAAGATCCAGTTTGGATGCAGCTCTCCTTCGTGAGAGGAAGGGGGAGATGATTCCTCCCCATTTCTCTCACAGAGGAGGGGAAACCGCTTCAAAACTGTGATAAAGATCCAGTTTGGAAGCAACTTTCTCTCCTTCGTGAGAGGAAGGGGAGGACTCGGGCGCATAGTTGAATAATCCTCGGAGCGGAGGGCGCCTGGGAAGGAAGGAGGCGCAGAAACCCCAATCCCTTGACCCCCTCCTCTCGCTCTCCCGGGCTCCTGCTGCCAGCCCCTTCCCACGGGCATTGCAGAGGGCGGGAGCGCTCTCCTGCCCTCTGCAACGCCCCATGGGAGGGGCCGGCAGCGGGAACCAGGAAACGTGAAGAGGAGTCTTCAAGGCTCCTCGCTCTGCCAATGCCCCCGCTGAAACGGCGGCGCGGGAGCGGCTGCGCCCGGCGGGCGGGAATTCGCCCCACAACGCCCCCTTCCAAGATGGCGCCCTACGCGGCCGCGTAGGTCGCGTATATGGTGGGACCGCCCCTGCTCAAAACTATCCCTTTAAAAAGATTAAGCACTTTGGGCACTACCTTTAACATCCAGGCAAAAACCCAGAAGAGACTCCTTGCCTCACAGACAAGGGAGCTAACATCTGTCATACTGGAATGGAAATGGAGTTTTGTCATTGGTACAACTGGGGGCCCATCTATATGGGCCAAATGAGTTGGATCATGAGTGAATGAACTCCATGGTGCAAAGTGTGATACTGAAGGGTGATGCACCCAGTCCCACAGTGAATGGTGGTGTGCTGAGGAGTTATGAGAAAACCTTTAGGGACATCTGCTTTTGGTTTTGGTACCATGGTCCACTGGTGGGAGAGGCATCCTTTAGTGTCCCACTTGCAAAATCATCAGTGCTAGAGAACTCTGCACCTGAGAGTGATTTTAAGGTGTGGTTTGGGGGGGTATAATCTTTTCAATAGTACATTGAAGCTTTAGTTGTTTTATTATTTCTATATAGTAAAATAATTATAAAAGTTATAAGACATTATTAGATTTCACTGAGATTTATTTTATAATATGGATGGAGGTTTGCAAAAAATGGAGTAATAATGGGAAGAGATGTCATTCTCCCTTGTTCTGATTTAAAAATTGCTTGCATTAGAGGCATTCAGCAGGAGCACTCATTCCCAGCATTGTGTGAGCATTTTATACCTGTCTCCTGTCTGGCTGTTTAAAATGAGGGATGTCTCTTTAAAGAAAAGAGGAGAGAGAAAGAGATAGAGGGTTAGCAACCTGACCTCTATGCTGCATATATGGTTAGGAATTCAAAACCAGTCTTTGAAGAATTAAAACTCAGGGCTTCAGGCCTGAGTAAGTAAACTTATTAATTTTTATTTCTCTCTTATTTACTTTAAAACAACCTCTCATTTTCTTTGTATCTTGAATATGAAAACATTTTTGAGTAGTCAAATACCCATCTCCAAAGGATAGTGGAATTATGTGAACTCAGGTGATCCAACTCACAGCACAATCCCAGAGTGTGCCTTTCAGGATGTCCAAGAACCAGATGAGCTGACACTAAGTCAACTGAACCTTGGATAAATCCAAACCCCACCAGCCAGGGATGCCAGAAATTACTTAAGAACATCTTCCTCACAATGGGTTAAATCTCTGTCAGAATCATGGATATATCTCCTGGTTGGGCAAAGCTTAGATTTGATGCAATAACAATTGCCTGAATGAGCACAGCAGGCACAGTATGAAATTGCCCTCCATAGTCTATGTCCAGTTACAAGAACAGAGCTAGATACTTCCATGTTTTCTCCACTGGCCAGTAAATAGTCATAGTGGGAAGGAGGACTAAAGCATGGGGTAAAGATAGAGATGTGGTGTATTTCTACTAGGCTTGGTTGATTTTTAAAAAATTGGTTCAAAACTCATTTCGGATGTAGGGGACGCTGGTGGGTTGAATTGAATTCCAATTTTTTTCAGAAAAATGTCAAAACTTTCAGAACTTTCAGAAATTTCCAAATCGCTTCGTTAATGGGGGCCGCGATTGCGCAATACGCAAGACTTAAAAGTATGGGATTTGTAGTGTCTCTTTAGGCAACACGCTGCAAACAAGGAAATTACAAACAGCCTTGCCCTTTTTGCTTTGGAAGCTGATTTCACAACTTTAGGAAGGAGAGTTTGTGTTCAAAGAGTGGCTGAGGCCACAGAGACCTGCTACAACGTTGGCTTTAAAAAATGCTAGAGTGAGCGATTTAGTTCCTCCATGTTGCTCCTTCCACCCATGCCACTCACCCACACACTAGCCTCACGGTGTCCACCCGTCCAAACCCCAACAGTAACAACATACAAGTGGCAAGGCAGCCAGGCAGCTAGGCAGGCAACAGCCCTTCTCCCAGCACTTCTTCTCTGCTTGCTTGCTTGCCCACCATGCTCTTCTTCCAACCTCCCTTCAACACAACCTCCCTTCGCTTTGTCTTTCTCTTTCCCTTCTTCCTTCCCAGCTCCGAATGAGCCTCTAAGCCATGTGCTCCCCCAAAACTTCTTCCCTGATTGGCTGGGAGGCAAGGAGCCTCCCAGCATGCAAGCTGCTTGCCTCCCAGTAGGCTAGTAGAGGACTGAAAATACACTGAATTATTTCTGACTCACTTCATGAGTTGTAATAAAAATGGCAGGAAAAGCTTCGGAAGGCAAAGGGACTTCCAGTTTTTTAAAAACCTTCGCTATTGCTTCGAAAAAGGTAATTTTAATGAAATTATTACAAGCAACGAGTTATCCGACGTGACTCTATCCATGGCTAATATCTACAGCATGGAGGAGACTCTTCCACTCAAGCCAGCATAGCCCACTGTGGAACAGTTCTTAAAACCAGGAAGTCCTTCCTTATACTCAAGTGGACTTTCCTTTAGTGCAGTTTGAATCCATTGGTCAACAAAAGTATAACTGGGCTCCTCCCATCTTCATTCCTATTTTAATTTTGTCTCTTCTGATCTCAGAAGAGCAGGCTCATCAAAAGATTGCCTTTATGGGATGATCTCTGATAGTAGCCAGCAGAAGAGAGCTCTATTAGTAGAAGAGACTTGTGACATTCCTGAATCCTTTACAGTTGTTGCTCCTTTTTGTGATGAAGCATAAGTAGCAGAAAATATCACTGCCAGAATCCTATTGATGAATCCGAAATGGAGTAGACTCACTGGACAGATGGTTGAATGATGAGTCAACACATAGTTAATGAGGACACTCTAGTTGGAACTAACCACAATTAATTACATCATTATCTCCTTTCTCTTTTTTATTTGTCTAACTTTCTTTTGGAGCAGCCATCTTCACTTTGATACACAGTAAAATGCCATGTACCTTAATTCATTTTCTGAGCCTGCATCTGTATGCATTTTTATTCAGACATAAGCCTGATTGTGTCCTGCAGTATGTTTATGATTTGGAGGCTTTGAGGCCGAGCCTTTCCCTATTTGCATTGCTCAAGTGGATTACAGCTCTCAGGTACAATAACATCAAATAACAATAACAACAGTATTAAAAATGAAGACGGACTTAGTCTTCATGATGGCACTTCATGAATAATAAATCACAATCAAAATTCTTGAGGGTGGTCTTTTTAATATAAGAGACCTGCACATGAATTTTTATACGATTATAATATTTTTGCAATAAATAATGTCTGCAGCAATTTTGGCCATGCTGTTCTATTCTTCCCCATTATCGAAGCCAATCACAGTATTGAATGCAGAAGAAGTGTTGTGCCTTCCTCTTAATTTTCAATGCTCCCAGCATCTTCATTTGCTTGTGTAATAGGTTTCTGGGGGATTGCTTTCATCTCCTTCAGGGAACAAGTGAAACTAATATAGGTCGCGCTCACACTTGTTTAACCTACTTTAGTTATATAAAGTGGCACACACACACACACAAACATTGGCACTCAACCACTTCTAAAGGATGTATTAACTCGTGATCTGGCAAAGTTGAAAGGACATTCAAAATATATTTCTGCAGCTTGAGAAATTTACTTTTGATACAATTCAGATTGTATTTAGCTTTGCATAAACAAGTTGATTTCACTGTCACCTACTGGGGATATGTGTACCACAGCCTTTAGTCCAGGATGAAGTTCAATGAGGCCTTCCAAATAGATTTCAAATTTTCTTCTAGATTTCTGCCAAAGAAGAAGATGATCCAGAAAGATTACCTAAGCCTGAATGGTGATCTTACCAGTCTTTTAATCAGGTACAAACTTACTTTGTTGTCCCATTTTTACAGTTTCTTTTAAAATGTCCCAGATTTTCACTTGTCCTCCTGACTTCCCCTTTGGTCTAAGCTTACCTTAATTGCTGCAAACCGAATTCAAAGTACAAAAATATTTTGCACCCAATGGAGAGGTGTCTACCCACTCAATGGGTTAATATCACATCGGAAGGTTATGCATTTTTTTAAGCCCTGCTATTGGAGTGTGAGTTTTCAGTTACTTCAAAAACTGGTTTAACACTAAACTAGTTATTAATTCTTCATCATATCCTAGCAGCGGAATCTTGCATGGAAGCTTATAGATTAGAACATGCTTATGAGAGTTCATAATGCAATGGTGCAGTTGGTTAAAGTGCAGTTGAGCTGCTGAACTTGCTAACTGAAATGCCAGCAGTTCAAATCCAGGTAGCGGGGGCAAGCTCCCACTGTTAGGCTCAGCTTCTACCAAGCTAGCAGTTCAAAAACATGCAAAAGTGAGAAGACGAATAAGTACCGCTCCAGTGGGAAGGTAACGGCGCTCTGTGCAGTCATGCTGGCCACATGACTTTGGAGGAGTCTACGGACAATGCTGACTTCAGCTTAGAAATGGAGATGAGCACCACTTTCCAGAATCAGACACGATTACACTTAATGTCAATGGGAAACCTTTACTTATGAGAGTTCAGAGGTATCATGTCTGATTAATTTCTACCTTGGCAAATTCTTAATACAAGTGCTTGAGGAAAAGAATAGTATTCTGAGGACCCCTTTTCTTCTTATATGTACAACAGATATGGAGAATAAGGATGAACCTACCCTGTAGAATTAATGCAGTGTAACACCACTTGAATTGCATAGCACAGTGCTATGCAATTTTGGGAGTTGTAATTTTATAAGCATTTAGTCTTATCTGCCAAAGAGTGCTGATGCTTCACTAAATTATAACTCCCAGGATTCCATAGCTTTGAGCAATGGTAGTTAAAGTGCTCTTAAATGGCATTAATTCTACAGTGTAGAGTAACCCAAGGAGTGAGGAATCCTGCACTTTCCAGAATACTCATGGAAAAGAACTGGTTTCAGATTTGGGAACCCAGTTTACGTCAAGATTGATGGAAAGACTGTTGGAGATGTGTGGAGTTAAACATCTGACATCATCCGCTTACCATCCACAAACTAATGGTCTTGTGGAAAACCTAAATAAGACCTTAGTAAGAATGATCAAGGCGTACACTCAACAACATCCAGCCGATTGGGATGAGAAACTACAGCAACTCCTGTTTGCATGCAGAGACTCCACAAGGCAGTACAGGATACAGCCCTTTCGAGTTACTCTTTGGAAGGAAGGCGAGAGGTCCGCTTGATCTAGTGAGAGAGCACTGGGAGACTTCCTCGGTTGCAGAGCCAGTTCCAGTGAGTCGGTATCTACAGAATCTACGGGAGACGATGGAGATGGCAAGAGTTATCGCTCAAGACAACCTTGCAGCAGCACAGCAGAAACAGAAGACCTGGTATGATCAATCAGCCCGGGAGAGATCCTTCGGCGTTGGTGATAAAGTACTATATTTGATCCCGGAAAGAGTCAACAAACTTCAATTGAAATGGACAGGACCATGGACAGTTGTTAAGCGTGCCAGCAGAGTTAACTACTTGATACAAGAATTACAATCAGGACTGGAAAAACTGGTGCATGTTAACTTGCTTAAACCTTATGTTGAAAGATCAGTAGATGTATGTATAATAGTTAATGAAGGAGTAAATGGATCGTTTCATTTCTGGGAAGGGAATAGGAAGGCTGACAAGAGTGTGAGTCAGGTAAAGCTTGATGAAGGGTTGACTTGCAAACAGCAGGAGCAACTTAGAGAACTGCTCCATAAGTATAAAAATTTGTTTTCGGATTTACCGGGAAGAGTAGAAGGAGTGCAACATCAAATTATAACAGGAGACGCCTTACCCATTGCGTCTACTCCCTATCGAGTCACAGGGGTTTTGTGTTGATTATAGACGGTTAAACGAGGTGACGCAAACCGACACATACCCTATGCCAAGGTTAGACGACCTGTTAGAAAGAATGGGACGAGCCAATTACATCAGTAGCCTAGATCTCACCAAGGGTTTTTGGCAGATACCAATGGATCCCAAAGACCGGGAGAAAACGACCTTTAGAACCCATAAAGGGTTACATCAGTTCAATGTCTTACCATTTGGACTTTAAAACAGCCCAGCCACTTTCCAACGATTAGTAGATAAGATACTCAGGGGTATGAGTAACTTCTGTGTAGCATACATGGACGACATAGGTGTATTTAGCAATACCTGGGAAGAACACCTACAACATCTAGACCAGGTGCTGTTTCGACTGAAAGAAGCAGGGTTAACAGTGAAAGCACCCAAGTGTTGTTTAGGGAATCGAATGTCCAAGTACCTAGGACACATGGTGGGAAGTGGTATGATTGGTCCAGAACCTACTAAGGTGGAGGCGATACACAAGTGGCCGATACCCAAAACCAAAAAACAGGTTCGGTCTTTTTTGGGATTAGCCAGTTATTATCGAAGGTTTATCCCAAATTTTAGCGAATTGGCGACTCCATTGACAGGCTTAACTAAGAAGGCATGTCAAATAGTCATAGTGTGGACACCACAATGTCAGGACTCAATGGACAAGTTAAAACAGACCATAACATCACAGTCAGTGTTGAAAGCTCCGGTTTTGATCGTCCATTTATCTTAACTTGCGACGCATCAGAAACAGGTCTGGGAGCAGTTTTAAGTCAAGCTGACAAGGATGGGGAAAAGCATCCTGTAATGTTTTTAAGTAAAAAGCTGTTGCCGAGAGAAAGTAGTCTTTCTACCATCGAGAAAGAATGTCTCGCCATAGTGTGGTCGATTCAAAAACTGAGACCATATCTGTGGGGCAGGAAGTTTGTTTTGCAGACGGATCATGCGCCATTAAAATGGCTGAGTAATGTTAAGGGTACTAATAACAAACTCTTAAGATGGAGTTTGCTCTTGCAAGACTACGATTTTAAGGTAGTGCATGTGAAAGGCAAATCAAATGTAGTAGCTGACACTTTATCGAGAGTTACTTGAATTCAGGTTACAAAATGGATATGGTTTGTATATAGTTGTGTAAGTATAAATGTATATGTGAAATGTATAAGTTTATATAATGTCTTGCTAACGGCATTATTTTTAATTCACTCTGGACAGAGAGAATTAAAAATAATTTCGGGAGGAAGGAAGGTAATGTAATGATGTCAATTATTTGTGTGTAAATGTTGTGTGACATATGTTAAATGTATGTTGTTTTGTGTAGTTCGGGGGAATATTCTATGGATTGTTGCTGTGGGTGAAACAGAGGGGAGGCTTGGCAGAAGCTTTGAAGAGCTGTTGCCATGGCAACCAGGGCTAGAGGCTTTTAGAATTTTCAAGGTTTGAATTTTACAGTTGAAAAAGAGCGGTTGGAAGCCAACTGCCACAAGAGAGGGGGAGGAGTTCTGTTTTGTTTTAGTTGGTCCTGAGGACTGTAAGAGAACAGTTCAGTATTTTAGTTGGTCTTAAGGTCTGCAAGAGAGCAGTCCAGTTGTATGGGTGTAGAGACCCTAGTTAAAGTTGGAAGAGTCCAGGGGTTTATAGAGGTTTAGTGGAAACCCTATAATATATCCCCATTGTGTTTTGTGTAACAGAATAAGTTTGTGCCTCTGAGGAAGTATAAAACCAACCAAGATTTTGTACCCATTTGTGTCATAATAAATTGTTTGCATCTTAAAAGAAAAACACCTCTCCTAATTCTTTTATTGGTGGTGGCCCTCAAGGTCAGTGGTCGGACAGATAAATGGTGGCAGCGTGGTCAAGTGGATACTGAGAAATTATAAATCTCTGCAGTTCAATGGTTAATAAAGGAGATAGTCTACCCTGCCATAAGACGGAAGTGGCTGAGGTAACTTCAAGGTCCCTTTGCATTGAGGGTCAGCAGTTTGGATATAGAAAGATTGTCCAGTCTGAGGCCGGTCAACAAGGGGTTGTCACAATTAGCCTTTCACATATAAAAGAAATAAATATTATATAAAAGTACCACATAAAATAATTAGTATTCTTATGCTAAAATGTTCTATCCCAGAAAGATTAGGACATCAGGAGAGTCTTGCTTAATTTTTAAGAAATAATTTCTTTACCTAAAGCATGCAAGTTGATATTTACTTAAGGGTTAAACCTATTTCAAAAGCTAGTTTCAAAGAATATACAATGTGTCATATATTTTTTCCCTCTAGCAAGTGTGTCTTCCATTTTGAGCTTCGGCTCCCTGTGCTGAAATCAAATTTCTATTTCTCTTTGGCAGACAGAATGAATGTTGCAGTTTATCGTGCCTAAAGTAAGGTCCTGCTGGCAAACTTCTTTTCTTAAAATTGCAAAGTTTGACAGGTTCACTTCATTTTTCAGAGAGTTGATAAAAGGCATTCCATCTTAGTTCTGGACTGAAAACCAGCATGCTGGGAACACTTAGTAAAACTAAGCAATGGTTGTGCAAGTGTTTTAATAACTGCTAAGTTTGCCCTCGGTATTCAAGACAACCTACCTAACATGAAGTGACAGCAAACACTTTGGAAAACAAACAAACTAGTACTGTTTCCCCCTTTAGCTGTTGCTAATCTGATCTTCAGGTCTGTCAGCACTTTTAATTATATGGAAGCAGCTAATCAATTTGTTGATGAAAAAATCATTATTGGATTTTTCATCCTTTGTGATGGGTTCTCATGTGCACTGGACTGAAAAATCTCTCTGTTGTGTATATACTTGTGTCTTTTTGTCTTTTTCTCCTCTTCCTCCTTCTCATAAATGTGCTTTGATATTCATGAGTTTGTGGAATGCCTAGAGGTCTAGCCTTCACCTAAAGGACATAATCCTTAGGAATCTTAATTTGATACCAATCCAAAGTAGAAAGACTATGGCCTAGCTTCACAACAGGCAACACTGCCAGTGTCTGTCCTTCAGCAGCAGCAGCAGAAAGGTGGAGTCCAGACCATCCAATATGGCTGAAACTGGTCTATCCTGCTGGTCTATCCTTACCTTGGGGGTTGCATTGTGCAACTCCCAAGGACTATAACAAGGTTTCCGAGAACTGGACATTGCTAGGTGGGTTTTTTTCATGATATTCACCCGACTTTTACTTGGTCACATGTGCACTTTTGCTAATCTGTAATGGTGACAAAAGGGCAACATGGGCATAATCTGTCCCCTTTTCCCCTATGCTGCAGATAAAAGGAAAAGAGGGGTGGATGTGCCAAGATATGTGGACAAAGGACCAGTTCAGATTAGTACAGGTGTCTAAACCAGGGGTCTTCATACTTTTTAAGCAAAGGAATGGTTTATGTTCTTTCTGACTATTGAAGGGACAGACAATAGTTTGGGAATAAGTATGTATGAATTTCTTTGCACACTACACACATATCTTATTTGTAGTACAAAAAACATGTGAAAGAATACAATATATAAAATGAACAATTTAACCAGTATTTCAATGGGACATGTGGGCGAACTTCTGGATGATGAGACCTGAAGACTTTGGTTCTGCCAGCTTCTCAGAGGCTATCAGCCCCTAGCAATCACTTGCTAGACCCACAAAATGTGACATTTGAGAATCTTTCTGGTTATTATAGTTTATGCCGATTTCTGCTATTTTTTCCGTTCTATAGGTAAGTAGCTGGTGTAGCCTAGCAAAAAACTTGGAAAAGAGATATCCTCTAGCTCACTAGTTCCCAATCTTTGGTTCTTCCAAAAGTTTTGGACTTCAGCTGCCAGAAATCCTAACCACTTTAGCAGCTGTTAGGAATTGTGGGATTTGAAGTTCAAACACCCGGAAGAACCAAAGGCGGAGAACTGCTTCTCTAGCTCATTCCTGAGCAGCTCTTAGAGACCTATTTATGGGGGATCATCACTTTATTGTGTTCTGCCTCTTGAGATAGAGGTTTCACTTCTGACATTGAACTGTGATGAATTCTTAATGTTCTCCCAAATAGAAACTTTTAAAAACTAAATTAGCAGCAACAAGAAACCACAAAGACATTTGAGAAGAGAAATGGGTTAGACTTTCCATGCTCCTGCTAGGAACCCTGAACCCTATATTTAAGTGGGGGGGAGGACACAAAAATATATTAAAATACAACTAAATAGACGAGAGGATTTCAATCCAGATTAAGGCACCATGGTTTTCTTGAGACAAAAAAAATGCCAATATTCCTAAAGTGGGAGATTTGCAAAATGAAAACAGTCATAAAAAGTCTATTTTCAGCAACAAGACATTTTTAGGAAAATATTAATGTTAAATGTTTATTAGTAATATAAAAATTGCTTAGGGCATCTTTTGCACACACCTGATAAGGTAATAGCTCCACAATGGGGGAGACAGTGCATTTTGGAGCAACTAAATTCAATATTAATTTCTGTGGAGCAAATTACTCTAGGCAAAGAAAAAAAATAGCACAAGCAGGAATGACCTATAAACCAACCAATACTGCTCATAAATATTTGAGTATGTTTGCTAGGAATTTTTTTTCTTTTAAAGGATTTAGGATGTACTTGAAATGAAAACTTCAGTGTAATAAACTGTGTATACTGGCAGACACTTATAAAATGCAATTCTGTTAATTTTCCAAGCCATTTGTTTTTTTTAAATAAATCATTACTTTATTGCCTTTTTATATACTATGTTTTTTAAAAAGGAAATTCACTTTCATGGAGACCATAGACAAATACGTTTCTATACAGAGCTAGAAAGAAGAACCATAGGAAATAACATAATCTTTTTTTAAAAAAAAAAAAAAGGAAGAGCCATTGTTTTTACATAATTATATATTTAGCAACAAAGAAGCAAAGAAACAGTGTGATTAACAATTCTAGACTTTCTCTGGATGGGTCCAGAAATTATTATATTTGATCAATACATACAGCTACCCTGAGACATTGGCTTGTTAATAATCCAGCAGAGACATGAAAGAATACTGATTAACTAATCTATATAGCTTGGCCTAGAAAAGAAATTGGGGGGGGGGGATCTAATTAACCTCATGTAGAGTGTGATGCTGGGGTAAAAAAGCATTAGTTAATAAAGCCTTTCAGGCATAGCATTCAGTCCCAGCAGTGGGCAGTAAGTAAGAGTTGAACAGGGATGTAAAAACATCATGTGAAAACGCAACGCTAGACACATTAATTCGTTACACATTCTGAGACACAGCATGCTCTTAGAATTATGGATCAGCTTGTGTTGAGCTCTTTCCACTCCCAAAAAGGAACACAAAAGTTTTACCTTCACTTTTTCACCAAGTCCTCTTCTTGCAGCCTGTGGTTCTCATTCTATGTCTCTCTTTCTTGTCTCTGCTTCTTACAGGTCTTGGCACATGAGCTGCAGGGACTGGAAATGTTGGTAGAAAAGGCTGGCCATGTTCCATTACTTACTTGTGAGCCCAAACATCTAATTCACCCATGAATTTTGGAAGTTTAACAAATGTTAATTTGCCACTATGTTGATTTTATACATAGCAAACTATGATTGACAGGTTGGTAAAGGTTTTCCCCTGACTTTAAATCCAATCGTGTCTCTGGAGGTTGGTGCTCATCTCAATTTCTAAGCCAAAGATTTGCTGTTGTCCTCAGACACCTCCAATATCATGTGGCCGGCATGACAGCATAGAGCACTGTTACCTTCCCACCGGAGCTGTACATATTGATCTACTCACATCTGCATGTTTTCAAACTGCTAGGTTGGCAGAGGCTGGGGCTAACAGCGGGAGTTCACGCTGCTCCCTGGATTTGAACCTGTGACCTTTCGGTCAGCAAGTTCAGCAGATCAGTGGTTTATTTATTTATTTGTCACGTTTCTATACCGCCCTTCTCAGCCCAAAGGCAACTCAGGATGGTTTACACAAGGCAGTCTCTGCCCTCAATACAACACAAGCAAACAAACCAAAAAAAACCCCCCATATAACAACAAATTAACAATTAAAAACATACAATTGCAGTCTCAGCGTCATGGTGAAATCAGTTTCTGTCACATCATCGTCATTCCATTTATTTGCCAAATTTATACCTTTCCTTTCTATCATAGTGGGTTTAACCCACTGTGCCATTGGGGGCTCCTTACGATTGACAGGTACAATAGCATATAACATTGATGATGATCTATAAAGCCCTGTAAGGCCCCTTTCACACAGTTTTATAAAATTCACACTATATGGTAGTGTGGAATGGATAATCCAGTTCAAAGCAGATATTGTGGATTATCTGCCTTGATATTCTGGGTTATATGGCTGTGTGGAAGGGTCCTATGACTCAAATCCAGATTACTTGAAGGAGCATATTTCTCCATATTAACCTGATTTGAGATCTTCTGAGGAGACTTCTCTTTATATCCCACCATTCTCACAGTTACATTTGGTGGGAACACAGGAAAGGACATTCTTAGGACCTTATCACACTATTCCACATCAATCACATTGTCTTGGGCTCCATCTGCACTGCTCATAATCCACTTTGAAAAGATATTATATGATCAGTGTAGATTCACATAATGTAGTTGGATGGTGAGGAAAATGGTGACGTAGCTGGAGCGGTGTTTCTTTCACTCCCCTCGGTGTCTCCTGTTTTTTCTAATCTTTTGAGATGCACAATGAAGAGAAATATTGACAACAGTCAATAAGTAAGGGTTTTGACAAAGTCTCCCACTATATTCTTGCCAGCAAGCTGGTGAAACATAATTTAGATAGTGCTAAAGGGAATCAATAGTTGATAGACAAAGTTGATAGACAAAGCAAAGTTCATGTTAAGTTATTCTTATCTTATGTGGAGTTTTGAACCTCACCAGCAACATTATTACTAATCAACTCTGAAAAGCAAAAGAGATGGGAGTGAGAAAGCTAAACTGACTTGTTTGACATTTGGGATGCAGATTCTGTGGTTCAATGCAGTTAAACTGCATTATATTTGTCAACACTGACTATATAATGCAATTTCAAACAGCATTATGTGGTGATGTAAATAGGGCCTTTGGTAGCAGATAAATGTTGCACTGAGTGCCTTAAATATAACACCCTCTTTATTTGTGAAATTGCAACAAGTTGCCAATTTATGACCTTCCATACATCTTTGCCACCTTCCCTTAAAATTTTCATCCCCCCCCCCCCACCTCATTTTAGTTCACCTTGACATCTTGAATCTTGCTCTTGACATCACTTTACTATTGGTACACTACTGAAAAGTATCCATTGCACCAATGTAGCTGTGGGATTGGAAACGATTGGTGGGTTTTACCCAATAATAGATAGGGACAGAAAAATCATATCAGGAGAGCCAAACCAACAGTAGATACACATGACATTATGCGATAGGGACCATCACCAAAGTGAAGAATCAGCTTCAATTCTGAAATCCCTGCCTAATACAATAAAGTTCTCAGTGGCTATTTTCAAGCTCTGGAGACTAAACTGCCAAGCACTTACTATTATTCTGCAAGCAAGTAAAAACTTTTTTTGTTTTGTTCTGGCAGGTCTTTGAGAATTGATTATTTGAAAGGACAAATGAGCCTTATTTGTTGTTGCTGTTTTAAGGTTCATGTTTTTAAGTGGCTTTAATCAGAGGAGTGATGTTGGTGTAGTAAATCTTGGTTTAAGTAAGGGTTTTGACAAAGTCTCCCACTATATTCTTGCCAGCAAGCTGGTGAAACATAATTTAGATAGTGCTAAAGGGAATCAATAGTTGATAGACAAAGCAAACCCCCAAAATGCTAATGGTTGCTTTTCATCCTTGAGAGAAGTCATTAATAGGGTGCTTCAGGGTTCTGTCCTGGAACTGGTATTATTTAACATTTTATAAATGAATTAGATGATAGAATAGAAGGCATGTTTATCAGATTTTCAGATTACATCACATTGTGAGAAGGTTAGCTAACAGCCCAGAGGAAAGAATCAGAATTTAAAACTTGACAGATTGAAGAACAGGGCCAAAACTAACAAAATGAATTTTAACAGGGATAAATATAAGGTAGGTAAACATGAAAAAATATTTTTTTTATTGTGTCAGAAGCGAACCAAACAGTTGTATTGTATTTAAAACACACACACACAGTTTACAAACTTGGCATTCTATTAAATGTCCTTTGCCTCTGGTGTTGCTATAAGAAGGTTCTCCATTGTGCATGTGGCAGGGCTCAGATTGTATTGTAGTAGGTGGTCAGTTTAGATATAGGATGAGTGAAATATGGATTGAAAGAATCTAGGGGTCTCAGGAGACCACAAACTAAACAAAACATAAATGTACAAGTGTGATGCAGAAGACAAAAATGCAACTCTGGGCAACATCAACAGAAACATAGTGTCCAGATGAAGACGAACTCCCATTCTCATCTGTTTTGGCCAGACCTCACCTGGAATGTGCCCACATTTCAAGAGAGATATCAAAAAGCTGGAATACTGGATACTTTTTCTAAACTAGTTTTCCAAGAAACTGCTTCTTGACTATAATGTAAAAGGTAGCTATCCAGATGCTGCTGATGTTCATTGCCATCATTGCTCACCTTGGAGAACGCTATTTTACAAAGGTATCTTCTTATACCCAAGAAAGCCTCTGTTTGAGGGAGCGATTATATTACTTTCTTACTGTTTTTTTTAGTATTTATCTTTAACAGATTGATAATGGAAATTTGTTCACAGGGTTTGGGGAGAGAAATGAAAAGAAATCGTTCCATAAAACATTTTTTTCTCACCTGTATGATTTGATTCCTGTCAACTTATTTATATATGTGAGATCTAGCTTCATGATAAAAGTCTAGCCAGCTGCTTCATAAAATTCTCTCCACAATAAAAATCAGTTTGCTATTTTCAGATAAGTTAGTAGCGCAAATAAAGATGTATTTAAATCTCTTATTCATTCAGGTATGGGCAAACGAAGGCCTGTGGGTCGGAGAGAGAGTCCAAGGGGCCGCATCCGACCCACAGGATACATTGAATCATCAGCAAACATCACTATCTCAGCCACACATGGTGACAATTTTAGAGCTCAAATTTTGGATAAGGGGTCATCAATCTATATTTAATTTCCTCTTGCACTGGTGCTGTTCAGCTCCACATATCATTTCAGTTCTTACAATTTATAACCAGTGTGACTAAGGCAATAAACTAACGAGATAGTAAACATATCTAGTTTACGCACCCTTCTTCCAACCAGCTCTAGGTTCATTCCAAGCTGTTTGCTTCACGTCAGTTTTGTATCCACTTCTATGTCAATTCCATTTTATTTTGGCATTAATCTGATTTATTTTTTCCTCTTAAAAAAGGCATGGAAATGTGAGTTGAAACATTTCTTTAAATGCTCACTTCTAAATTATTTTCTTCCCAAACCTACACATTTAATACATACACTTTCTCCCTGAAGCCATTTTGGAACACATTTGGATCATTTTTGGAGTTGACAACTTCAATAGGGAAGAACAAGAAAATAACTAAAATTCGAACTGTACACTAATCTAGGTGATGCAGCAGTTCAAGTAAATTCAGAAATCAACTGAGAAAGATGTAATTCCTCTCTGCTTCTTTCTCCTTTTAGATTCATGACTGTTTTTAGTAAGGTAGATTGATGATGATATCACACCAGGGCTTTAAAGTGGGTAATCCCACATTTCTGCCACCTGCAGAATTCTAGGAACTGAAGTTTAGGCTGGGGTCTTTTGAATTCTCCGCGACAGAGGTCCTCGACTTCCCAAACTATAAGGATTATCCAGAAAGTAAGGCTACAAGGGACGTAGCTCTCCCGGACACTGCAATTCAATGCAAAATCGTTTCAGTTTATGGAGAGGATGTAATGTCAAGACAGTATGTGACAAATTGGGTACGGAATATATTGTGAGATCATGAGGAAACTTCACAGAGCCATCCAAAGCAAATGTCATGGGATGCTGACAGCAGGAGTCTGTCTCCTTCATGACAATGCGCATCCTCACACTGCTCAAGCAACACAAGTTGTTGACTTCATTTGGTTGGGATTTAAACCACCCCTCTCACATCCTCGATCTTGCACCCAGTGACTATCATCTGTTCACTAAATTGAAGGAACAACTTGGTGGAAAACACTTTTCCAATGACAACAGAGTGAAAATTGAAGTGGTGAACTGGCTGAAAAAGGCGACGGGAAACTTCTATGACACAAGCATCAAAAACCCATCCCTTGGATGACAAATTATATTGAAGTGAATCTTGATTAGGTGGAAAAATAATGTAATAACTATGCTACAATCCATGTAAGTTTTATTAAAACATAGTCATTCTTTGTATTGTTTTGTTTTTTTAAAAAAACAAACCTTGTAACCTTACTTTTTGGATAATCCTCGTACATTTCCTAAAATTCTGTAGGTGGCTGCCCACTTTAAAGCACTGGACTGATAACATGGTGAGAAGTAATGAGTGCTCTAGATTCACGCAGAGAAGTGAATGGTTGAGAAGGCGTACAAAACAAAGGATTTTCAGGGTCTCGCATCCTACATTGCTGGAAGCAGTTCCCTGCCTAAGGTATCAAAGTATGCCTGTAGTTCACATTATCCATGATTACTCTTAGATACTGCAAACCTGTTTTCCAAGAAATATCATTGATTCCCCCGAGTCCAGGACACACATTCATAACTCAGTAGTGTACTTTGACCATGAACCTCGTCAGTAATAATGAGAATTGGAGCAGAAGTACTGAATTTGATAAAACTTTAAAAAAATAATATTCAGCTTTATTCCATTATTCCAAGTTGAAATCAAAAAATTTATTCAGCACCGATGTGGGGGGGGGGGGGGATTTAGTGCAGAAGCAGCTGGAGTGATCAGTGTCTCCAGACCAAAACCGCCAGTCTCCCCTGGGTGAAAACACCATTGTACCATTGTCCCTGAAAGGAATCCCTGAAAGTTAGGGTGGTCCCCAGGTCCAGCTAATGAACAGGAAAGCTAGCCAGAGGGTGTAATCCGCTAGGTATCAAGCATGAATCTGAACACCAAATTTCCATAGAAACATAACATATTTTTTTACACTGCTCAAGCAACACAAACAATACAATGTGTAAGCACCCAAATGGGTTCCTACCCCTTGTTGCCATCCCTGCCTGCCAGAACAGGGGAAGGAAGGAGTCCTGGTTGCCTCACCCCCACACCGGTGAGAGAAGGAGCAAACAGAGCAGGAGCCTTTAAAACTTCTGCCTCCAGCTGCTCCATTGTTGCCATCCCTGCCTGCCAGAACAGGGAAGGAAGGAGTCCTGGTTGCCTCACCCCCACACCGGTGAGAGAAGGAGCAAACAGAGCAGGAGCCTTTAAAACTTCTGCCTCCAGCTGCTCCATTGTTGCCATCCCTGCCTGCCAGAACAGGGGAGGAAGGAGTCCTGGTTGCCTCACCCCCACACCGGTGAGAGAAGGAGCAAACCGTGCAGGAGCCTTTAAAACTTCTGCCTCCAGCTGCTCCCTTGTTGCCATCCCTGCCTGCCAGAACAGGGAAGGAAGGAGTCCTGGTTGCCTCACCCCCACACCGGTGAGAGAAGGAGCAAACACAGCAGGAGCCTTTAAAACTTCTGCCTCAGCTGCTCGGACTGAAGATGGCGGAAGCGTTCGGACGCTGGGAGAGCGAGCTCCCATCGTTTTCCATCAAAGCGTCGTCTTCGCCCAGCCAGGCTAGCAACCTTACTGGGTCTACACTTCCAACAACCCCTGGGGGTCTAGACCTCCGACCTGGGAAGGTCGTGGAAGGTCCCCTACGAAAGGAGGAGATGGACCATCGGGCGTGCCTAGCAAGGTGGGCCTCCATTTTTCACCAAAGGAAAGCCCAGCCCTCCAGGCCCTTCAGGCCCAATTCCGCTTGGCGGCCACCCAGTTCACATTATTGGGGAGGATGTTGTCGGCCTTCCCAGTCTCCCTCCTCCTACCAATAACTTACCTCCGAGCCAGCTGAGGCCCACTCGACGGCATTTTGGGTGAGGCCTGTCCGCTGGCGTTCCTGGGCCGAGGTGGCTGCCTGTGGTCCCGGGGCGGCCCTGGGCAGCGGCGACAGCTGGAAACAGCGGCGGCGGCGGCGGCGGCGACTCGGGAAACTAACGAAGCCACCGAGCTGTCCTCGGGTCCCCTGGAGCCATCGGGATCACCAGGCCCCGGGAGCCGCCGGAGTCGCCGGTCGGAGCTGCTGCTAGACGCTCCAGCCCCCGGGTGCCGTGGTCAGTTGCTGGGCCCTGCCCTGAGCGGCGGGAGCCAGAGGAGACATTTAACATCTCGGCCATTCTGGCCCAGGCTCCGGGGGGAGCGGCCCCGCCGCAGGGCCGCCCGGTTTTCCCCCCTCCATCACCCGGGGGCCTGGGCTGGCCATGCCAAGATGGCGCCGGCTCCCCAGGACGCCGAACCGACACCTGCGGCCCCGCCTTCGTCTCCGCCCCCTCCCTCCTCGTCAGCAGAGTGGGAGGCGGCCACCGGCCACTCTGGGAGGAGTGATGGGCAGAGCCAGCATAGAAGACAGAGTGGCAGCCCAGAAGTAGTGGGAGAAGCCCTGAATCAAAGGGCGAATGAGGACGGCCACATCCATGGTGAGTGCGGGCAGGTGAAGTCTTTAAAAGACACGGGGGCAGATGGCCTCTGTCTCCACTGCCCAATTGACAATAAAGGCCCACAGTGCCCAACTAACTCCCCCTCCTAGCAGGGGCTCGACACCCCAGCCATCGGCCCCTTCTCCACCTGCTGATGGAGCGAGGGGGGGGGGGGGCGCAGGCGCAGACGGAGACGGAGACATACCAAGGGGCATTCCCAAGCACCCCCCCGTGAACCTGAGGGCGGATGCGATGCCAACAGCCGCGGAGAGACCAGGCGGGCTAAAAGAAGGGCAGGGAAGGCCTTGAGGCGTCGGCGGAAGAGAGCGACCACCAGAACATGCTCCGAAATGACGGCTCCGCCCCAGCCTACAGGCCGCCATGCCCCCTGTCCCTCTCAGGCAGATCAGTCAGAACTGATAGGAAACCCTGATCTACAGGCCCTCGCGGCCAGAGGGGCTTCTCAAGAAAGGCCCAACACCTCACGCCTGGAATCGTTCAGGCCACGCAACCGAAGCACCGCTACCCAGAGAGGACACAACAACTCCAGGGAATTCCCGATTGGCAACAATCCGGCCCCTTCAGGACCAGAACCTTCTGGGCTCGGGAAGGATTAGAATCCCACCGCCCTTCCATGGCACAGCTACCGTCCAATACAACCCTTTCCAGTCTGCAATCAGGACAGGCCACCCTCAACGTCCCCTTTTCGGGGGACGTGCAGCAACCTCAGCGCTCCGGCTCCAACCATCAGCCCCAGAGCGCTTCCGCCTGTCCCATCCCAGTAATTGGTGGGCAGAGGAGGGCAAGGTCCAGCAACCCACCCTCCACCAAACAGAGCCGCAGTTCCTCTTCGACCTGGCTGCGCCCCATCACCTGCCACGCCGTCAACAAACACTTGCCACACCTGGTCCTCACTTCTGCTCCTTAATGCGAGGTCGATCTGCAATAAGCTGGCCACCCTGCGAGATTTTATCGCAGAACAGGGCCGCAGATGTTATATGCATCACAGAGACATGGACCCAGGACGGTGACTGTGTCCTCCTCCAGGAGATAGCCCCAGGCTTTCGAGCCTTCCATCGACCAAGATCTATAGGTCGGGGTGGGGGAGTAGGACTGGTCGTAAGGGGACGCTGTTGCCACTTCTGTCCTCCAAACACCGGAGATGACCGGCATAGAATGCCTGGGAGCAACCCTGGGAGAGGACGGAATGACGGGGCTCCTGGTGGTTTACCGGGCCCCTGGGGCCCATAAAGTGGCCACATCTGCCTTTCAGGATCTGTTTGCGGACTGGGCCCTGAGGTTTCCCCCGGTTCCTCATACTGGGGACTTCAACATCCACCCGGACACAATCCTCCCACCCCCAATGCACGAGAATTCCTCATGCACATGGACGCCCTCGACCTCTCCAGGACAGATACCGGCCCCACTCACCAAGCCGGGCCATGCACTGGACCTGATTTTCAGCCAGGGTCTCGCCACAAATCATCGCGATTCCAGAGCAGTGCCTTGGTCGGACCACCTGATTGTGAGGTAGATATCAACATCCCCCTCACGGTAAGATCGGAGCCAAGGTCTGTATTAGCCCGCCAAAAGAGCGCGATGACCCCGAGGGCATTCGCGGCGCTGGAACCCCTGGAGGTCCCCGGAGGATCACTATCAGATCTAGTCGCCAGATCGAATAGTGTTCTCTCAAGGGCCATTGATCAGATAGCTCCTAGGCGCCCCCTCCGCCCCAGGAAAACCTGCTCTCCATGGTTCACAACGCACCTAAAGCAGATAAAACACCGGAGGAAGCAACTCGAGAGCACCTGGCGACGAAAGCCTAGTGAAGAAACCAGAGCAGCCTACAGAGAACAAATATAGGCTATACGAACACGAGATCAAAAAGGCCAAGAGATCCTAATGCGGCCCAGATCTCAGCCGCGGGTTCCCATACGGCACAGATCTTTAAGGTAGTCCGGAGTCTCCTCACGTCCCCACAGAGTGAATCCAACAACTCGGGCGATAACTGCAGATGACCTCCAGGAGTACTTCTTCGGAAAAATCGCGGCACTTCGACTTGACTTGCCGCTGCTTCCCGAGGAGGGGGGACACGAGGTCCCAGTACCCCACCCGGACAAATGAACACCGTCTCTCAGAATTCAGCCCACTAACAACGGAGGAGGTGAGAAGGCTGGTGACCGGCTCTTGGCGGCGGTAGAAAGCCAATTACGGGACTTCCTAGATCGATCCGGGGCCTAGACCCGTCCCAGTCGGGTTTCCGCGCAGGTCACGGAGTGGAATCCGTCCTCGTAGCGATCACTGACGACATCCGCCGTCCAACTGGACCGGGAGGCTCGGCAGTCCTAGTCCTTCTGGACCTAACCGCGGCTTTTGACACCGTTGATCACGACTTGCTCCTCGACCGCCTGGCTGCCTCTGGGATCCAAGACAAGGCTTTGACCTGGCTGGAATCGTTCCTGCGAGGCCGCTCGCAGCGGGTCGAGTGGCAGGGTCAAGTCTCTAGGAAAAAGCGAATTGGAATGTGGAGTCCCCAGGGTGCTATCCTATCTCCCACCCTCTTCAACATCTCGTCCAGCCTCTGGCTAGCATTGCCAGGAGCTATGGGTTCTCCTGCTACCAATATGCGGACGATACACAGCTGCTCCTGAAGCTTGACCCAGGGTCATCGTCGGTGCCGGACAGTTTCAGCCAAGGATTGAGAGCGGTGACGCTGGCTCAGAGCACATAGACTCAAAATCAACCCAGCCAAAACGGAGATCCTCTGGCCTGGCCGACCCCGCTCTCACCCATCACTGCCACCCTTTGAGGGCGAGCCCTTATCCCGGCTCCGGCAGTGAAAAGCCTGGGAGTGATCCTGGACAAAAAACTAACGATGGAGGCCCAGACCCAGGCGGCAGCAAAGGCGCCTTTTTCCATCTCCGTAGGGGCCACGGCTGGCCCCCTACCTACCATCTGAGGCGCTGAGAACCGTGGTACATGCCACCGTTGTCTCGCGTCTTGATTATTGCAACGCCCTATATGGGCCTCCCCTCTCCACAACCAAGAGGCTGAAACTCATCCACAACGCAGCGCCAGACTCATCTCTGGGTCATCAGTGAGGGACCACATTTCTCCTATTTTAAAAGATCTCCACTGGCTGCCCTTAGAGTTCAGAGTGCTCTACAAACTTCTGGTGCTCACCTTTAAAGCTCGGCACAATATTGGGCCAGCCTACTTGAGTGACCGGCTGACGGTCCAACGCAGCGTGAGGCCAGCACGTGCCATAAATGGCGTCGCATGACCATCCCTGGGGTGCGAGAGGCTCGGCTGATGGAAACCCAGCGGAGAGCCTTTTCCGTGGCGGCCCCCCAGGATCTGGAACTCATTGCCACCTGCCCTCAGAGCCACTCTGACCCTAACTAGATTCCGGTCAGACCTAAAGACCTGGCTCTTCCGCTAGCGTTTGGGGCCTGATCGGTACCTCTGAATGTCTGAGCCTTTCCTCAGACATGTATCTGTTTTAAACTGCTGTACATTGCTGTTTTTAGGGTTTTTAAATGATGTAAGTCGCCCGGAGCACCACTGGTGGAGGGCGACTCACAAATATTAAAGTATTATTATTATTATTATTGTCGCAATCAAAATAAAGTCAGTCTCAATAGACGCGATAAACAAGTGGGTAGAGTTGGTTGCTGGGATGAAGCCGCTTCAATTGATATAGTATCCAAATGTATCCAAATTATATCCAAACCCCAATGGGTATTTGTAATCCTTAATGGGAAACGAAGAGTAGAGGAGGAGACTCCAGGCGGGTATTCCCGACGCCTGCGTTGATGCTGTGTAGCTTCCCCTGTGAGACCGGTCAGGCGGCTGGTTTAAATCCGCATTTTCTCCGGCCCGAGGACCCTGATGGCAAGGAGTCCACCCTCGTTTCGACCCTCCTGGGTCTTTTTCAAGGCCAATGTAAACAAAGCCCCTCCTTTGGTAAATCAATTCCCAGGCGGCATATCTATTGTAAATAATAAGAGACGCTAATCATACAATATTACACACAGTGTGAGTGTTCAAATGAAGTAACCAAGTATTTCACAACATAAGGCCCCAAGGTTGCTCAGTTCTTTGTAAAAGGACAGTCCATTTACTTTCTGCTCTTAACAAGGCTTTGTGGATATCACCCTTAAAAGTGCAATCCATTTACGTTCTCTAACCCAAAAACCCAAAAATTGTAGGTCATCTGGGCTATGTTGATATGTCTTAAAGTGTACATATAAAGGAGAGTCCTCCGAGTGTTGGCGGATTCTCGAGCGATGCTCAGAGACCCTGGTGCGGAGGCTCCTCCCACATAAAGAAGGTCGCAGTTGCAGATCAGGTCATACACGAGAGACTCATTCTGACATGTGCAAAACATAGAGTGAAGTTACGTTGTCTTCCTGGACTGTATATTTCTTTCCCCGGGAAGGCAAAGGGACACTGAGCACAATGACCACATGGGTGGGTTTTTGGGGTTAAATTACTTTTTTGTGCCAGTCTTCTGACGTCGGAGTGTACTAGCGTGTCCTTAATGTTTCTTGTTCTCTTATGTGCCACCATAGGGGGTGATTCCAGGCCCGCAATGTCGTGTATTAGTGGTCAGTATTTCTTTATGATGTTAGAGATTTTATTGGATTGTTTGGTTAGCGTCAGGGGCCATACCAATCTGTTAAGAGTGAGTCTCTCTCTTGTAACGAACAGCGTGTCTCTTGGTGTATCATCCGCTTTGTGTTTGGCCTTAGCTAGGACATGGTCCGGATATCCTCGGATGCGAAGCCTTTCCATGGTGCTTTGGGCCTCTGCTTGGTAAGTGACTTCGGTAGAGCAATTCCGTTTTACTCTTATCAGCTGGGAATATGGTAAACTCCGTTTTAAGGCATGGGAATGGAAGCTGTCAAATCGGAGTAATGCATTCTTGCTTGTTGGCTTCCTGTAATTCCTCACCAAAAGTTCTCTGTTATTGGCGTATACCGTTACATCTAGGAAGTTTATGGAAGTTTGATCATATTCCACATCAAATTGGATCTGGGGATTCCAAGAATTTAGCCAGCTGGTGAATTGCTCCCGAGGAGTCCCATTGGATATTATTACAAAGACATCATCTATGAAACGGGCATAAAACCAGATTTTTTGTGCCATGTCGGAGAGATTGCTGCTATATATATGTTGTACTTCTAGATTGTTCATGTACAGGTTTGCTATGCTAGGAGCCAGGGGACTACCCATTGCTACCCCAGAGATCTGCAGGTAATGGTCCTGATTGAATCTGAAGTAATTATAGTCCAATACACAGTCACTGAGTTCCATTAAGAATTGTATCAGAGGAATTCCATTGGTTTGCAGCGATGCGTATGAGTCATATAGTATCTCGCGGGCCTCATCTGTGGGGATGTTGGAGTATAGGGAATTCACATCAGACACCACTAGAGTGTCACCCTCGTTTATTTTAAAATGTTCTATTTTTCGAATGAAATCACTAGTATCTTTGATGAATCAAGGTATATTGCTACTGGTTGCAAGAGTCCACCTGTGCTGGAGACGATGGGTCTACCCAGAACAGGCCTGCTGGGTTTGTGAGTTTTTGGCAAATGATAGAACACAGGTGTTCTTGGGTGGGGGTTGGTCAGGAATTTAGCCAATTGATTCGAGATGTATCCCATCATTTCTCCATGGGTGATATTATGAACGATGGTTTGATATTGGATGGTGGGGTCTCTAGATAACGGTTTGTAATAGGTACGATTGTTCAATTGTCGGTATGCTTCTGCTAAGTAGTGTTCCGTGTCCATAATCACTAGTCCTCCACCTTTGTCAGCTCCCTTGATGGTGAGTGCGGGATCATTCCCCAACTGATTTAAAACTTTCATTTCAGTGGTGGATAGATTAGTGTGGAATTTTTTGTAGGTGTAATTGATGCGATTAACTTCCTCAGTTACTATGTCTTTCAATAAAAGAAATGCTCATGTTATTTTTAAAAAAGAAAACACACTGGCTGTTTCAGTTCAAGAGTGAATGCATAACCAATTAGCCATGAAATTGTCTTTATAGTTTAACCTTAAAAATGGCTTCCTGCCACTAGAATTCATTATCATTTGAAAGGCATAGGTAGTACACACCTCAAAATGAAAAATCTAGTGGATGTCAGCCGTTGAAAAGGAGGAGAGTTTCCTGTTTAGCATAAGAAGAGGCAAAATATTTCTCTCTCTCTCTCTCTCTTGTACTCCCTTTTATGTCATTTTTATTTTTATGTCTATCCTTTCCTTATATCAATCACAATACAGTTTATACGTTTGAATATTTTAAAAAATCTAAATCAGAAGGGCTGAAAACTGTGTGTAGGACTTTAATACTTCACACATTGTAGAGGGCAACTGTATGTATATTTGGTTGCATTCTGCCTCCAGAATGCAACCAAATATACTCTTGTCAATTTGATTCTACATAAAATGTGCACTGAAAACTTATAAAACCATTGTTATCTTGTCAAGCAATTTAGAATGGCTGTGGATAGTGATAGCCAAACCACTGTGGGTTTAGCCTGGTGAGAAAAAAGCCAGCATTCCAGAATAAATCTCACCAAGTTGAAGACAAGCCATCGAGGTATTTATTTCTGTTCCAGCTGGAAAAGAATGATGGCTACAGTAATCTACAGAAGAGCCGCCATGCCCCAGTACAAGAAATTACACATTTTATACTTTTCCCAGTTTGAATTTCCTGTGCCTGCCACCAGAGCCCTGATGTCAGCAAGCTGGGAGGAGCTGAAACTACATTTCCCAGCATCCTCCGGGGCTGCCAACGACGCTCCCAGCCTCTACATTCTGACAACATGATTGGCTGCCAATAAGGGCCCTCATGTCAACAAGCTGGGAGGAGCGGCCGGGGGCTCATGTGGCTTAACGAATAAGAGGCTGGGCCCTGCTTCGGCCACTCAGCCAATGGTGTGAGGGGAGGCGTGGCTACAGTACAGACAAAGGGGAATATTAGTTTAATGCTTGGATTATGACTGGCCCTTCCTGGGCCTTCTTGATAGGCAATCACAGTGATTGCTGAGAGCCGTCAAGCCTGAACTGCCTATTGACACAGAGCTTTGAAATAACATTTCTGTCTGGCCCCTCAGAGCCAGGCCATTGTTCAAAAGTACAGTGATACTAGTTTCTTGATGGAATCTGTGGATCCATTTTACTGGGAAAGGAATGTCATTGTTTGGGAAGCTGCGAAATCCCCTTCTCCTCACAGAGGGGAAATATCCTTTGTGATGAGTGATTAAAGTGTCTAAAAGGTTACCCAATCCTTAAGTGGCCTGATCCTCCAAGGCTTAAGAAAAGGGGCCATCAAGCTATTGTCTATATTGTGAAATGATTGAGAGTCCATTCAACAAAATGCAGACCCAGGGCAGCTTGTGGCACCTGAGTCAGGAAGAGCTGGCCAGAGTCCATAAAAAGGTCACCTTTGCCTCAGGTTTTGATACAGATGTACATATAATAATAATAAAAATAAACTTCATTTATACCCCGCCCCATCTCCCCAACGAGGACTCGGGGCGGCTTACATGAGGCCAGGCCTATCAACACAGTAACATAATAAAAGCAATCAAAAATAAATAACATAAAAAATAATATGGGATTGGGACAATGGCAGGGGTGAGAGGAGAACCTCCCCCAAGGATCGAAGGGATCGGGCCGATTCATGTAGGGAGATACGGTCACGAAGGTAGGCAGGTCCTAAACTGTTTAGGGCTTTATAGGTGATGATCTGTACCTTGAATTGGAACCAGAAAATAAAAGGCAGCCAATGGAGCTCCTTAAACAGGGGGGTTGACCGCTCCCTGTAATTTGCCCCAGTTATTAATCTGGCCGCCGAACGTTGGACATGTAAATCCTATAAAATCATTAATAATAAAATACAGTTACAGATAGGTACACATTGGGGTCCATGAAAGTTAATGGGAAACATGGAGTTCATAAGGGCACCGATCAGCTGAAGTCCATTTGTAAAAGGAAGTTTTCCCCGCGTACCCGTGGCCATGCATGCCAAATCTTACAGATGTCATTCCAAGCTTGCAAGGCCAGGGCTCCGCCCTTAAAAGGCCAAGATCATAGCCTGCGAGACGTATCACCATCCCGTCTGGAGACGTATCACCATCCCGTCAAAAGTGGGAGGAAACCGCCTCCACGCATACCTCTGGTCCCTTGCCACTCCACAGTAGTGACGGACGCAAGGCCCAAATGCAGACGAGGATACTCCATCTATGGTTCAGCAAAGCGGATCTGCAAAGAGATCACCACAACCAATTCATGACAACGGAGTACGCACATATTCCTGAAGGCATTCAATTTAATCTGCCCAGGGTTGTTGTTGTTTTTGTTTTGTTTTGTTTTTTTCTCCGAGTCACATTCTCCGAAGCTTCTCCAATGCAGCAAAAGGGGGTTGCAAACCTGTAATTGCCCCAAAATGCTGACCATAATGAGTCCTCATGGCCTGCCTAGCAGCCCAGTGAAAATAATTGTGCCCGCAGTCGAGGATACTCCATCCATGGTTCAGCAAAACGGATCTCAACGAGATTGCCACAATCAACCTATGACAACGGAGTACCACGCATTTTCTGCAGGCATCTGCTTTCCATCAGCCCAGGGTTTGACCCCCTGCGAGTCATGTCCCGTAGCATTGGCCACCAAGGCTACACCAATGCAGCAAGAGTAGGTTGCACAATCTGTAATGCCCTAAACCCATCCTCCTTAGCACCTTACTGGTGCCCGCCCACAACTGGTATGTTGTTAGCGATATGCCATCATGATGGCCAACGGTAACCAGGCCCATGCTTGCTACTTCATTTGAATAGCACCCGACCTCAACTGGCCATAAAACGGGGTCACTACACTTCGCCAGCTTAATGACGTTGCCTCTAGACCCCAAACAAGATTTGGCTGCCGTGACCAGCTACTCTATGCCATTATGTGTTATTGTTATGCCAAACTCAACCCGGGCCCGCCTCAACCTGTCAATTTTATTTATATACTAGCTGTACCCGGCCACACGTTGCTGTGGCTTAAAACCCCTGATAGGCCCAAGTTTGCCCAGGCCTTTGGAAGGGAACTGGGGCTGTGAGGAATTGTGGGAGTTGAAGTCCAAAACCCCTGATAGGCCCAAGTTTGCCCAGGCCTTTGGAAGGGAACTGGGGCTGTGAGGAATTGTGGGAGTTGAAGTCCAAAACCCCTGAAAGGCCCCAGTTTGCCCAGGCCTTTGGAAGGGAACTGGGGCTGTGAGGAATTGTGGGAGTTGAAGTCTAAAACCCCTGAAAGGCCCAAGTTTGCCCAGGCCTTTGGAAGGGAACTGGGGCTGTGAGGAATTGTGGAGTTGAAGTCCAGAACTTTGGCCTTTCAGGGGTTTTGGACTTCAACTCCCACACCTCACAGCCTCAGGCCCCTTTCAAAGGCCTGTGCAAACTTGGTCCTTTCAGGTGTTTTGGACTTCAACTCCCACAACTGGGCAAACTTGGACCAGTGGGAGTTGAAGTCCAAAACCCTGAAAGGCCCAAGTTAGCCCAGGCCTTTGGAAGGAACTGGGGCTGTGAGGAATTGGGGAGTTGAAGTCCAGAACTTTGGCCTTTCAGGGGTTTTTGGACTTCAACTCCCACACCTCACAGCCTCAGGCCCCTTTCAAAGGCCTGTGCAAACTTGGTCCTTTCAGGTGTTTTGGACTTCAACTCCCACAACTGGACAAACTTGGGCCTGTTGGAGTTGAAGTCCAAAACCCCCTGAAAGGCCCAAGTTAGCCCAGGCCTTTGGAAGGGAACTGGGGCTGTGAGGAATTGTGGGAGTTGAAGTCCAGAACTTTGGCCTTCCAGGGGTTTTTGGACTTCAACTCCCAGAATTCCTCACAGACTCAGGCCCCTTTCAAAGGCCTGTGCAAACTTGGTCCTTTCAGGTGTTTTGGACTTCAACTCCCACAACTGGGCAAACTTGGGCCTGTTGGAGTTGAAGTCCAAAAACCCCCGAAAGGCCCAAGTTAGCCCAGGCCTTTGGAAGGGAACTGAGGCTGTGAGGAATTGTGGGAATTGAAGTCCAGAACTTTGGCCTTTCAGGGGGTTTTGGACTTCAACTCCCACAATTCCTCACAGCCTCAGGCCCCTTTCAAAGGCCTGTGCAAACTTGGACTTCAACTCCCACAACTGGGCATGAAGCAGCAAATTTGAGGAGTTATGGAACTCCGGGTGGCAAGTTGACTTCTTACCAAAACGGCGCGTAGACGTGCGGGCGCAAGGATGAGGAATCACGCAACAACTTCACTGCTCATGTGAAATCAAAGAGGTTTATTGATAACACCAGCTGGTGGGGTTGCCAGCAGAACACGCTGCTATCAGGGGCAAACGGCCCCGGTCATTCTCAACGCAAAACGAGAATCTGTATAGATATTAACCCTTTGCCCCTCTGCTAGTTTCAAAGCACGAGTCAATGCAATTAGCTCAGCCAGTTGGGCCGAAGTCCCTGGGGGCAATGGTTCCGCCTCGAGAACACCATCTTCCCAGGTAACAACAGCATAGCCAGCATAACGCACTCCCTCTCTTAAGAAACTACTCCCATCCGTGTAAAGGGTTAAATCTACCAGTTCCCAAGGGAAATCACGCAAATCGGGCCTACTGGAATAAACCAAGTCCATTGTCTCTATGCAGTCATGCTGAGGGGCTGGGTAAAAGGGTAGCAGGGTTTAACATGGGGCACATCTCCAAGGTAACGAGCGGATTGTTGCACAGAACCCCCTCATACTTAGTCAGTCTCTCATTTGTCAGCCAGCGTGGCCCTTTGGAATCTAGCAATGCTTTGACATGATGTGGTACCCTCACGGTCAAAGATCTCCCTAGGGTGAGCTTGGTGGCCTCTCTGATTAAATCCACCGCAGCTGCAACAGCCCTCAAACAAGGGGGAAGACCCCTGGCTACTGTGTCTAACTGCTTTGAAAGATAGGCTACAGGGCGTTGCCATGTACCTAAACTCTGTGAAAGAACCCCTATCGCAGTCCCATCTCTCTCTGCAGCAAAGAGATAGAACGGCTTGTCTAAATCTGGCAGCCCCAGCGCGGGCGGCGAGATAACAGCTTCCTTCAGCATTCGGAAAGCCTGGTCACAGTCTTCTGTCCATACAAATGGATCCTGATTACTTCCTTTGGTGGCCTGGTACAATGGCTTTGCAATGACAGCATAGTTGGGAATCCATGTCTTACATAAGAGGTTGTTCCTAGGAACTCCCTCGTCTGTCTTCTATCTTTGGGAGTTGGGATGGCACAGATGACTTCCTTTCTCTCAACTTCCAACACTTTGCTTCCCTGAGTCAAACCAAAGCCTAAATACTTGACCTTCTTTTGACACAACTGTGCTTTCTTTTTGGACACTTTGTACCCTTTCTCTTCCAACACTTTCAACAGTTCTAGAGTGTAATGTTCACATCCTTCCTTAGTCTTTGTACTGACCAACAGGTCGTCTACATATTGAAGCCACACACCTTCAGTCTCTGGAATTTCAAAATCTGACAAGTCTTTAGCTAAAGCCTGACCAAAAATGGTCGGAGAATTCTGAAAACCTTGCGGAAGTCTGGTCCAAGTCGCCTGACGTCTTTGTCCTCCCTTAGGGGTCTCCCATTGGAAGGCAAAGATGGGCTGTGAAATAGGAGCTAGCCTAATGCAGAAAAAGGCATCTCGTAAATCTAATACAGAGAACCAGGCGGCTGTACTTGGAATTAAACTCATCATTATATATGGATTTGGAACAACAGGGGTTAATGACACTGTAGCTTGATTGACAGCTCTAAGATCTTGAACAATGCGAAACCTCCCATCTGGCTTACGGACAGGAAGGAGGGCCGAATTCCAAGGTGACTCACAATAGACAATGATCTCATGACGTAACAGTCTCTGTAACTCTTCCTGAATTCCTTCCACAGCATCTCTACTGATAGGGTACTGGGCCTTTCTCACGGGAAGCTGACCAGTCCTTATCTGTATCACCACAGGGGCAACATTTTTCGCCATCCCTGGTTCGTTATCTTCTGCCCAGACCCTGGGAGTCTTTTCCCAACACCAAAGTAACTCTTTCTTCCTAACTTGTTTCACTCTAAACAATCTGTATTCTTCTTGCCCTGGAACGGTGAGTTCCAGCTGGCCTGTTTCCAAAAACTCCAATCTTGCCCTTATCTTCGCCAAGATGTCTCTCCCCAGCAGGGGGATAGGACAATCTGGGACATACAGTAATCTATGTATCACTTCTCTGCCCGCAATGTTGCACCTTCTCTGCTGTAACAAAGGACACTTCTGTGGCTTTCCTGATACACCAACAACCTTGATTTGTTGATTACTAAGGGGTGCTAATTTTTTGTTCACTACAGACTTATCCGCTCCGGTATCTATTAGGAACTTTACACGCTGACCTTCCACATCCACGGCAACCAAAGGCTCATCTGGGTCAAGCAACAGAAAAGCCCTGCCAATTTTTCAACACTCATCTTCCCACTCAGCTTCTTCTTCTTCCTCTTCCTGCACAGCAGCAGCCACAATAGCCTTCTCATAAGGCCTATAACTTCCTCTGCCTCTTCCTCTAGCTCTTCCTGACCCTCTGGCTGGTATTTTGACTCTTTTTGCACTTGCATCACTTTCCTCTGACATTTCTTCTACACAATCTTTTCGCCAATGTCCTTCTTTTTTTTTTTACAACGGGCGCACTGATTTCGCCCCAACTTAAACTGTCCACCAACATGTCCTCTTCCTGACCCTCTGCCACGACTATTTCCTCTTCCTCTTCCTGACCTTTCATCTAGCATGCTCACCAAAACTCTGTATCCCTCTCTCTTCTTCTTATCTTTCTTTTCTTCTTCTACCTGCTCTCTGGCCATAAACACTTGATCAGCAATTGCCAACAGTTCATTCAAATTCTTGCCCAAAAACCCTGGCTGTTTCTGTATTTTCTTTCTGATGTCTGGAGATGATTGGGAAATGAAGGATTGCGTGAGAGCAACCCTCCCGTCGTTCTGCTCTAAGTTGTAGGGGCTGTACTTTCTATATGCTTCCTCTAGACGTTCTAGGAACGCAGCAGGCGTCTCAACTTTGTCCTGTTGAACCCCTTGTATCTTTTGAATACTGGAAGGCCGGGGTGGGCCTTTCCTGATGGCTTTCAAGAGAATTTGCTGAAAGTCTCTAATTCTGTCTCTCTGATCCGCATTATTTGGATCCCATCTTGGATCTTGCTCCAGTGGGAATCTGGCATTCCCAAATGCCACTGCCTCCATTTGCCCATGTCCCTCTTGAGCTATCAACCTGGCTTGATTGATAATGCATCTTCTCTCTGCCGCAGTGAATAGGGCATTTAACAGCTGCCGGCAGTCCCACCATGTTGGATCGTGGGTTGCGATTATGCCTTCCAAAAGGTCCCCCCTCTGGGGATTGCGCAATCAGCCCCCTGAGGCTCGGAGCAATCATCCTCCCCCTCTTCGTCTTGGGGACGCACTATCATCCTGTCAACATTAGGGGTTGGCCATCTCGCTCCTCTTTCTACTTGTCTTGCTTCTTCTATGGGGTAATGAATTTCCATTGAGAGAGGGGCCTGATAAGCAGGCGGTTTCTCACAAAACGGGTTGCGTTCTGAACGGGGAACAGGGAACGTCACTGCTGCTTGTGGCTGAATTAAAGGGGCCGCAGCGGGAGGGGGCGTTGCCATGGCTGACGGAAACATCCCGCTTGAACCCGCAGTTGGCAGGCTCCCTGATTCGAATTGAAAAGTCATTGGGGGATTCATTGGAATTGAAATTGGCGCGATGGGAACAGGAAGGAGTGCTTGGCTTGCCGGGAACGGCGCGGCGGGGACAGTCGGGATTGGTGCAGTAGGAACAGCCGGGACCGCCTCAGATTGCGTCACAGCCGGGGACGTCATCTGGACGGCTGAGCCTGTCCCAAGGGTGGGGGCTATGGCTGGGACGTTCAAACTTGCATAGAGCGGAGGCGCAGTGGCCTCCCCCGCTCCTGTTGGGGCAATATGTCTTTGCCTCTGTCTTCTCCTTAAGGGAGGGAGGTCTTCCGGCTCCACCGGTAGAACCGGAGGCTTTCTCCCTACCTTTCGGTTCACAAAACAACCTTTCTTCTCATGCCCCTTGGGGCCTGCCCACCACACACCTTCTGCAACCATACGTTCCCATGTTGCGGAGTAAATCCATTGGTCATTTGGATGAACTTCGAAACAAAAAGATTCAAGTTGCCTACACTTCCTCAAATCCCAAGACCCTGATTTTGGCCAGTCAATCTCCTGGACGGCGGGCCAAACCTCTGTGCACAGATTCTTGAGTTCAAAAGCTTTCAGATCTTGGGGCTTTCCCTCTACTGCCAACAGACAAAACCTTTCCCAATTGTCTAACACACATTTCAAAGGGGTCTCTTTCTCCTGCTTTGATCCCGCACTACCCATCTCTCTAGCCAAAGATCAAAGATCACTTCAGTGCTCTCCCCCAACCCCAATGTGTGTTCCCTAAGTGTTAGTGCTTGAAAAATCTATACTTGCCGATTCCAGCAGACCTCGGGACGTCTCCCTCGTCACCTCTCGATTGCGTCGGATTTCTCACTAGGTGCCACGGACTTCCGCCACCCCCGACTTTCTCTGCGCGCTTTCTGCAACCGGATTGCTCGCTAGGCACCTGGAAGGTACCCCCGGTATCTGCTTGCCGGATCTCTCAAGAGGCGGCTTTCACAAGCTGCCTCCCTCCGGGCTTTCTGAGTTCTCTGGGTTCACCGGCAGTCGCGTCAGTTGCGGTCTCTCGTGTCAGCAGGCGTTGGTTTGGGACGAGCCAGGCAGCCGGTCTTGTTTGTGTGCCGGGCGCCCGTCTCAGCTCTCCTGGGTCGCCTCACCTCCTCGCTCGGGAGCGAGAGCCGTCTAGACAACTAGATTGCGTCGTCCTCACCACAGACCCGTCTAAATAGCCTTTTGGGATCACGTCGGGGTCACCAAAGATGAAGCAGCAAATTTGAGGAGTTATGGAACTCCGGGTGGCAAGTTGACTTCTTACCAAAACGGCGCGTAGACGTGCGGGCGCAAGGATGAGGAATCACGCAACAACTTCACTGCTCATGTGAAATCAAAGAGATTTATTGATTAACACCAGCTGGTGGGGTTGCCAGCAGAACAAGCTGCTATCAGGGGCAAACGGCCCCGGTCATTCTCAGTACAAAGTTCTTATACCCTTCATGGCGGCATCTCCAAAAGCCCGCCCTCCTTCATGGATTTTACACAAACATCATTGGCTGGTGTTACATAGCATTTCATTGATCCAATAAAACATAACATTTTCATTAGCATCACATCTCAAACCCCACCTATGTGTTAGAACAATGAACATTTCTAAGTTAGTCCTTTCCCACAGTACAGCTATCAGTGGCCGGGACTCTCATGTTCCCAAGTAGCAACATTTCACTTCTGCCTCTCCTTGCCAGCAACGGATGGGGCAGACTCCCTCTGCTCATGCGCAGTTCTTCTCCCTTTGGCACTGATGTCAACAAGTAGCACGCCTTGTACTGTTAGACCAATCTGAGCCTACGTTATCTCACGCTAGGCACGGGGTGTACTTTAGCAAATCATAGCATTGATTAGAAACACCAATCACAGTGTATTATTCACGGAGCAAGTGCCTGCCTGATTCTTGGCACAGAAACCCACTTTTCTAAGCTCTACACGTGTGCAGCATCACTCTCTGACCTTTCTCCTGCACAGAAAGTACCAAAACTGCTTTAGGCAAACTTGGGCCTGTTGGAGTTGAAGTCCAAAACCCCCTGAAAGGCCCAAGTTAGCCCAGGCCTTTGGAAGGGAACTGGGGCTGTGAGGAATGTGGGGAGCTGAAGTCCAGAACTTTGGCCTTTCAGGGGTTTTGGACTTCAACTCACACAATTCCTCACAGCCTCAGGCCCTCAAAGAGCCTGTGCAACTTGGTCCTTTCAGGTGTTTTGGACTTCAACTCCCACAACTGGACAAACTTGGGCCTGTTGGAGTTGAAGTCCAAAAACCCCTGAAAGGCCCAAGTTAGCCCAGGCCTTTGGAAGGGGACGCGGGATGAGGTGGGAGGGGCTGGGGAGGAGGGGAGGGGTGTCCCCGCTACCTGCCATGCCCCCCCACCGCTCTTCCTTACCGGGAGGCGGCAGGGGGCGCGGGAGGAGGTGGGAGGGCCTGGGGAGGAGGGGAGGGGTGTCCCCGCCTCCTGCCACGCCCCCCCACCGCTCTTCCTTACCGGGAGGCAGCAGGGGGCGCGGGAGGAGGTGGGAGGGGCTGGGAAGGGGGGAAGCGGGTCCCCCTCCTCTTTCCACGCCCCCGCCGCTCTTCCTGACCGGGATTGCTAAGCCCCAACGCCAGCCTCTACCATTATGTAAACATTGAGCTAAGCAGGCAGCTGTGCTGTGGCCTTGCCTTGCAGCAACGGCTCGGCCTTTTGGCGCGAATGCCAGGAGCCTCTTCCCGGGCTTTTCCAGCTAAGGGGAGGGACCTAGATTCAATTGGAGGAATGTCTATATAAGGCTGCCCCTTTGTCCCTCTGCCAGTTCTGTCTTTTTCCGCCCTGGATTAAGGATTCAATAAACTACCTTTTCCTTCAATACCTCTTGGAGCGTGGTTCGTTGGACACCCTACCGGAGCTTACATGGCGTATGCCCTTCCAAATTCCTCAAAATCATTGACCGCCCCATACAAGATCACATGAAGTTTGGGGCCAGCGCTAAGTGCACTACCCTTAAAGTTTCGGGCGCAACCGGCCCAGATGGTCTGGCTGGAATGGGCCAGATTAAAGGCTGGGACTATGCCACTGCTAAAGCCCACAATCGAACGGAACCAGACTGAAGTACAACAAAACCATCAAACACCAGTATAAAAGTCACCCAAGGTGCAACCCCACATAACATGGAGAGCGAGCGAACCGAAACATAAAACCAACGTATAC
This sequence comes from Anolis apletophallus, assembly GCA_030556195.1. NCBI lineage: Eukaryota > Metazoa > Chordata > Lepidosauria > Squamata > Anolidae > Anolis > Anolis apletophallus. Next base: position 123,938,605 of record JARBWK010000006.1, on the reverse strand, counting down.
TTCTAAGCCTCATGGCCCTGAGGCATAAGAGGCCATTCTTAAGGCATTCTAGACAGCCAATTCCAGTCCTCTACATTGCCAAACCCCCTGTTTTGATCCATCAGTATTACTGAATTTAACATTGCTCGATGAAATTTGCCTGCTAAGGGGTGCGTGTGTATAACGTGGCTTAAATTTGAGGCATTTAACTGAACTGGAATCAGAGGAACCCCTTGATAGGATCCCCTTCCAAGTTGAAGGGTTGGCCAATAGCCCAAGACCCATTCTCCACACCCTTGCCCCTGTCTGCAATGAGAAAAATGGTCAACTATTGGGATGAAATATGTCACAGTGAATGGGTTCCCATCTTAATAACAAGGAAGTAACCCAAGGATTTGGGATGCAACACTTAAGGAAGAGCATGCGAGGATGGAGGGTGCCTCGTGCCAGTGCGTCCCTTCTGGGAGCACTGTGAGGAAAGTTCGGCCCATCTCCATCATCGGTGAACTCACAAAGCTCTGCGCACCGGCGAAGTACAGATCCCAGCAGCCACAATTCCCAATGTCAATGTCCTTGTTCACAAACCCCACCCGTGTTCACGTTTGGGCATATAGGGATCTAAATTTGATCCAGTGCATGAAACAACAGCCTACACATCAGTGTTTACTTTATAATTCATAACAGTAGTAAAATTACAGTTATGAAGCAAACAATAATTCTATAGGCATCTCTTGCTGCTTTGGAAATGAGGAACTATATTCAGGTGTCGCCTCTGCCCCCAGTCTGGTTTTGAATGCATGACTTCTTGGTCAGCAGTGATTTAATGCAGCTGGCTACAACCAGCAGATGCAACTATCTCTAAGGTTGCATAGGTCAACAGTAAACTAGACTATTAACAGTCGGAAGATCACTCTGCCCCCAGGCTGGCTTCGGAGGCATGACTTCCTGGTCAGCAGTGATTTAATGCAGCTAGGTACCACTAGCAGATGCAACTATCTTTAAGGTTGCATAGGTCAACAGCAAGCTAAACTATTAACAATCGGGAGCTCACTCTGCCCCCCCGGCTTACTTTGAACACATGACTTTTCTCTCAGCAGTGATTTAATGCAGCTGGCTACCAAATCGCAGATGCAACTATCAATTAAGGTTGCATAGGTCAACAGCAAGCTAGACTATTAACAGCCGGGAGCTCACTCTGCCCCCAAGCTTGTTTTAAACACATAACTTCTTGGTCAGAAATGATTTAATGCAGTTGGCTACCAACTAGCCGATGGAACTATCAATTAAGGCTGCCTAGGTCAACAGTAAGCTAGACCATTAACGGTCGGGAGCTCACTCTGCCCCCATGCTTTCTTTGAACACATGACCTCTTGGTCAGTAGTGATTTAATGCAGCTGTCTACCAACTAGCAGATGCAACTATCGATTAAGGTTGCATAGGTCAACAGCAAGCTAGACTATTAATGGTCGGTAGCTCACTTTGCCCCCAGACTTGCTTCGAACACATGACTCCTTGGTCAGTAGTGATTTAATGCAGTTGGCTACCCACTGGCAAATGCAATTTTAAAAATAAGGTTGCCTAGGTCAACAGCAAGCTAGGCTATTAACAGTCAGGAGCTCACTCTGCCCCCAGACTTGCTTTGAACACATGACTTTATGGTCATTAGATATTTAATGCAGTTAAAGTTGCATAGGTCAACAGCAAGCTAGGCTATTAACTCTCTGCCCCCAAACTTGCTTTGCACACATGCCTTCTTGGTCAGCAATGATTTTAACGCAGTTGGCTACCAACTTGCGAATGCAACTATCTTTGAGGTTGCATAGGTCAACAGCAAACTAGACTATCAACTGTCGGGAGCTCACTCTGCCCCCCGGCTTGCTTTGAACACATGACTTCCTAATCAGTAATTATTTTAATGCAGTTGGCAACCACTCGCGGATGCAACTATCAAGTAAGGCTTCCTAGGTCAACAGCAAGCTAGACTATCAACAGTCGGGAGCTCACTCTGCCCTCGGGCTTGCTTTGAACACATGACTTCTTGGTCGGTAATGATTTTAATGCATTTGGCTACCAACTCGCGGATGCCACTATCAATTAAGGTTGCCTAGGTCAACAGCAAGCTGGACTATCAACAGTCGGGAGCTCACTCTGCCCCCAGGCTTGCTTTGAACACATGACTTCTTGGTCAGTAGTGATTTAATGCAGCTGGCTACCAACTCGCAGATGCAACTATCAATTAAGGTTGCATAGGTCAACAGCAAGCTAAACTATTAACAGTCGGGAGCTCACTCTGCCCCCAGGCTTGCTTTGAACACATGACTTCTTGGTCAGTTGTGATTTAATGCAGTTGGCTAGCATTTGAACACATGACTTCTTCACAAGCTAGTTGCAATAAATTGGTAGGAATATAGCAACCCCTTAACATGGGGCCTTCTTTTTCTTTTGCATAAATTTATAGTATATTACTATTTTGTCAGTGCATCTAGAATAGATCTGATCTCCTTCTTTCCTCCTCTTTCTATTAGTGCCTATATCTTGTATCATCTAATCTGTATATGTTAATTACTATTTATTATTATTAATTTTATTTATTTAAAATTATTTATTTTGACCTTACCAAAATGGCCACCAAGCCTAACACAAAATGGCTGCCATGGCCCCACCCCCAAGATGGCCACTGACCTCACCAAAATGGTGGCCGAGTCTCCGCCTCCTGCAATGGTTGCCACCCTTTAAAGATGGTGGCAATGGCCCCGCCCACAAAAAAGGCCACCTCCATGGCCCTGGCATGGCCATGAGGCCCTGAAGTGAAGAGGACGAGGGTGAGTAAGGGAATCCCACCCCAGGGCCCTTTTAAGAAGAAGCTGAGGCTAGCAGTGGGAGCTCACCCCACCCCTGGACTCGAACCTCCAACCTTTCAGTGAGCAAGTTCAGCAGCTCAGTGGTTTAACCCACTGTGCCACGAGGAGGGGGACTTAAATTAATATTATGTTATAGGAAAGGAGGGGGGCACAAATCAAAACCAAGCCCTCCAGGCCTGGCTCCCTGTCCAGGGAAGCCAGGCAATATTAAACTTAGATATAACTAAATTTAGCAGAGGCCTATGAAGGGCAAGGAGCCAGTTCAGCCTGGAGGCTGAACTTTGGGCCTCCCTCATGGCCTCTGCACTGACCTGTTGCTGGATAGGCTCCAAGGTGTTCCTCACTCAACGATGTCCTATTGCAGAATGAGGGAAAAGGGGCTGGCAGCACACTGTAAGTGTCTGTCGAAAAGAGCTAATGGAGCTCTTGTCTCATACCCTTCCAGCAACATAATCTCTGCCAGGTGTGGCCTTGGAGACGCACAGAGCTGGAAATGGGCCTTGGGCCACACCACACCAACCTGAGAAGCCCTGGCATGAACATTGCTGACTCAGAGAGGATATGAGGAAATATCCACTGGACATTGTGAAACTGGGTCAAAGGGGATATGATGCAATCTCTACTGGGCATTGCAAGCCAGGGGGGATTGGTCTTTGGGATGATAGACAGGTGATGGGGTGTGTTCTGTATATAAGCTGTGTTTGTTCCCTGTGATGCCAGTTCTGGCATCAACAGCGTTATGCCTTTAATAAACCTCGTGGGATCAAGTTGCTGTCTACGCATGGTCTTTACAGGGCATTAGAGCGTTTCCGTTACACACACTATGCCAGCCCCTCCTCCTTCAGTACATTCTGCAAAATTAGCAATCTCTTCTCCGGGGAGGGAGACAAAATTGCTCCACCCCCAACTTGTTGGAGGGTGGAGCAATTTTGTCTCCTCCCCGGAGAAGAGATTGGTTAATTTTGCAGAATGTACTGGAAGGAGGAGGGGCTGGCATAGTGTCCAACTTGTTGGAGGGTGAAGTGTACTGTGGCTAAGTTATCCCTTTACAAAAGGATCTTGTTGCACTTTAGAGACTAGAGAACAAAGTTGATAGCTTTGAAACCAAAGAAATATTTTGGGACAAATTAATGGAAAAAAACAAGCAAATTATTAAAATTTTATACCAAAAATATTAGAATGGGAAACCGAAGAGGAAAACATCAAAGCTTGCATGATGAAATGGGCAGCAGATATAGGTCATACCATACAATTAGACAAGTGGGAAGAAATTTGGAACAAAAAAATTGAAATATACTTATTCATGGATTTAAAAGAAAACTGGATAACAATGTTTTATCAGTGGTATCTCACCTCACAAAAATTGTGCAAATTTCAAAAAAACAGTGCTGGAAATTTAAAGCACACACACCTTTCTACATATGTGGTGGAACTGTGTAAAAGCTAGAGACTTCTGGAAGGACATCTATAACACAATACAATTAATTCTGAAATAAAGGTTCAAGTTTAAGTCAGAATATTTTTATTAGGTATGTTTGACTTTGCATTAGACCAAAATCAAGATAAAATTTTGACTTATATGATGACAGCAGCAAGATTAACTTATGCAAAACTTTGGAAACAGGAAATTATTCCAACTAGAATATCACGATTATTAAAATTACTGGATATAATGAATGGTCATACTGACTTATCCAATTTCATGCCATTCTCCAAATGCCAAAAAGATAACAGATTGGACATTACTAAAATGCTTTTTGAAAAATGAAAATCTGGAAATAAAAGTAAAAGAAACTAATATACAAAATACATGGAACAATTGAATTTATAGACAAAAAGGACTAGCAAGGTATGTATGAATCAATTCTTTTTCTTTTGATAATAATTCTTCGAGGCGAAGACAGGAAGTACCAAGTTTTCTTTTTAATTCTTTTTCCCCCTCCCTTGGTTTCGTTTTTTGTGTTTGTTTTTCTCTTCCTTGCCCCCCTTTTTTGGACTACAGTTTTATCCTTCAACCTTCCTACTTTCCTATATACTTATAATGCTCCCCCTCTTTTACTGTATCACTGTAACTTTCCTGAGTAAAAATTATTAGCAAAAAAGAACAAAGTTGGTAGCATAAGCTTTCATGTATTAAGAATACTGCCTCACATTCATGAGCTTATTTCTGTCCAGGAAAGGCAAGAAAGGCTGATGGACAAGTCAAAGTTGATTCCAAGCACTCCACTCCATCAAGTCTAGCATCAAGAGACAATGATGGATTTGGGAATCCTCCTAGACTAGGCACCTGCTTTTTCAGGAAAAGTGTGACTTCAATGAGAGCGGATAATCTACCTGGCTCCTGGATGTGAGAACCACCAATTAACAGAGAATCCAGTTTAGTGGGATCCATTTTCAATTGAATCACCCTCATCCAATCTATTCCAGCACCCACAGTCTTAGGCAACTCGTGTGACAAAAAGCAGAGATGAGTGTCATCAGTATACTGACGGCACTCAACCCCAGAACCCATAATGACATTGTCTTCTAGCCACCTATGTTAAAGGCATAGGATGGTAAATAGTTTTGTTGGTGTGAAGGGAGGAAAATAATATAATCAACCAAAAAGAGACATACACAAACCTAGGTTTGACTCACTTCTGCCTATGCCACTAACTGCCTGCCATCCATGGTTCTCTGGTCTGGGGTGACCATTTTTAATTGGCAACTTTTAGATCATGACAGATTTGTTCATATCTATGTTTTATTCTATTTGTTTCATTTGGGGGTAATATCGACCACTTGCCCAAATGTCCAGTACAAGACCAATGCAGCAATCCTAATTTAGTAGATAAATCTGTGGAAGTGAGAAGAGTAAAGATGGATTGCTCACAGTTATGGACCAAAGCCAAAACAGGGATTCAAAATTTGACTGTCCCATGGAGGAGAAAAGAGGCAGCCTAGATATAAAGAAAATGAAATATTTGCTTGAAGCTATCATTCATCCAGTTACATGGGACAGGAATCCAAAACAATTTACGGATATGATGAATGTCCTCTATCTTTTGCTCTCATCCATCTCCCAATGGGCTGCCAGTGCAGCTAGGTGCACTGAACATATGGTATTTCACCAAAAAAGAAAAAGAAATATTCTAGAGTTTTGTTCAAAAAGGCAAATTGAAAAACTCTGTATATAGAAGCTACTTTCACCCCTTCTTTTTTTAAAAAAAACACCCACACAAACAAACAAATAAAATCACACAGAAAGCGGAAAAATGAACTTCATGTCAAATTCATGGAACAAAAATTACATGATATTATCCTTAGAGTAGTTAAAGAGTTTAGAGCTATGTGGAAGCATATACTCCTAAAAGTACACAGTGAGCCATAACATTATTTATTTAATAGGAGCTCTGACTCAATGAACAAACAAACAAACCTAGCTGTGAACACAGAAATATTTATGAAGTTTCTACTTGTTAGGAATTGTTTTTCCCTTTATCCTCATGAAGTAACATTTTGTATTCAAGGGAGAGGGGAGGACAGAGGTCATTGAGTTCTTAAGAACCAGCCTTGGATATGGTGAGCATGAGCATGTGACATCTAAATAAATAATACTGGAGTGTAGAAGAGAGGAAATACATTTCTATGGGGAGCTTTACTCCTCCATCCCCTGTTTGAACTCATGACAAATATGAGAGGAGGTAGAAGCTACTTGAGTATCCATATGCACACAACCTCAAATTCCTCTCATTCCCATACTTGTGCCTGCAAGTGAAGTTTTTGACTCATATATTATTTTAGGCTCTGGCCACTATAAATATTTTTATGTAGCAGCACTCAATATCAAATAAACTAGTTTTTTCATTGCTTCATGATGTTATTATGAGAAGCATTACTTGTGTACAAATTATACTATGTATCTGTCTTAAAAACAACTGTCTATTGAGAATACAATCCTATTTATATTCAGTTCAGTATCTTTCATAGTACACCCTAGTTTGCAGCCTATGTTTTTTGTTCCCTCCCCCCACCCAATCTATTGCACAGAAGCATCAAAGCTTGTTTCACCAAAGTTTGGAAAATACAACCATCTAAAATCTTTTCCTTAAAGGAAAGTGTTGGCCACTTGCCTGGTAGGATTAAAGGTATCATCAATCATCCTTGACATAAGTCAGAATGAGAAGCATCCTCTAGATATACATATGTGTGTAAGAAGATAAAAACAGGAGGCAATGACACATGGTAGATTTAATACCTATATAAAATCAATACAATGTATGTATGCATTAATAAGAAAGTGTGCTAATTTTATGGCAAGGTCTCCTCATTTGGATCAGTTGTTTTCAATCGTTGACCTTTCAGATGTTTTGGGATTTTAATGCCAGGTGCAGTTTCTGAAAGTCAGCCTAAACCTGCCAAGGAGAGAATATTGAGAATTACCTGTCCAATCCAATCTCTAGCTCATTGCAATAATGTTGCAACTACTCTCATATTTTTGAACATTTCAAAATTGCTATAATTGTTTCAGCAGGTTAACATCATTTACTTTCATTGACTAATTATATTTCACAATTTATGAAGGTTTGATTAATTTTTACCCACCATGTTTCTTTCAATAAGTTACATTAAATGGTTTCCCTCCTTCACATTTTATCTTCTCTAGAGATAGTAATGTTTTTAAGTTATGGAATCTTAAAAGGGGAGAAAGGTGAAATCATAGTCTAAAAATTAATTTCAAATGTTGCAAAAACAAAGACCCATTGATATTCAATGTATAGGATATACATGTTATACATTTTGTAGTGGTTCAAGCATTGGATGACAGGCACAACTACACAGACCACATATGGTGATGATAGTCTGGAGTGGTGTACTATGGATAAGTGTGGCTAGAGCACTGTGTTGCACTGAGCCGTTCCAGTGTCTACATCAGTGGTTCCCAGCCTTTTAAATTTTTTACCAGAGACCACTTGACCAGGGGCCCCTTTGACCAGGGATCACTCTCCAACATTAGTACCAAAAGCATTACAAATAATTTTTGGCCAACATTCAATTCGATTTGGTTATTTGGGGTGCTGATTCAGAAAATTAAATAGGATAGACCACATCAGCTGTAGTTTCTGATACAGAACATATGCCATTGAATAGTCACCATCTGCTCACCCACAGAAAACCATATTTAATAAGCCTCGGCACTATAAGAGGGTTTCGCGAGACCAGTTGCTCTCATTGCAACGGTGTAGTACCATATTTTAGTTCTTGCGGATCACTGGTGGTCCACAGACCACAGGTTGGGAACCATTGGTCTAGTACAGGCATCCTCAAACTGTAGCCCACCAGCTGTTTGAGCCTCCAACTCCCAGAAACCCTTGCCAGCTTGTTCAATGGTTAGGAATTCTGGGGAGCTGGAGGTCAAAACAGCTGGAGGGCTGCAGTTTGAGGATACATGATCTAGAAGGTGTCACGGAAGGCATGATGGCCATGTGAAGAGGAATTGTCACTTCCAAAAGAGGAAGTGGCCCAATTGTTCACACCACTACAAATGGTGGGCACACCACAACTTTTTAACATTTTTTCCCTGCTAGAAAATCCATTGACAATTAAAGTTTTTTACTCATACCATAAATGTGGGGTGTAGAGACCCTTGAATGGCTGGATAGGCTATATTTAGCCAACTTTTTGATCATGGATGACTCTCTAATTCTAAGTGGAGAAAGGTTCCAACTTTCCGCTGATTTTGAAAGGCACTCGGAAGCTCTCACTTTCCCCTCTTCAGAACATGAGCAGATTCAATGATTCATGTAGACTGAAAGGGGTGGGGAACTTTCACAGGAGGAATGTTAATCTCTGAACAATGACAAATCCCTCTCAGTTCTGTCAGGCAGCTCATTCTTGTTTGCGTGATGGGATCAGTCAGTGTACGATAACGGTAGCAGTGACCTCCTCTGATCCAATAATGTAACAAATGCCCTCTACATTCTAAAGTGAAGCAGCTGGTTAGAAAAGAGTGGAAGACAATCTTGGCTGCTGACAAGGCCTGTTAGTCATCTTATTTGTCTGTCAAGGGCAATTTCCAATGCAGAAGGCATTGTCGGGTCCAGATGCTGAAAAAAATAACCTGAAATGCCTTTTAAAGATAATGTATAAGGTACATTGTGAACCTACTGAACACTTTGAACTAGTTTGTTGGTTGCTTGGTTGATTAGTTTTACCACCATGTTTCTTTCAATAATACTTTGTTCTAAAGAAACTTAAGATAGAAGTAGTATTCTTACTAACCAGAAAAGCCTGCTAAGTTATCTACAACCTTATTGATAAGTTATCTACAACCTTATTGATAAGTTATCTATTACGCTTATTGACTGTTCAAAATTAACAACATTTCCTGTTTTATTCCAACTGAAGTCATCCTGCATTCAGCTCCTTCTTGGTGACGCTTGCCCGTTATATATGGGGACCCATGCTGGAAGCCCCAAAGTTCTACACATGGAAATTCAAATGGGAATCTTTTAAAACCTTTTGAAATCTCCCTTCCTTCCTACACAGCACTCTAAAACACTATAGAGTCGTATTAACTATTATTCCTCAAAGAGGTATCTTTCCTATAGCAAAACAGTTCCCAATTCAAAACTCCTCATCCCCCTTCTTCACTTCCAAAACCCTAACTGATCTTACAATGGCTGCTGTCTTCTTCCTTTGGCTCTGGCTCTATCCATCTCCAACTACAGACAGCACTAAATTTTACACTTTACTCAGGGGCAAAAAACTTGGGACCTGTGAGCAAATCCGCACTCAGATCTGTTGGTTCCGGGATTTCTGCCTCCGTTACCCACACTTGCTGCTTTATCCCCAAGATGGCCACTTTTGGACTTCCACCAGAAACTTCAGGACTTTAAAAAATAAAATAAAATCTGAAGATGCAAATGTTTGAAGATGTGGATCGTTGCAAAAGTTTTATTCCATGGCTATAGAAACTTTGTGATCCAGACCAATTCTGTCCATGTCCACTCTACATTATCAAACAGGAACAAACACTTTCAAGCCAGGAACAGAACTATGCCATTATTGGCACTTTTTAGTGCCTGGCTATCTTTGTAGACAGATTTGCTTGTGTACTTGTGGCATGGAACACTAGACGGCTGTTCTTGGGTTATACATATCTGTTCCTGATTGCTCTAATCATGAAAAGGTACAATGTTGTCTAGGGGACCACAGCTTTGTCCTAGCCAGGGAAAGTGCGCCCTCCACAAGTTTCATGAAGTTTCTGACACACAAAATATCTTAATGTCCAAGTTAGCAGTACACAATAAAACAGGAACACACACTTTCAAGCCAGGAATAGAACTTTGTCATTATTGTCACTTTTTAGAAGCTGCCTGGCCATCTGTCCAGATGGGTTTAGTGGTATACTTGTGGCATGGAACAACAAGGTGCTGTTCCTGGGTTATACATGTCTGTTCCTATTAGTCACCTGCATGACCACTCAGTATTTACATTCCTCTCCACCACTTCAATCTCCCTCCAGCCAGTAGTAAGTTTTTGCCATTTACTAAAATTTCCCACGTTCTTGACATAGACTCAATGAATAACCAATATATATATACAAAAAAGAAAATAAAGCTTCTGTTCTTGTTCATTGTGTACTACTTACTGTGAGAATACAACAAAGTTTCTCTTCCCAGGACAAAGTTTTCATGTTCTATTTAACTGTCATCTTCTTTAGAAACTGACCAATCAGGAACAAACCCATATAAAAAATCCCATGTTTTCTGATTGCAGGGACATACCGATATTCAAAGGTGTGGATTTTTGGCTCAGAGTCGGGATATTCCTGCACCTGAAAATCTTGCGTTTTTTGCTACTTGTAGGGATTGCTTCTGTGTTTTGAGAGTACAGCCTTAGGTCACCCTCCTCTTTGCTGTGGGAACTCCTGGGATAAAGGTACTGTCTAAATGGGCCTCTAGTTACAAGCCAACAGACAGCACAAACTGGGGCAAAATAACCACGGAACTGATTGACACAGTGATCAAAATGTTGGACACTCCATAAGTCCTTGCCATTCCAGATTCATCCTGAGTACCTAATACATTGCAATTTCTATTTTTTCAAGAACACATCAAACAGCAAGCTAATCCACACCTCCCTACTGGATTTTGACTCCCCTTTTTATTTTGGGCTGATAGTTGTTCTAGCTTAATATATATTTGGATTGGATTTTTTAATTTTTATAGTGAAAACAAGGAAATCAGCTTGATTGAAATTAATCAGCACCACTGTCATTGATTATATGTACTGCTCTTGTTAGTTTAACCTATTTCATAGTGAAAAAGTAAACAAGTTATTAGAATTTCTTGGAGGATGGAAAACATAACTGTGACAAGCAGAGCAGTAGTAATTATTTGAGAGATTATTAATTATTAATCAATCCTGGCTGATTAATAGGTGTATATGATCGTTAAAGGCATAACTGTTCATTTGTAATGATAGGAAACAAAATATAAATATTTACAGTACATCGCTTCTTGGCCTTTTGGCTAAGATCAAGTGTAGTAGTACAAAACATCCTCATCTATGTTGTCACAGAATACCTTAGAGATCATATCTTCCTATAGGCACCTGCCCTAATATCAATGTGTTTTTTTTTCCAGCTATGGTGCAGACAAAGGTAATATGGATGAGGAAAGGCCTTCTCTCTGGTTCTTGAATTCCTTTCCCAAGGGACTGTGATCAATTCCTCTGTGATTTCATTTTGCTCTATGATGAAAATCCACCCTTTATGCTCAGAGATCATGGTGTGTGAGTATAGTGAAGAAGAGCATGAGGGAAGGGTCACCCATAATGTACCCTGACAAGCATCTCCAAATATCCAATGGTGACCATGGAGAACATGTCAACATTTTGGATATTGGTGGGACACTCTTTGGTAAGAAAATATGGGTGGAAGATTATTTCATCTCCCACATGTTATGGCCCTAATCTCATTTGCCCTCCAACCCCCTGAACAAAAGAGACGACACACAAAGTATTGGGTTCAAATTGAGCAACTTTTATTTAAAGTTACCTATTTAAATTTCCTTAAGTCTAACTCAGAAGGTGTCAGGAATCAAGGTGTATTCTAGCCGGGGTATCATGCCCCCTCGGCTAACGATATCAATTTCGGGCGAAACACCTGGATTCCCTGATTATCCAACCAGGGCAACCCCTTTTAGGGAAATGAATGAGAGGTCTGTACTCGAGATCTTGAGATCAGCCTCTTTCATTCCAGGGCCATTATACTTTGTTAACCCCTCAACTTGAACTTTGAGGTGAATGTTAACTTAATGGCCCTCACCCCTGAAGGAGGTGCCTTAGGTGCACACCGACTATGGGCTTTCCCTAGCTATTTTCCGCCACAGATTGGGGACAGGTGTCTACCTAGTCCCCATCGCCCACCGAGACTCCTAACACCCCCTATCCATGTTAGATGAACGGAACGTTGCCAATTCTGATATTACGATCCAACCGCTCAGCAAACAAAGCATTGTTGCGAGCCCTGGATAAAGGAGGTAGCGTGCTACCCCCCGTACTGCTGAGCGCATGGCCCCATCCTTGTTCCCCACTTTATGAGGACTCTCACATCTCCACACGCCATACCACCAACAAGATGGCATATTCCCCCTAGATGTGGATACAACTCCGCCAGTATCAGCTTAGAGCCTCAAACCAACAGGGGGTAAGGACCGTGAATGCAAGTTTGCTGCAGACCACGTCTACCACTCCATTCCAAAAGGTGATGGAGTCCAGGCCCAAATGTCGGCCAAAATGAAATGTAGGACCCCTTGACGGCTGGTCACTACCATCAGACAGGCCCGATTCACCCACATGGCCCTTTTTAAGCCATCCTCACACTTTCCCTTCAACTGGGCTGTGGGTCGATGGCCGACTCACGGATTGTGACCTCGGGCCTGCCAATTTCCGAAACTGGGTAGCCCCAATAGGGGCCGGAGTCAGCACTGGCAATCAGGACTCCCTTGAGCTCCCATTTCTGCCAAGTGGCCATTACTATAAAACAGCGAAGGTGGTTACCTGAATGTCAGCCACATGGGACTGACACCCCACTAGCTAACAATTAACTGTACGAGCATCCATTGTAATATTGGACGCATCAGCCAACGGCTGAAATAAATTTATCCAACTTTCCAGCCTATTATAAGGCTGAAATGGTGTGTTCAAAAGACTATTCCTCTTACATTTTAAAGAAAACTCACTTTCAAACTCCACAGCCATTTCTAAGGCTGAGAGGGTGTAACTCTAATGCCTAATCTTCTTCTATTTAAAAGAAAACGCGCTTTCAAACTCCCCAGCCGTTTATAAATCTGTGAGGGTGTAACTCAAACTACTAACCTTCTTCTAGAAAAAATCACGCTTTTCAAACTCTCCAGCCCAGTAAGGCTGAGAGGGTGTAACTCAGATGATTAAACTACTTCAGCTTTAAGGGAAACACGGTTTTCAAACTCTCCAGCCTTATGTAAGGCTGAGAGGGTGTCACTTAAAAACTAATCTTTTTATGTTGTAAAGAAAACGCGCTTCTCCAACTCTCCAGCCATTCATAAGGCTGAGAGGGTGTGACTCACTAACTAAACTTATAATGTAAAGAAAGGTGCATTCAAACCCTCCAGCCATTTATAAGGCTGAGTGGATGCAACCCAACAGCCAACCTTCATCTGTTTTTCACAAAAAACGCGCCATTTGAACTCTCCAGCCGGGTAAGGCTGAGAGGGTGTAACTCAAACGACTAATCTTCTTCTGTTTCAAAGAAGACTGCACTTGCAAACTCTCCAGCCCTTGTTGAGGCTGAGATGTTATGCTCAAACGACTAATCCCTTGTTTTAAAGGAACGCGCTTCTCAAATTCGCCCGCCATTTAGAGGGCTGAGAGGGTGTGACTCCGATGATTAATCATCTTTGTCTTTAAGAACCCCCCCTTATATATATATATTATTTTATTATTTATTTATTTATTTATTTTTAATTTATTTTTATATAACCTCCCCAGCCATCTTTTAAGGCTAAGGGGGTATGACTCTAACAATTAATCTTTTTATGTTTTAAGGAAAAAGGGGGGGCTCTTTTGAACTCCGCAGCCGTTTTGAGGCTGAGAGGGTGTAACTCAAACTATCAATCTTCTTATATTTTAAAGAAAACGCGCTTTACAAATTCCCTAGCTGTTATAAGGCTGAGAAGGTGAAACTCCACTAACTAATCTTCTTATATTTCAAGAAAACGCGCTTTTCTAACTCTCCAGCCCTTTATACGGCTGAGAGGGTGTGACCTAACAACTAATCTTGTTATGTTTTAAGAAAAAATGCGCTTCCCAAACTCCTGAGCCTTTTATAAGTCTGATAGGGTGTAAATCAACAACTAATCGTCTTATAATTTTAGAAAAAGCGCTTCTCAAACTCCCAAGCCCTTTATAGGCTGAGAGGGTGTACCTCAAATGACTAATCTTGTAAGCTTTTACAGAAAACACGCTTTTCAAGCTCCCCAGCCCTTTACAATACTGAAAGGGTGTGACTCAAACAACTAACCTTCTTCTGGTTTTAAAGAGAATGCGCTTTTCAAACTCCAAAGACCTTTATAAAAGCTGAGAGGATGAACTCAAACAACCAATCTTCTTATGTGTCAATGAAAACGCACTTTATAAAACTCCCCCGCCTTTAATAAGGCCGAGAGGGTGTCACTGAAATGACTAATCTTCCTGCATTTCAAAGAAAACGCCCCTTTAGAAACCTTCGGCCGTTTCTAAGGCTGAGAGGATGTGACTCAAATGACTATTATTCTTTTGTTTTAAAGGAAAAAAGGGCTTTCAAACTCTCTAGCCATTTGTAATGCTGACCGGGTGTGACTTTCATGACCAATCTTCTTTAGTTTTAAAGAAAAAGCGCTCGAGCTCTGCAGCCGTTTATAAGGCTGAGAGGGTGTGACTCCAATGACTAGTCCTCGTTTGTACAAAAGCAAACACGCTTTTCATATTCTCCCGCCGTTTAGAAGGCTGAGAGAGTGTGTCTCGTAGGCCTAACGGTACGGTCTTTAGAAAAAGGTTAAGCGTTTAACTCTCTAGCCATGAATAAAGGCTAGAGAGCATGTCTCCTTTGGATACAACTGTATTTACCAAACTCCGGTAAATTAATAAATACGTTGCTTGAAACTAATAACACAATAGCCGATGCTGCCAAGCAAAGGTCAACAGTAAGCTATACCAAAGATGGGAGCTCACTCTTATCGAAATTGAAAATGACCCCGTTAAAGATAAATGCCTTGCTTAAAATTGTTAACTCAACTGGTAAGGTTGACAAACATAGGTCAACAGTAAGCCATACCAAGGGTCGAGAGCTCGCTCCTGAAGTTGAAATTCAAAATTCAAGTTGAAATTCAAATTGACCCAGGTGAAAGGACAAATATACTGCTTGAAATCAATAACTCAATTGCCAATGCTGACAAACCAGTGTAGGTCAATAGTAAGCTACACCAATGGTCAGGAACTCACTCAAGTTAAATGGTGAAAGAACAATTACATTGCTTAAAATTAGTAACTCTATTACTAACGTTGACAAACGTGTAAAGGTAATCTATACCAATGGTCGGGAGCTCACTCCTCAAGCTGAAATTCAAATTGCCCCAGGTGAAACAGTAACTCAATTGCTAGTGTTGACGGGCATAGGTCAACAGTAATTTATACCAAGGGTTGGGAGCTCCCTCTTCGTTTTAAAAATTGACCCAGTTGAAGTAATAAATACCTTGCTTGAAATTGATAATTCGACTGCTAATGTTGCCAAATATAGGTCAACAGTAAGCTATACCAAGGGTCGGGAGCTCACTCCTAACGTTAACATTTTTAAAGCTATACCAAGGGTCGGGACCTCACTCAAGTTGAAATTTAAAAATGACCCAGGTGAAAAAATAAATACATTGCTTGAAATTGTAGCTCAATTGCTAATGTTGACAAGGATAGGTCAACAGTAAGCCATACCAAGGGTCGGGAGCTCACTCCTCAAGTTAAAATTTAAAATGACCCAGGTGAAACAGTAACTTAATTGCTAGTGTTGACGGGCATAGGTCAACAGTAAGCTATACCAAGGGTCGGGAGCTCACTCAGGTTGAAATTGCAAATGACCCAGGTGAAATAATAAATACACTGCTTGAAATTAGTAAATCAATTGCTAATGTTGTCAGCCATGGGTCAACAGTAGGCTATACCAAGGGTCGGGAGCCCACTCCTCAAGTTGAAAATTAAAATGAACCAGATGAAATGATAAATGCATTGCTTAAAATTAGTAACTCAATTGCTAATGTTGACAGGCATAGGTCAACGGTAAGTCATACCAAGGGTCGGGAGCTCACTCCTCAAGTTGAAATTTACAATGACCCAGGTGAAACGATAAATACATTGCTTGACATTAGTAACTTAATTGCTAATGTTGTCAAACATGGGTCAACAGTAAGCTATACCCAGGGTTGGGAGCTCACTCCTCAAGTTGAAAATTAAAATGACCCATGTGAAATGATAACTGCATTGCTTGAAATTAGCAACTCAATTGCTAATGTTGTCAGATATAGGTCAACAATAAGTTAAACCAAGGGTTGGGAGCTCACTCCTCAAGGCCATAAAGGGCTGTATGGTTTATAGAAACAAAAGGCTCACTGCTTTAGAGTGTCTCCATCCCCACTATTTATGCCCACCGTGCGGTACATTTAGGCTGAAATGACAAGGGGCTGTGTAAAACAAACCCTATGAGGATTAACCCCAAGAGCTGGGCATACCTGGCTTACAGCCCTATTTGTGAGGGGGAATCATAAAGGTTCTTGCACTATTATTTATTACTATTACAATATGCTTATACTGAAATCTAGATGAATGTGATTTATCTGTCTCATGAGATGCCTGATAAAGGTAAGGAGATTTCCTCTCTCATGAGCACCATCTAGTGGTAGAGTGAGTAATATTATATTCGCAAGGGGTATAAAACTTTGTTACTTGGCCCTGCCTGCTTGCTCACTCTCTTCCAATCACAGCGATGAAGAAAGGAGGAGTTAAGAGATGCTGTAATATTTCTGCCCAGTGCCTCCATTTTGTGTGCCTCATGGCATCTTTTCTCCTGACCAAACCTGTTAGACATGCTGTAGCATGCCTGTTACTGACTATGTGTTGCTTCTCCCCAATAAAGTAGAAATGCTTTAATAACACAGCCTGTTTGCTCAGATGTCTTATCTTCAGACTTGAGTCCTCATAAGCCATACTTGCTGCAAACTATTCTAAACTGCCTTTCTGCTGCGTTTTATACTTTGCACAGACTCCTGTTTTGAAACAACAAGTATGCCTCAAACCACAGACTTTCTGTGGTCTTTTAATTAATTTTAACTAATTCCCATGTGTTTCAGCTTACCCACCACTCACCAGGCGGAGAGTGACCCAAATAAAAGGGGGGGGGGCAGAAGGCCGAGCCAAGACCTCCTGCACATTAGGGAAATATGCGGCAAAAAAGCTTAACTATAAATAAAAAGGGGGGGTGGTAGCGAAAGGCCGAGCCACCCGGCCACCCCCCCCCCAAAGGCACCTTCCCCCTTGAGCAAGCCAAATGGGGAAGCAAGAGGGCACTATCCCAGCGCCGAGGCCCAGAGAAGCGCGAAAGGAGCGCCAGCGTCTGCCAGGCAAACTGAAAATGCGGCGAAAAAAGGGGGGAGCGGCAGCGAAGCCAGGACGCCAACTGCCAGCCGGAATCCCCCAGCACCATCCCCCATGGAAGCAGCAGCCGCCGCCTCTCATCCAAGCGCGCGCGGCTGCAGCCCAGAACAATTCCGCGGCCAGGCCCAGCAAGCGGGCGGCCATGGAAGGAACGGGCAGGATGCGGGGGAGGGCAGCAGCCGCAAACCCTTGGCCTCGCTCATGGTCGGAGAAAAGAACAAATAAGCCCCTTCCCCGCCCGAGGCCCGTACCGAAGGGGGGGGGGCGCGGGAGGGCGGCTCCATCCCCCGACCCCAGGCCCCGCGCTGCGACAACCAAGCGCTGCCCGCTAACCCCACGGCGGAGAGCAGCCGGCCTTGCAGGGCAGGAGGATAAGCCCCACTCCCCAGATCCGAAGGTACCTGCAGGAGGAGACCGACCATCTCCTCCGAGTGCAGAGCTCCAACTGAGCTCTCAGGAGGCTGGCCTTCCTAAAGGGAGGCCACGCCCCCTGCCTCCAAGAGGTTCCAAGAACCTCCTCTTTCTCCGTGGGAGGGGGGCAAAATCCTCTCCCTCTTTAGCCTTTGGCTACGAGGGAAATCCTGTTTGCTTCCCACCCCCCATATACAGTTATTTATGCTTTTACAGAGAACCCAGGAATGAAGGTAATGTATCAAATATCATTCATTCTGTTGGCAGATTAAAGAAAATCACATACACATCAGGAGGGTTATGCAGTCATACCAAAACATCTAACTAAGGAGAACAACAACAACAACAAAAACAACAACAAAAGTAAATATGATTACATGGAAAGGATGATAGGGAGCGTGGTGGTGCAATGGGTGAAACTACTGAGCTGCTGAACTTGTTGACCGGAAGCCTGGTAGTTCGAATCTGCGGGACATGGTGAGCTCCCACTGTTAGCCCCAGCTTCTGCCAACCTAGCAGTTTGAAAACATACAAATGTGAGTAGATAAATAGGTACTGTGTCGGCAGGAAGGCAAACAGTGCTCCTTGTAGTCATGGCAGCCACATGACCTAGGAGGTGTCTATAGACAATGCAGGCTCTTTGGCTTAGCAAGGGAGATGAGCACCATCCCTCAAGAGCCAGAGGGGAAGCCTTTGCCTTATCTGTCTTTCTAGGCATTTTGCCTAGTGTTGTGCATTCTGGAATCGACCCTGAGTCCCTTCAAGGAGATAGGATGGAATACAAATGAAGTATGGTGATGATGATGGTGATAATTATTACTATAACAATTTTTATTGAAATCAACTAAGTTTTCTAGAGTGGTTTGACCCATCTCAATGCATAGATCAGCATAAGACCTCATTAGTTTCCAGAGAAAGTTGGAATGTTGTGTATTAAATGATTTATTGGTTCCAGAAATCCAAATAGGGGAGTCATACAATGAATAGCCTCAAAAGCTTTGAGAGCAGCAGGGATATATTGGTTACCCTTACTGTAGAAAAATATTGCTGCAATGTTGCTATGTGCAGAAGCCATTACTGCTTGTCGCTGAAAGAGCTATGACAGGTTATATCTATAGCAAATACCAAGGTATTGAAAGTATTTGACTTGTTCAATTTTGCAACCCCTGATCTGACAAGGCTAAGGTGAAAATGCGGGAATAAAGACTTACTGGCTAAGAGCAGAAGACAACAATGTGATTGAGAAGAAGGAAATGACAACCCTGAGATTTAAGTATAGGAGTAGAAGGGCCTAAATACCCTAAAGGCACCAGATCCTGTCTGATCTTGGAAACTGAGTAGATCAGCTTTGGTTGTAATTGGATGGAAAATCACCAATGAATCACAAATGCTATAGGCTATGCTTCAAAAGATGGCACTGCAAACCACCTTTTAGTATTCCTGACCTAGAGAAAATACTATAAAATTCATAAATTGACAGGTGACTTGAAGGCAGATATACATTGGAGTGGAAGAAAGGCTAATACCATCAGAACTGAGAAAAAACAACATAGACAATTTGAAGAGATCTCTCATTCTCTCTGGTTTTCTTTCCATTTTTTCTTCCTTCCTACCTACCTTCTTTCTCTCTCTTTTTCTCTCTTTCATCCCCTCTCTCCACCATCTGAAAAGACATACCTTGGTGGCAAGCTGGCACTAGATCTACACTACCATATAATCCAGATTATCAAAGCAGATAGTCCAAATTGTTTGATTTGGTAATCCAGATTACCTGATTTCAACTGAATTATATGAGTCTACATTGCTATATAATCCAGTTCAAAGTAGTTCAAGCTAGATAATATGGATTTTATAAGGCAGTGTAGTAAGGGCCTAGATGGGGGCTGAGTTATCTCCAACATCATTAAGGTTTATGTTCTACTAAATTCAGCTGAACATATTTCTGAGTAAGCATACACAATTTTAGGTAGTGAATTCGCAATGTGGAAGTTATGTTATTTGGCACATCTATGTATGCAATTTAGAGTTGGGCAGCAAGTGCTTTGTAGACTGCAAACATCCTCAAATCATTTTTTATACACAGGGACTGTGGCGCAGCTGGCTGGGTGTCCTCTGTATTAAGATCACTACTGACCGAAAGGTTATGAGTTCGAAGCCAGCCCGGGTCAGAGTGAGCTTCCGGTCAATTTTGTGTAGCTTGTTGTCGACCTTTGCAACCCGAAAGACAGTTGCCTCTGTCAAGTAGGAAATTTAGGTACCACCTGTGTGGGGAGGCTAACTTAACAAATTTACGAGGCCATAAAAAATCTCCAGCAAAAAGCATGCAGGGAATGCAGAAAGTACTTCATCAGTGTCGCAGATGGACGGTGAAGTGACAGCTTCCCTGGTGGCCAGAAAAAAGTTAAATATCCTCTGAATGTCTGTCTATATGTGTTGTGTGTCTATGGCATTGAATGTTTGCCATGTATGTGTACATTGTAATCCGCCCTGAGTCCCCTGCGGGGTGAGAAGGGTGGAATAGATTTACTGTAAACAAATAAATAAATAACTCTGCTAGCCCCATTTCGAATGACAGGTAAAGAAAGATGAGACAGCCTTCATATTTCCCTGGGCTTTCCTTCTTCAGTATGTGGGTGAAAAATTAATGTTGCCCAAAGTCAAAGAAAGCTGTTTACTCCAGATGTAACTGATTTTGGAAATTTAGCATCCCAAAACAGCTAAGCTTTTCAGTGGACCAAATCTTGATATAGGTGTGACATCAGCACAATTTCAAGACAGCAATCAAATGGCAGGATGTGTCATTCTGAAATATGCAATGGCCAAAAAGCCTTCCCAAATTTTGTTAAGAATGCACAGGCATAGTAGAATTGATGTTGCATGACAGCTCTGTTACAGCAACTGTATCCCTATGCATTCATATCCAAGACAGGTGAGCAGTTATTCTTGTACTCTATTGATTTACCACAATTGTTATGATTTATTTTATCTCTCTGGATTCTAGACTTCATTTCTTTTATTCTATCATCTCTCGTTCTCATTCCAGCTGTCTACCTCCTACTGTAACTGCTGTCAGCTGCCACTACCTTTCTATAGAGAGAATTTTTGAGTACTCTGCCAATTGCCACAGCTGTGAGTGATGTGCTATCTGGTGCATCTCCAGCATTCCTAAAGGAGCAATTTTCATCACTTTCCTGCAATACCCATAACTGTAGAGCACATTGGAGAGCCCCAAGATAGTTGTACGCAGAGTGGAAGGAGGTTCCCATTCATGGTGAGCAACAGACTGGAAAAGGGCAAACATTTTCCCTATCTTTATGAAATGCAAAAAAGTGGATCCAAACAATTATTGTCCAGTCAGCATTACATCAATATCAGGAAAGATCCCTGAGGGGATTAAGGAGGCAATCTGTATCCACTTAGGAAAAAATGCTGTGATAACTAAAAGTCAACATGGGTATCTCAAAGACAACTCATGCAACTAATCTTATCTCTACACTTGGTAGATGCAGGGAATGCTGTGGATGTAGCATATCTTGATTTCAATAGGGCCTTTGACAAGGTCCCCATGATCTTTTGGCAAACAAACTAGTAAAATGTGGGCTACACAATACTACTATTAGGTGGATTTGTAATTGCTTAAGCGACTTTAACCAATGGGCTCCTATTCATGCTTGAAATAAGTGACTAGTGGGGTGCCACAGGGTACTATCCGAGGCTGTGTGCTGTTTATTAATGACTTAGATGAAGGTTTAGAAGACATGCTTATTAAGTTTGCAGATAACACCAAATTTGGAGGAATAGTTAGTACTCCAGAACACAGGATCAGAATTCAAAATAACCTTAACAATTTAGAGAGTTGGGCCAAAACCAACGAAGAGAATTTCAACAAGGATACTACACTTAGGCAGAACAAAATGAAATGCACAGATACATGTGTAAAGGATCTTGGAGTCTTGAATCATGCTCTCAAGAGACCAAAAATAAAGTAGTCTTTGTTAAAATAACATATTTGGTTCACTCACAAAATTCATGTATTCAGCATACAGGTATATTGATTATCAGTCCAGTTATAGATAGAATTTGAAGTTGTTTCTATGTGTAGATTACACAGGGCATCCTTCTTATAATTAGCAGTCCATAGTGCATCTCTCTAGTCTGAGGGTCTAATAAAGTCTCTAAAGCATTCTGTTTCTTCTGACTACTATAAGTATACTGTTTCAAAAGACCTTTAAAGCATACTGTTTCTAAAATGGAGTTTGAGTTCTGAATAGTCCTCATACAGAATCAATTTAAGTTTACTATGAAACTTTCAGATCAAAATGTTATCTCCAAACAAAAGGAATTTAAAAATTAGAATATTAGATATCAATTTAGTAAAGAATTACCAGTTTCCAGAATTCTGTATATCATAATCAAACCGTTCATTTAAAAAGTGTTATATGTTCCGAAGGGAAAGCATAATTAATATTACAGTTAATTAATAGAAACAATCTGATGTGCTTAAAGATGGTTCAATATGTTAACTGAGGAAAAAGATAATTCTGTTAGACAAGCTAAGATGCAACTATACACATAGCTAAATCCGCTCCCCTAGGAAAGCTCTGGATCTGTAGTAGTAATCCATTCTTCCCCAGGACATCAAACCATATTTGAAACTGAGGAATTTCAAAGCATATATTTTCAAGTCTTATATATGTATTTCAAAGAAGACAATAATTAGATATGTCCAGGTCTTTTAGCCTATTTAAAATTGCTCTCTGGATCCAAAGCAAAACAAAGAGAGGGTTTTCTTGACTTGCTATGAAATATAATCTAAGAAAAAATGAAGTTATGGAAGAATGTTCACCAAATGAGTAAAACTGTATTAAATTTTCCTATTGACTTTTTAATTCTAAAAAATCACAAGAGGAATAGGAGATCAATGCCTTGTTTTAATGTGTTAGTATTTTAAAAATAAATTTAAGATGGACTGAAATATATTGTGCTGCTCTTAAGCATTATAAACAGTTGTAGAGTATTGTAGAGTATTCCCAACAACTAATATTTTATCAACTTTGCAATAGTCTAGACTGATTTTTGGAAGGCTTTGCTGAAATATCCATTAAACAGAAACTCCTGGAAAGCTAGAGTTGATCACACATATGCAGAAGATAAATAAATAAATAAATAAATAAGATCTGTATCCATGCTACTTCCAACATCTAGTCCCAGCCTAGTTTTTAAGAAACTTGATTTTCAAGTCTTGACTGCATCTTGAATTGAAAGTGATTCAACGTTTTGCTTTGCCTGTTTGAAGCTGTAGATTCTGTAGCTTCATAGCCAAGCAAAACACAGGGTGAGCTATGGGTGAACAAGTCTGAAAACACAAGGTTCTAGTCCTGAAGGAATGCAATGGACAGTTTCACATTGCCTGTTTGATGTTGTTACCGAAATCTGACTAGGGGGCCTTCCCTTAGGGGGACAGAGCCCAGGCCACCCCTAAAAAGCGAGGATCAAGGCCCAAATCTGGATGATCTTCCCAGAACTACAAATCCCAAAATAACCCAGATCAATGCTCACCCAGACGGAAGTACGCCACTACCGAGAGAAGAATCTAATTCAGCTGAATAGGATGCAATGCCACACCAGGATTCC
Organism: Anolis apletophallus; assembly: GCA_030556195.1. Lineage (NCBI taxonomy): Eukaryota > Metazoa > Chordata > Lepidosauria > Squamata > Anolidae > Anolis > Anolis apletophallus. Next base: position 123,915,017 of record JARBWK010000006.1, on the reverse strand, counting down.
AAAGGCAAAACATAGTCTTTAATGGGAAAGCAGTCCAATATATAGAAAAGCAGTCATTTACATTTGAATCGGGCGCCCTCCCCTCCCACGTGTAGCTCCAGCTGATTGGCCGCGCTGTCAAAGTCAGCTGGGCCAGGAGGAGACCGGCGCGCTTTAACCAATAGGAGAAGGCGCGCCAGAATTCAAACGAACCTATCCTGGCCGGCTATGCAGGGCGGGAAAGGACACAAAGGGAAAAAACGGCTGGGTGGAGGAAGTAACTTGTGGCTGAATACCTCACGGCCGGAGGGCTCCCGATGTGGAAGCCCACCTTCCTGTTTTATTGTCTGTCTTGAATTCCTTAATGGCAGTCTTTTGTCCTGGCCGAAACTCCTTTGTCTGGGAGTTTCAGTCTAGCGGGGAGCATGGTTTCTCAGTTCAAAATGGTCAAAGCATAACTTATTGCAGCCGGTAAGTGGGGTTCCGAAGCCCACTCTGGTCCAGCTATGGGGTGGCTGTGTGACTTGGGGTTTGCCAGAGCCCATGCGTCCTTAGGGGTCCAGCTCCGAGGCCAAGAGGAAACACGAGCAGGAGGATCCAGGCCCATAATGGCGGAATCTATGTTCCACAGAACACCTGACCTCCCCCCAATATTGGCGAAAAGCATCATATGGCCAGAAAAATGTATTTTTGTTCACCAGGGGAACTCTCCGCAAAGGGAGTCCTGGCAGGGTTTGGAAGCATGGTTGCTCAGTTAAAATAGTCCGGAAAGGTAGCTATTGGGGCTGGCTGCGAGGGTCCGAAGCTCGCATGGACCAGCCATGTTTTGGGTCCTGTTTACATGACCATTACATATTCCCTATCATTGGCCAAGCTCCGAGAATGACAGGGACATATGTGGGGGAGTCTTGGGCATAAAGAGTGGGCCTCACCCCACGAAGAAACCCAACGTCCCTCCCCCCAAGGTTATTATTTGTGCAAGGTAAAATGGGTAGAAAAGTGGATTATTGTGCACTGTTAATCCCTGGAACTCTCTGCTGAGGGCTTTAACTTAGAAGTTACATTGACACAAAAGGGAACACACAAGGGGTACAAAATAGACAAGGCAATACAGAGATCCCCAGCAATCATCCCCAGTACATTCCCATACAGTTCTTGCTCCCAGAGAAATGATCTTAAAAACAGGCAACACAATGCTGCTTTCTTCCTGGGAGTTGTAGTCCCCCACTGTCCTTGGGAACTGCAGAGCCTTTGGGGCTGGGGTGCCAAGCAGAGGCAAAGTCATTGAGGGTCCATGATGTGAAGGGGGAAAGCAGGAAATGTCCAACTGAAGAAACGTCCTTGGGGAAACTATAAAGTCCGTGATCAGGGGAGAGGGTCTGAGTGTAGGGATCCTGGGTGAGCCCGCATGGGGCTGAGCTCAAAGCATTGAGAATGGCAGCAAGAAGAGTCCATGATCAGTGTCCTTGGGTGAACTTCAGGTCCCAGCTCGCACAGACCTGGGTTAGGAGTTTGAGGCCCCCCTACTCGCATAGATCCCTTCCCAGAACCCTCCTGAAGGCGATCCACCGAGGCAAAGGCATCTTCCCTCCCCCCATAGTCCATGGTTGTTCTTTTGGGCCCCTCTGACCGTTTCCAGCCAGGGAAAGGGACCTTGAGTTCGTTCAAGAAAGAATAGGTCAAAAAGCAGAGAGAAATGAGTTCGGGTACTTGGGCTCCATGCTAATCTTGTTGGCAGAAGGCTTGGGGTCCCTTTCCCTCCCTTCAGGATCCCTATAGTCCAAAATCGCTGACTGGCTGCCGGTTTTGGATTCACTATTGCTGTAGAGTCGATGGAACTTAATGCGAAAAAAGGTGGGGGCCGATTGTCCTCAGATGAACTGAGCGCGCTAGCGGTAGATTCCAGGCCGCTGGTTGCGAGCGGCTGCTTTCCTGGGCTTCCCTCAGGCCAGGGAGGAAAAAGGGGGAGAAGAAAGAGTGGAGACAAAAGAGGAGAGCAGGGGCAGAGTGCTTTGAGACAACAACGGGGCAAATCGGGGACACTTCCAAAGTGTGGATACTGAATGCATTGGTTCCTATGGCGATCTCACTTATCCGCGGATCGCTCCTCCCCCCCCCCACCTTTCCAAGATGGCGACGGGGCGAGCGGGCGTGCAGGAAATGCCGTCCGCTTGCCGGGCCCCCGTTAGAGGCCGGTTGCAGCACGGACGATCGGTGAGGGGGCGGAGACCAAAGGTAGGAACAGGGGGAAGGTCTGAAGGGGTTTGTTTATTGTTTTGGGTGTTTCTGGTTTGTTTTGGGATTTTTCTTTTTAGTGGTAGAGGGTGGGACGGGCGTTTAGGCCCTGGTGGTGGGTGGTGGTACTGCAGCAGCCTTGCACAGGCCTGGGTGGAGAGTAGCCAGTCTGTTGTGGCTTAGTGGCATGGAAGAGAGTTTGTGATTTTTGAACAGGAGTTTGCTTATGGGATTGGGAGGGTTATGGCAATGTGAGGGACTGTTTGGGCGCTGGGAGAAATGTTCTTTTCTATTGTTTTGCAATGTTATGTGAAGTGTTTCTGATGTATGCATTGGTGCTCTGGGGACTGACTGGGAGGGAAAATGTATTTGGCTTTTTGTCTTGCTGTGGGCTGTTTTCTGGGGTCCAATGTGTTGTTGCCTTGTGTGGGGTTCTGGTGGTGCTGGGGGAAATGTCCTGGTTTTATTGTTATGCTGTTTGATGTTTGCTAAAATGCCTTTCATGTACTTTTGGCTGTGTAAATGTTGTGCAGGTGGGTGAGGGGAAGCAATGGTGGCCAGGTGTACTGGGAGGGACGAAGTTGGTGTGGTGAACTATGGGACTGAGTGGGGCAGAAGGGGAAAAAAAGGTCTGGTGCTGGTGCAACTTAGGCCATGGGCCAAGAGGAATACTGGGGACTCTCTGCAGTTGGATCTCCTGGATTTGGGGCTTCCTGGTTCGGCCATAATGTGAAACTGTCCATTGCATTCCTTCAGGACTAGAACCTTGTGTTTTCAGCTTCATAGCCAAGCCCATGTTCCCAGCAACCTTCAATTTGCCTTGAAAGAAAGCTGTTTGTGGATTCATCTTGCCAGTCATCAAAGCCAGCAAATCAGAATCAGCCATAGTAATTGTACAGTCAGCTTTTTTATCTGAGTTAACAGCCACGCAGCCTTTACCATTTTTCAGTAAGCAATCTGATTTATATTAGTAGCAAATAACTAGTATAGGAGGCTTGTAGAAGGTTGCCATTTCCAACAGTGTTTTGGCGCCCATGGAGCACACAGTCAATCAGGGCCAGACTACACCCTGTGCCAATATTGGCAACGCTCACGCTTGGCCCAATCTGCTGCAGCAAATCCGGGAGAGGAGCACTGGCCTTTGGACCAGGGCCTTTGAGCTGCACCCTCCCTCCTATCCTGCACTTATTCAGTTTGTGTTTGTTTTATTTCACAGTTATGTTCTTCTGTCACAACTTGGGGGCATTTGGCATGGACCCTGGATCCTGTTTCGATACCTCCCCCACTTATTGAAAGGGGGAGAGCATCCAGGTGGCTTATTAGGTGTGTCCAGGGTCAGAACTGGTAGGAAAACAGCCTGTGACCCCTAATGTTTGGTTGAATCTTCAGCAGCAGCCTGTCTGATTCCTGATCCAGAACCCATGCATGGCTGCCAGCCGTTTGCATTGTAACCAATATACAAGTTGTGGCCTTTGGTTATCCCAACACCATGTGTTCATATAGATGAACACATGGTGTTGGGATAACCAAAGGCCACAACTTGTATATTGGTTATACAAGGAGAGTGGGTGGAGTGTGGTCGCCCATGCCCATGCAAAAAGGTTCGGGGGGGGACAGGGACAGAGATGATTCATATTATCCCAGTCCCCTTTATAATTTACCTTTCTGCACTTCTAAATTTTATTTTCCACATTCAAAGTATAACAAAGCACCCCTAGTTCAAACTGCTTATCTATGTGTTGTCTCTTTGTTTCCCAGTTTGCAACTGACCACACAGTATTTGGCTCTAGAATTTTACAATGTGTTTTGATCTCAACCTAAATGGAGTAATTATCAGAGAACTGAATCCATCGTATAACTGCTAAATAAATCTGTCCAGTAATAATGAGAATGGAAAATGTCCAACATATTAATGATTTTCTGGGAGGCAGGGCATACTAGGATTTGATTGCAGCATTTATGAACATGAAATGTTGCCTTATGCTTCCATTCTTCTAATAACATTCATTCAGCATTTGCCTATGTGGGACGAGTGCTTACATGAGTGATATAGGTTGGCGACCACCTGCAAAACAACATGTTTTTTGTTCTGTGCAAAGAGGAAATATGTTTTTTTAGAAGCAAAAGCTGATGTGTTGGTTGCACTATGAACACAACATATCATCATCATGTATAAGCTTAGGAAAATAATTAACAGAGCAATTGGCATGATCAGGAAGGGAATCGAAAATAGGTCGTCAAATGTTGTATTGCCTCTCTACAAATCTATGGTGAGGCCACATCTGGAGTACTGTGTACAATTCTGGTCACCGCACCTCAAGAAGGATATAACGGAACTGGAAAAGGTACAGAAAAGGGCAACAAGAATGATCCAAGGGATGGAGCAGCTCCCTTACGAAATCAGGTTGCAACGCCTTGGTCTTTTCAGCCTTGAAAGACGGCGTTTAAGAGGTGACTTGATCGAAGTGTATAAAATCATGCATGGGATAGAAAAGGTGAATAAAGAAAAAATATTTTCTCTGTCACACAACACTAGGACTAGGGGGCACTCCCTAAAGCTCCAAGGTATGAAAGTTAGGACTAATAAAGGGAAATATTTCTTCACCCAGAGGGTCATTGGGTTATGGAACTCACTTCCAGAGGAGGTTGTGACAGCGGTCAGCCTGGACAGCTTCAAGGCAGGATTAGACAGATTCATGGATACCAAGGGAATCAGTAGCTACTGAAATGGACATCCAAGTGCCACCTCTGTGTTGATGGAGGCAGGCAGGATTTCCCCGGGTACTGGTTGTGGGGGTCGGGAGCAGGTGAGGGTTTTGCCCTCCTTTCTGCTAGAGATCCCTGTGTACAACTAGTGGGCCACTGTGTGACACAGAATGCTGGACTAGATGGGCTGAGGCCCGATTCAGCATGGCTCTTCTTATGTTCTTATGTTCTTAATTCTTTAAACACACATTCACAATGATGTGTAAACTTTTGTAGCTGTTTTGAAACTCTTACATGAAGATCTTAATTTAACATTGTAGAATTCACTTCCAAGTAGACAGACGATTTCACTATCTGATACAGATGTAATTCCACTAGTGGTTGCCTGAAAGCTATGTGTCGTTTTAGATAAAAACAGACCCACTTATACAGTTGTTGGATGGTGAGTCAACACTTATTTCAATTTTATTGATATAATGGGGATTAGTTGGGGCTACTAATAAGATATAGGCCTTAATGTCAGTTTTGGGCGTTCGATATTCACATATATAGTTTTTCACGAAGAGAAGTCAATTTTCTTTTTCTACAAAAGGGAATATTGACTAAATGTAATGGGGTACTGAATACTAAACTGTGATCCATTGTCTGTTGCTCTTCAGGCTATCAAGTGTTTCCTGAGAACTTTAGGGAAATAATAGTGAAAAATGTCTATGAATCCAAAATAAGCCATGATAAACTCCAAAATAAAAATGGGCCACCTCATTAAAACTGATGATTGCAGTTTTGCGTGTCCTGGACAGCATGCCCATGCTGGCTGGGAATGACAGGGACTGTAATCCAACACATGTCTAAGCAATGGGAGATTGAACTGGAATTGTGCTGGAATTGGGGCGACGATGGAAAAGTCAAAACCTAAGATGGAGTGAACTAAGAAGCATAGACAAAAGGTTGGAGTTCCCACTTTAATTAAAAAGAAACTGAAGAAACTAAGCTTTGCTGTGGTTTGAAAAGTAAAGATCTCTGGTCTAAGAATTGGTGTATCAGAGCCATCAGTAGGCTGCAAGGAAAAATTCAACAGCAACAGAAATTTGGTGTCCTATATCAGGGCTGTCCAACTGGCGGCCCCCGGGCCGTATACGGCCCCCCAGCACCTTCCCCACGGCCCCCTGCCCTCCTGCAAGATATCTGCCTTTTAAGATTAAAAAAATTTTTTAAAATATTTTTTGGAATATTTTTGGAATATTTTTCGGAATATTTTTTTTATTTTTTTTTGCGGCGGGGGGGGTGAGGGGCGGGGCAGGGAGGAGGAGCAGGCTCTCCTCCTCCTACTACTTCCCTCCCTCCCTCCTTTCTCTCTTTCCCCCTTTCATTCCTTCCCCCTTCCACCACCTGAAGGAAAGAGGGAAGGAGAGAGAGAGTGCACGAGTGAGAGGGGGCGTGGCCAGAGCGAAAAAAAAGCGGGGCCGAGTTTGGAGCGGGGGGGGTGCTCATTCATTCCCTTTCCGGCTTCCTCCTCTCCTGAGGCTTCGTGCCAAGTTTGGTCCTGATCCATCATTATTTGAGTCCACAGTGCTCTCTGGATGGAGGGGGAACTACAACTCCCAAACTCAAGGTTCAGTACTTTCTGTTGCTCTCATGAGAGTTTAGGTTTGATTCAACATGGCTGAGGAATGCTTTGATTGTGTTTTCCCCTTCTGGCAGAAGGAGATTGGACTGGATGGCCCTTGGAGGTCTCCTATTCTAGGAACCCATTGTAATTATTATTATTATTATTATTATTATTATCATCATCAGAGGCTGAATGGCCATCTGTGAGGAATGCTTTGATTGTGTTTTCCCCTTATGGCAGAAGGAGATTGGACTGGATGGCCCTTGGAGGTCTCCTGTTCTAGGGACCCATTGTAATTATTATTATTATTATTATTATTATTATCATCATCAGAGGCTGAATGGCCATCTGTGAGGAATGCTTTGATTGTGTTTTCCCCTTATGGCAGAAGGAGATTGGACTGGATGGCCCTTGGAGGTCTCCTATTCTAGGAACCCATTGTAATTATTATTATTATTATTATCATCATCATCATCAGAGGCTGAATGGCCATCTGTGAGGAATGCTTTGATTGTGTTTTCCCCTTATGGCAGAAGGAGATTGGACTGGATGGCCCTTGGAGGTCTCCTGTTCTAGGGACCCATTGTAATTATTATTATTATTATTATTATTATTATTATCATCAGAGGCTGAATGGCCATCTGTGAGGAATGCTTTGATTGTGTTTTCCCCTTATGGCAGAAGGAGATTGGACTGGATGGCCCTTGGAGGTCTCCTGTTCTAGGGACCCATTGTAATTATTATTATTATTATTATCATCATCAGAGGCTGAATGGCCATCTGTGAGGAATGCTTTGATTGTGTTTTCCCCTTATGGCAGAAGGAGATTGGACTGGATGGCCCTTGGAGGTCTCCTATTCTAGGAACCCATTGTAATTATTATTATTATTATTATTATTATCATCATCATCATCAGAGGCTGAATGGCCATCTGTGAGGAATGCTTTGATTGTGTTTTCCCCTTATGGCAGAAGGAGATTGGACTGGATGGCCCTTGGAGGTCTCCTGTTCTAGGGACCCATTGTAATTATTATTATTATTACTATTATTATCATCAGAGGCTGAATGGCCATCTGTGAGGAATGCTTTGATTGTGTTTTCCCCTTATGGCAGAAGGAGATTGGACTGGATGGCCCTGGATGGCCCTTGGAGGTCTCCTACTCCAGGAACCTGTTGTTGTTGTTGTTATTATTATTATTATTAGCAGAGGCAGAATGAATATTATGCCTTATCATTCAGGGTTATAGGCCTGTGTGGAAGGGCCCTGGCTTCTTATTTGCCTTCCTTTCCACACATCTGAATAAAATCCATGTTATTTGCTTTAAACCAGATTATACGAGTGTGGACTCCGATAATCCAGTTCAAAGCAGGTATTCTGGGTTATATGGCTGTGTGAAAGGGCCCTGAGTCCACACTGCAATATAATCCAGTTCAAAGCAGGTTTTGTGGGGTTTCCTGCCTGGATATTCTGCGTTATATGGCTGTGTGAAGGGCCCTGAGTCCACACTACAATATAATCCAGTTCAAAGCAGGTTTTGTGGGGTTTCCTGCCTGGATATTCTGAATTATATGGCTGTGTGAAGGGCCCTGAGTCCACACTACAATATAATCCAGTTCAAAGCTGGTTTTGTGGGGTTTCCTGCCTGGATATTCTGCGTTATATGGCTGTGTGAAGGGCCCTGAGTCCACATTGCAATATAATCCAGTTCAAAGCAGGTTTTGTGGGGTTTCCTTCCTGGATATTCTGCGTTATATGGCTGTGTGAAGGGCCCTGAGTCCACATTGCAATATAATCCAGTTCAAAGCAGGTTTTGTGGGGTTTCCTGCCTGGATATTCTGAGTTATATGGCTGTGTGAAGGGCCCTGAGTCCACACTGCTATATAATCCAGTTCAAAGCAGGTTATGTGGGGTTTCCTGCCTGGATATTCTGCGTTATATGGCTGTGTGAAGGGCCCTGAGTCCACACTACAATATAATCCAGTTCAAAGCAGGTTTTGTGGGGTTTCCTGCCTGGATATTCTGAGTTATATGGCTGTGTGAAGGGCCCTGAGTCCACACTGCAATATAATCCAGTTCAAAGCAGGGACTGGGACTTGAGACTGGGATTTTGGTGTTCATCTCTATCTCCAAGTCAAAGCCCCGGTGTCCTCCACAGACACCTCCAAGGCGGGGAGAGGGAGCCGGGAAGGGGGCGGAGCTGGGGTGGAGCCGGGAAGGGGGCGGAGCCGGGGGCGGAGGCAGACCCTTCGGCCCCCCCAGGTCATCAGTAACTGGAATTCCGGCCACAGGTCCGGTAGAAGTTGGACAGCCCTGTCCTATATCATGCACCCCTGGGAGGTTACCAAAAGGAGTTCTCCTGGTCTTGTGCTGAAATATATCAGGTGACCCTTCGCACCTAAGGAGGAATAAAGAATGCAGCAATTATGTGCTGAGCTGAGCTAGGCTATTCTTTTTACAACTGGTCTGTTGCACCTTCCCCCTCTTCTGACCCTCATCCTTCCAGCAGATTGTGTACCGGCTAAAAATGGTAAGACGAAGCTACATCTTACATTACAGCAACATATGACATAATTGCATGTGCTATGGAAGCAAAGCCCAACAGCAATTTCTCGTGACTTTTTTTGCTTTGAGCATGACAAGAGATTTCTGGTATCCCAAATTTCATTTTAGTAACCACTTAGATCATTGAATTGGTAGCCCAAAGCTATATGTCCAGTACTGTTAGATTACAGACTGTCAGATCTCCAGTTATCAAATGTGATGTATGAGCCTTTGAGATTGGAAAATGTGCAAATTTAATTCCTATTTGTCTTGGTTGTAATAAAATAGTGCACTCTGAGTGTTATCAACCATTTTGAGTGTTATTGACACATGTGATCTTATTCCTAATTGACAAATTTATTGGATTATAAACAATTAGCTGAAGCCTTCTCTTTCCTTCTACTTCCCTCTTTGCCCCCCCCCCCCCCAAATATCTGCTCTGGTGCTTAATTTGTTGGGTATGTTAAGGCCTGCAGGATGCAAGGTGAAGTAAAGGGAGACTGAGTGATATGAACACAACAAGCAAGATAGGGACACAAGGTGAGGTGAGGGAAGAAAAAAGATAAGAAGTGAGGATGAAAGTAAGTGAGAGTGATGAAGTGCAATAAGCAAGGGAGGGGTGCCTTGCAAGAATGGGGGTGATATGAAAGCGGAGTAGATAGAAAGGGACAGAGTGGTGCAAGTGTTGGAGTGAAAAGAATAATACTGTCAGATGAGGTTGCTGAGAGGTAGATCCTGTTTAACAGTTGGATGAAAGAATGCCAATGAATACATCTCAAGGCTAGACTACTGTAACGCTCTGTACATTGGCTTTCCTTTGTCGGTGATCCGGAAACTTAAGCTGGTGCAGAACGCTGCAGCCCGACTCCTTGCGGGGGTCCCGGTAAGCTATCACATGAACTTCGTGAACTGCACTGGCTTCCGGTAGAATGCCGGATTACCTTCAAAGTGTTAGTCTTGACTTTTAAGGCCTTACATGGTCTGGGGCCAGTGTACCTGTGGGACTGCCTCATCCCATATTACCCCACTAGGTCTCTACGCTCTGTAGAGCAAAACCTCCTGGTCATTCCTAGCGCTAAGACTTATCGTCTAACTGCAACTCATCGCCGGGCTTTTTCGATCATGGCTCCAATACTTTGGAACGCATTGCCCGCCGATGTTTGCGCCATTCAGAGCCTCCTTCAGTTCAGGAAAGCCTGCAAGACCCTGCTATTTCAGCAGGCTTTCGGAGTTGGATGAATTTGCAGTCTCTCTATGTATCGTCATCTGGTATCATGTGTTGTCGCCGCAATTGTTTTAATATGCGGCCTATTGTGACTTTTATCTTCTGTTTTAATTGTGGTTTTAAACTTTTTTAGCTGTGTTTTTGCTGCGGTTTTATGGATATGCTGTATTTTTGCTGTGGTTTTATGGATATGCTGTGAGCCGCCCCGAGCCATTGGGAGGGGCGGCGAACAAATACGAATAAATAAATAAATAAATAAACCTTTCATCCCAGCTCGCTGGGATGAGAGGGCTTTGCCCCCCAGACACGAGACAGAGTCAAGGTTCTTAGGAACCTTCTAGGCTGGGGGGCGTGGCCTTTAGCAAGACCACGCCCTGGTAGGCCATTCTGCGCCTGCTTGCTTGAGGAGAAGGACGCCTTTTTCTCCTCTCCGTTTTTTGGAAATAGTTTCGCTGACATCAAAGCTAAAGGTCGGTGATGGGGGCCCCAGGGGGGCTTCTCCCTCCCTCGCCGGAGATCCCGTGGTGGCGTCCCCCTCTTTTTTTCCTTTTATCGGCTGCCCGCTCCTTACCTTCGGACCGGCTATGCTTGGGCAGGCCTGGGTCCCTGGGCAGCTGTGACCCACTTTTCCCCCTGCCGGCGGGCCCCGGCTTGGGTTGCACGGCCGGCGGGCATACTGCTGGGGTGGCCAGGTAGAGCTCTTGCTGGCGCAACTTCCCAGCAGCGGCTGGCGCCCTGCCCCGGCCTCTGTTGGGCCGGGTGGGTCACCTGTTTGCGCCGGCGGCAGGGCCTCCTCACCGTAGCCGCGAGTGGTGCCTCGGCGCTGGGGGGCCTCCTATGCTCGATTGGGCCCACGAGGGTGGCGGGACCGGCGACCGTGCCAGTTTCCTTCTCCTGCCGGATTTGGGGTGGGCGCTGCGTGGCACTGATCGCTGCAGCGCCCCCCTCCCTCCTCCCCTTCCATACAGTCGGGGTGTTTTGCCTCGTGCAGGGGCCCTCTGCCACTCCCTCCCCTCACTCTGGGGGGGGGCGGGGAGCTTGTCGTACTTCAGGCTGCTGGAGAGAGCTCTGAAGAGGGTGAACAGGGCGATGCGGATGGTGGTGAACGGTGCCAACGGGTCCTACCTCCTGCATCGGTTCATTCATCCGGATAACCAGGTTGTTTTCAGGCACGATGGGGTTCACCTGTCCAAGGAAGGGAATCATTTATTTTTGTCTGACCTGCAGGAAGGCATCCAGGGGGTGTTAGAAGATAGGTGGGGGTTGGGGACAAGGTAGACACCTGCCCCAAGTTGTGGCGGTTGATTGGTAGGGAAATTCCCTAATTGGTGTGCACCTTAGGCACCCCCTTCAGGGGTGAGGGCCAGTTGGTTAAATCCTCACATTAAAGTTATGGTTGTTGGGTGAGGTAGAGTTAAGGGCCCTGGAATGTTAAGAGGCTATTCTCAAGCTCGGGAGAATTGACCTCTTACTCATTTCCCTGTAGAAGCCTGCTCGAGTTGTTATTCATACAAGTCTCGGTGTTCGCCCAAAAAACTTGATTGAAGTTGAATTATTTCAGATTTCTGACACCCCATGAGTTTAGTTGAGGGGATTTAAATAGGTAACAATAAATGTTGCCCAATTTGGACCCAAAGCTTGTTCTCCGTGTTTTATTGTGTATGTCTCGTTATTCGGGGAATGGGTGGGCAAAATGTATTGTAGGCTATAAAGAAAATGACAAATCACCTCTAAGTAAATCACTGGAGCCCCCGGTGGTGCAATGTGCTGGCAGGACTGATGACTGACAGATCAGCGGTTTGAATCCAGGGAAAGCAGGTTGAGCTCCCATCTGTTGGCTCCAGCTCCCCACGTGGGGACATGAGAGAAGCCTCCCACAAGGATGGTAAAACATCAAACATCCGGGTGTCCCCTAGGCAATGTCCTTGCAGGTGGTCAATTCTCTCATACCAGAAGCTACTTGTAGTTTCTCAAGTCACTTCTGATATGGGAAAAAGCTTTCCTTGAATAAAGAAACCCTATGAAATGGTATGGGGTCCCCATAATTTGACAGATGACTTCAAGGCACATATATAAACACAGTGTTGGAGAAAGGACACATGGTAAGTTTCATTATCAAGAGATTTTAGCTTGAATCTCCTTTGTCCAAATCCAGGAACAACTTTGCATTAGTTCTCTGAAGCCAGTAGTAACTGTAAAAGTAGTGTGATGTTTGAAACATAGTAGAAAAAATTGTATGCATAATGTATAAAGTGTGAATGTGCATAATTAGAATCCAAATTAGAATAATTTGCAGAATTAGAACAATTTGCCTAATGTGCAAATTATAACCCTCGTCTAATGTTTCAGTTACTAGTTGTTGTCATATATACTGAATGCCATTTTTCCCCAGAAATGTAATGTTAATAATTGCAGCGCCAGATGCATCTCCCATATCAGTAATTTTCCAAGGATCCTCTCTCATTTTGTCTTAGGGTGCATCTACATTTTTGATTGACAGCTATGATAGCAACTGAGCGACCAAGGTAAAAATGGCTGTCCAGTGACCTTGCTAGATGATCAGGACTCCATCCAACTCCCATAGTAGGAAGGTGATAGGCAGGGTAGGTATCCCCAGGACTGGTGTGGAGTACTTGTTTATCCAAAGTCACATATGAAATTGTTCTTGGTTTCATCTACATGGGAAGGAAAACTTAGTGCTGGTCTGAAGAGCGGTACTCCACAGGCAGTCTCCAGGTTACAAACAATTAAGTTTCTGTAGGTTTGTTCTTAACTTACGGCTTTGGTCACCTTGGTGGATGACGTCCACAGAGAGCTAGACAGGGGGAGTGTGACGTTATTGGTTCTCTTGGACATCTCAGTGGCTTTTGATACCATCGACCATGGTATCCTTCTGGGTATGCTCTCCAGAATGTGTCTATTGCTTTGCAGTGGGGTTGCTCCTTCCTGGAGGATCACACCCAGTTGGTGAAGCTGGGGAAAAACTGCTTGGACCCCTGGCCATTGGCCTGTGGGGTCCCACAAGGTACCATTCTATCCCCCATGCTTTTCAACATCTAAACTGCTGGTGAGGTCATCCAGAGTTTTGGAGTTCGGTACCATCTCTACACAGATGACACTCAATTCTATTACTCCTCTCAACTGAAATCCAAGAGACCTTCCCAGATCCTGGACCAGTGCCTGACTTCTGTGATGGTCTGGATTAGGATTAACAATCTGAACCTGGTCAGTTGTGAGGTCAATCAGGGTATTGGGTGGCAATCCGTGCTTGATGGCGTTACACTTCCTCTGAGGACACAGGTTCACAGCTTGGGGGGTCCCCCTAGACTCAACACTGACACTTGATACTCAGGTGTTGGTGGTAGCTGGGAAAACCTTTGCACAGTTAAGGCATGTGTGCAAGCTGCAACCATACCTTGAGAAGTTGGACATGGCCACGGTGGTCCATGCCTTGGTTACATCCAGATTGGATTATTGCAATGCACTCTACATGGGGCTGCCTTTGAAGATGGCCCAGAAACTGCAACTGGTATAACTGTCGGCAGCCAGGCTTTTAACTGGAGCTAATTAGAGGGAGTGTACGCTGCCCGTATTAAAGCAGCTCTACTGGCTGCCAATAAGTTTTCAGTCCCAATTTAAGGTGCAGGTTATGAACAAAGCCCTAAACAGTTTGGGCCCTGGCTATCTTCATGACCACATCTTCCCCTATGAACTGGCACAGGTTCTAAGATCTGCTGGGGAGGCCTTCCTCTAGCTTCTGCCATCATCACAAGCATGGTTGGTGGGGACGAGGGAGAGGGCCTTCTTTGTGGTGGCCCCCCAACTCTGGAACTCCCTCCACAGAGAGATTAGGAAGGGCCCCCACACTGTCCTCCTTATGAAAGGACCTAAAAATCTGGATGATACAATAGGTTTTTGAGAAAGATTAATTCCTAGACCCTTTGCTTAGGCCATTAGTGTTCTCTTCTGTACTTTATCCACTTCCCTGGCCCTATGATACTCTGTTGCACTACCCATTGCCCAGCCCTTTTTATAGTTGGCTATGTCCATTTTCAAATCCTTGCCGTTGATATTTTGAACCCATCTGATGGAGCTATAATGAAATTGGTTTTTGTTTTTTTTTTTGTGTATGTTTTAGCAGGTTTTAAAGTTTTATTATGTTTATTTTAATTTGTCTGTATGATTTTTCTTTCTGGCAATTGAATGTTTTGCCTTATATGTTATAAATCACCCTGAGTCCCCTTGGGGAGGTAGGGCAGTATATGGGCAGGAAGATGATGATGATGATTATTATTATTATTGAATTTGTATGTAAGTTTGGTTGTCTGTGCCCCTGTGCAGACTTTACCTCACTTTCTGTCCCTGTGAGAATTGGATTTTGAAAATTTTGGATTGTCATGGAAACAAAGATTGGTGATAAAGCTTCAGTGGAGACATATTTTTCCCCACTATAACTCTTTGAGGAGTGAATTTCCTTTCTTAGGGGTAGTTTTCCTTTCACTTTCTTTTGTATCACCCCCATTCTTAAATGTGAATTGTATGTAAGATGGATGTTTGTAACCTGGTGACTTCATGTATTCTTGAACAATAGCTCCCTCTCCATCCCTGTATCATGGGATGCCTTGATGATAAATTCACGTGACGTTGTTTTCCCCAGACTCCATTTCAATTTGGAATGGGTTTTTGCACTCTATCATTTTCAAACTTTCTTGCAAACTATGAAAAAAATGAGTGGGTTTTTTTTGTCTTTTGAATCACTTTGCATGCTCAGTAGAGAGGAAAGGTTTCTACTGTGGGTGTCTATTCCTTATGAGCACTCTCTTTTTCAAATGCTCTCTTTTTCAGTTTGACACCATAGGAATAAAAACTCAGTTCATCTGGAGTACAGTATTTTGCACCAGCCCTAGGGGTAGCTACACATCCACCCCGCTGTGTCAGTGCGATGTAATCCTAATCATCTAGCAGGGAAAAACCTGGTTTGGCTCTACTGGACAGCCACTCTTACTTTGGTCATCCTGTTGCTGTCATAGTTGCAGCCACAGAGCTCCTAAAGAGGTTCTTGCCATTCCTCCACACTACTGCTGATGTTTGAATGGGCACCCACCTGACTTGGGGGACGGGGGGAGAGAATGGAGATCCCCCTCTCTGCTCTGAGTTACAAAAGTGCCCTTAAATACATCAGCAATGGCATTTCAGAACAGCCAGAAACGTTTTGGAGCTCCTTGGGCATCACTACAATGGCAACAGAATGACAAAAGTAAGTGCCATCCCTCTATACCCTTGTGAACAGCAAAACCAGTCCTGAATTGGAAGTGGCCAGACTCTTTATACTACTCCAAAGTTCAGGGCTGCTCTGGAGCATCAGGAAAGTTCTTGAACATCCTCGAATTTGCCTAACGGGAGGCAAAATTTATTTATTTATTAACTTCATTTCTACCCTGTACCCATCTCCCTGAGGGGACTCGGGGCGGTTTACCAAATTATAAAAACAATACAATCAATAAAACAATCAATAAAATCAAAAGGCACATTGGAACAGCCATGTCTTCAGGCTCCTCCTAAAGACTGCCAGAGTGGGGGCTTGTCTAATATCCTTGGGGAGCGCATTCCAGAGTTGAGGCACCACTACAGAGAAGGCCCTCTCCCTTGTCACCACCAACTGTGCCTGCAAGGTCTCTCCAGATGATCAGAGAGATCGCCTAGGTTCATACACAGAGATGCGGTCACATAGGTAGGCAGGTCCCAAACTGTTCAGGGCTTTGTAGATCAAAATCTGCACCTTGAATTGGGGCAGGAAGATGAACGGCAGCCAATGGAGCTCCTTGAACAAGGGGGTTGACCGCTCCCTGTAGGATGCTCCAGTTAGTAACCTGGATGCCGCCCGTTGGACCAATTGAAACTTTTGGGCCGTCTTCAAGGGCAGCCCCACGTAGAGTGCATTACAGTAATCCAATCTGGAGATGACTAAGGCATGGACCACCGTGGCCAGATCCGACTTCATGAGGTACGGTCGCAGTTGGCACACGAGTTTTAATTGTGCAAAGGCCCTCCCAGCTACCTCCGACGCCTGTGCCTCAAACGTCAGCGACGAGTCTAGGAGGACACCCAAACTGCGGACCTGTGACTTCAGAGGGAGTGCAACCCCATCAAGCACAGGTTGCCACACTATACCCCAATCCGGCTTACGATCGACCAAGAGGACCTCTGTCTTGTCAGGATTGATCAACAACAAGCAGATAGTGTCAGTACATTTCAAAGCATAAACACTATAATCCAAAATAACATACAGACTGAGTCTCGAAATTCATACTCATCTGTATCTGTATACCTTTATAAAACGGAATGTTTGTATGTGTGTATGTGTGTGTATGTGTGTATGTGTGTATGCGGAGGGCGGAAGGGCGGATATGTGGCAGCTATTTGCATAAAGTCCTTTGATTGGACAGCCTCGCCACTCCAAAATTCTAAGGCACCAGACAGAGGGCATTGATAGCCACTGATTAGCCAGCAACCCAGAATCCAGGCCTCTACATTCAAACAACAGGATTTCTTCCCACTGAGGGGGAAAAGCCAGCAACCCAGAATCCAGGCCTCTACATTCAAACAACAGGAATTCTTCCCACTGAGGGGAAAAAAGCCAGCAACCCAGAATCCAGGCCTCTACATTCAAACAACAGGATTTCTTCCCACTGAGGGGGAAAAAGCCAGCAACCAGAATCCAGGCCTCTACATTCAAACAACAGGATTTCTTCCCACTGAGGGGAAAAAAACCAGCAACCCAGAATCCAGGCCTCTACATTCAAACAACAGGATTTCTTCCCACTGAGGGGGGAAAAGCCAGCAACCCAGAATCCAGGCCTCTACATTCAAACAACAGGATTTCTTCCCTCTGAGGGGAAAAAGCCAGCAACCCAGAATCCAGGCCTCTACATTCAAACAACAGGATTTCTTCCCACTGAGGGGGAAAAAGCCAGCAACCCAGAATCCAGGCCTCTACATTCAAACAACAGGATTTCTTCCCACTGAGGGGAAAAAGCCAGCAACCCAGAATCCAGGCCTCTACATTCAAACAACAGGATTTCTTCCCACTGAGGGGAAAAATGCACAATCAACATTCCTCCCCCACTTGGCTCTGTGAAAAACAAAATGGATTCCTGTATTCTCCTCCCTCAGCTTTTACAAAACGGCCCTGCCAAACCCTAAAGTTACCAATAGCAGGCCATAACATTACAGGCCCCAAAATAGAGTTTAGGGCAGGATGGCCGTCGAATGATGGGATTTGCATCCCAATTCACTTCCCAGAAAACATTGTAGCCCCTACAAATCCCTTCTCCCAGATAGGCCCAAAAGAGGCATCCATCTTCCCTCTTCAACACAGTGTCAGAGAAAGGCAGCTTCTGACAGGATCTTTAGAACAGGCACTGTCACTCTACAAGGTAAGGCCCTACTTCACTCAAAAGACACAAGAGAAAACAATAAATACCTTTCTCTAATGCCTTTTAATGCTTATATAAATAATTCTGGCCCAAAGCCCCCCTCACCCAGCCTCATTGGACCTTACTGCTAATTCCATGCAGGCCTTTTCCATTTTTTTTTTACTCTTTTCTGTTTTACACCGGTATACTTTCACAGGCCAGGGCGGATATGTGGCAGCCAGTTTCACAGGCCAGGGCGGATATGTGGCAGCCACTTTCACAGGCCAGGGCGGATATGTGGCAGCCACTTTCACAGGCCACAGCGACCAGCGCGGGTGATGGACCTGCACCAAACTTGGTACAAATAACCCCCTATGACATGACCCACGTATTATGGGATTTGTAGTACTTTCCAAGACTTTGGTTCCCACAGACCACTGAGGCCACCAAAAGGACCAATACAGACCACACTCAGCACACACAGCCCCCATGACCCACTCTACGTCCTGGTGCAGTTCGGAGGAGGGTGGGCCATGGATGATGGGACTTGAAGTGCCTCTACTCACTTCCCAAGTCCGCTGCAACCCTCATCCAATCACTGATTGAGACCAAACTTGCCATACATAACCCCCATGACTGCCTTCATGTCCTGGTGAGGTTTGGGGGAGGACTGACAATGGATGATGGGATTTGTAGTACTTTTACACCCTCTGTTCCCACAGACCACTGTGGCCCCCAACAAACACCGGGAAAGTCCACACTTGGCACACAGAGCCCCAGTGACCCACTCTACATCCTACTGAAGTTTGGAGGGGGACAGAACATGGATGATGGGACTTGCAGTACCTTCCCTCACTTCCCAATCCTGCTACAAACCTAATCCAATGACTGATCAACACCAAATCTGGCACACAGAGCCCTCATGACCCACTCTACAGCCTGGTGCAGTTTACTGTGAGACGGACCACGAATGATGGGACTTGAAGTACCTTCACTCACTTCCGAAAAACAATGCATCCCTCATCCATTCACCAATACAGACCAAACTTAGCACACAGAGCCCCCATGACCCAATCTACATCCTTCTACACTTTGGGGGGGGTCGGGACACACAGAGATGATGGGACTTGCACTACCTTCAGTAATTTCATGATACCACTGCAACTCCCAATAATGATGGATCAAGACTAAACTTGGCACACAGAGCCCCCATGACCCACTGTACATCCTGCTGCACTTCTCAAATGACCAGGGCAGGGCCGGGTCCCCAAGCTAGTAAGAATATATAATAGAAACGATATAAAAATTATATTACGACCGAATACGCATACAGTACCCTACTCAGAAGTGTCCCAATAGTGACAACGTCCGAAATCGGTGAGTAGCGTGAGATGTATAAAGTCCATATTAAATCCAAATGATGAAATGGTAAGAATGAGTCTGGTATAATCACAAGAGTGCAGAGTGGTCACATCAGCAAGAATACACTTCACCTTCCAACAAGTTGAGGGGTGGAGCACTTTTGTCTCCTCCCCTCGGAGAAGAGATTGGTTGATTTCACAGAATTTGCTGGAAGGGAGGAGGGGCTGGCATAGTGTGGTACCAGCCTCTTCTCCCTCATTCTGCAAAAAGACATCGATGCAGAAGGCAGCTGGAAAAAGGAGGCCCCAATTTACTCAAGCGGAGGTCGGTTTGGGGCCTACCAGGGAGCGAGGGGGTAACCTTTGGCCCCTTGCGATGGCTGCCTCGCTCCTGTGGCATACTGCTGCCTGGGGACACTGCTGGCTGAGGGGATGCTAGTGGGGGGAGGGGAGAGTGGGGTCCCCGCCTTGGCCCCTATGTGTCCAGGCCTGACTTACCAGGAGCAGTGGTGCACCCTGGCGACGCAGGGGCATGGGTATGCCCTGACTTGCCTGGGTGGTTGGTGGGGCTCAGGGTTGCAAGGCCCGCCTCCTTTAATCCCAGCTTGGTCTCAGCAGTGCCTGCTGTGACAACAAAACTTAATTTTATTTAAAAAGAAAAAAAAGTAATTATTTGATTAATGTTATTTTTTAAAAAATTAAAAAACAGAAAGCCCGGATGAACGGCACCGGCTCGGGTGGGGGACGTGGGTTGCGGGCGCCAGGATGCCCCGGTAGCGTAGGGGTTCCCGGGTGTCCAGGCCCAATCGGCGGGGGGCGCGTGGTGTGGCCTTGTTGGGGCCTGCGCAGGCGCGAGCGCAGCGGCAATCTTGGCATTGTTGCCGTGCGGCCCCATATTTTCCGGGTGCTCCGGTGGCGGTAAGAAGAGTGCGGCGCTGTGCATAGGCCGTGCCTGGTTGGCGCGGCCCGGCGCCGCGTCCTAGATGGCCACTGCGCTTCTCGGCAGCCATTTTGAATTGGCCGCTCATGCGCCATGGAGCAAGTTGGTGGCTGCCATTTTGGCCGCATGGCAGCCCCTTATGAGGGTCGCCATTTTGTTGTACGGCGGCCGGATGATGAGGGCCGCCAAATTGGCCACGTGGCGGCCTGGATGGGGGGCTGCCATCTTGGCCACATGGTGGCCTGCCTTGGGGGGGGGGGGCGCCATTTTGACTTGGCGGCCATTTTGAATGACATAAATAATAAAATAATAATCTTTAAAAAAAATAATTTAAAAAACTATAAATAAATACATAATAAAATAATAAAATAAATAAATAAATAAACGAATAAACAATATAATGATAATAATGCTGTCAGGGCTGGGAGACTTGAGCTTAGGAGAAGTTCAGGTCCCCAGCCTGCCATGAGATTGCACCGACCTTTGCCCCAGTTCTTTGGTGACCTTGGCTCCAGTTACATTGAGACTGTGCTGAGTCAGATGGGAGTGATGTAACTTCCAGGTGTGTGCGGGGCTGCGGAGGGAAGTGAGGTAACTCCTCCGAGCCTGGACATTGGACAATTGGACTCATAACGCTGACTCATGGACCCATGAGGTCACATCCCTTCAGACTATGGGATATGCTGACTCACCCGGATATGGTGCAACCCTACTTGGACATTGCATGGGCAATGGGAGGGGGCTCGGGGTATATAAGGTGTGTTTGGGTGTCGTACCTGCAATAAAATCGTGTTGGACCGTACTTCAATCTACGTGTGATCCTTACCGAGTGTTGGAGAGTCATTACAAATGCATTTTTAAAAATATATACAGATAGAATGAAATGTTAATAGTTATATACAATTATGTAAATACTTTTAAGGAATGAAATGATTAAAATAGACTAATAGTAGTGCACAAATTGAATGAATTCCACACAAAAAAAAGAGTGGGCGAGCTCCTGACTTGCGGGCTCAGCTTATTATTGACTTATATAGGTACATACGGATGTGTGTATGTATATATATATATATATATATATATATATATATATAAATTGGGAGAGCTCCCGACCTGCAGGTTCAGCTTGCGACTGACCTATTTATGTGCACACACACACACACATATATATTAATTAAATGAATTACAATTAAATAAGCCAAAATAAGGCCTGGGAGGTCACGGGTGGCAACAACTTGACATCGTGTGATACGAAGGTGACCTTCCTTTCTGGTTGCAGGATTGCGTACCTTGGGTTGCTGCTTACATTGACATTTGTCTTGATTCTTTTGCATTGCAGATGGCACCCAAGAAGAACATCGGTGGCCCTAAGGGCAAGGGCCCAACTGGCAGAGCTGGAGGTTCTTAGAACTCCCAGTCTGCCTTGACAGGGAAAAGCCTGGCATGCAGGACCTTGGGGAAATCCCGGGGATGATGTAATCTCCTGGGAGCAGTGCTGAGTCAGGACGGATGTGACGCAACCTCTTCCGGACAGTGGACACTGACTTGCATACTGCTGACTCAGCAGGGATATGATGTAATATCCATTGGACAGTAGGACTGCTGAGTCAGAGGGGGATGATGCAACCTTTCCCGGACATTGCAGGTGATGGGTGGAGGGGGTTGAGTATATAAGGTGTGTTTGGATGATGAGCCAATGGTGGCGGCTCAGGGCCGAGGCAAGGCAAAGTTACCTGCAAGTGGTAGTGAGACTACCGAACCAGAGTCTCCAACGGAGTTGGAGGTGTTGCGGTGTAAGATGGAGGCAATGGAGAATACCTTCCGGCGGATGTCCAGGGAGATGTCAAGGAAGGAGCAAGCTCTGGATTCGATGTGGAGTGCTCCTGGAGGAGGTGATTTCACGTACTATTCCTGGATGGATGGTGAGAAGTCAGATGTTCATCCTAGATCTCCTTCGGGAGTGTGGACAGAAGCGAGGAGACCTTTTGGAGGTGGATTGAATCCTATTCGAGAGAAGGAGCCCAGCCGATCTTCTGGCGAGAGGCGTTCCTTGGAGGGCTCGCAACCGGCGGGATTGGGAAGAGGGATCCGGCTGCCGGAGGAGAGTCTCCGTAGGAGAGAACCTCGATTCCAAGACTACGGTGGGAGGCCTAGGAAGGAGCCTCTACGGGTGGAATTCGAGGGTGAAGCTTGTAAGGTAGCTTTCTTCGTGACAGCTGTAAGTGATCATATGGAAGATTATGGTCATCTATACGCGAGTGAAAGTAGCCGAGTTCGAGCTGTGGGAGCAGTATTTAAGGGAAGAGCTGCTGATTGGTACGTCCAGTGCCATGATCGCCGAGACCCTTGTTTGAAAACCGTGCAAGGGTTTCTACAGGCTGTGAGGAATCGTTTCTGGGACCCTTTGGAGAGAGTGAAAGCTAAAGAGGCGTTGCGGTGTTTGGCTCAGGGTTCCCGGTCAGTGACTGAATATGCGGAGAGGTTCATGAGCTTGGCTGGGAAAGTGGCTGAGTGGTCCCAGGTGACACTGCTGGAACTCTTTAAAGATGGTCTTCGGAGGGAGATCCTGGAGTGGTGCCTTCATCGGGATGATCCTGGAGATGTTGATGGCTGGATCCAGTTGGCCGGGAATGTTGAGGGGATCCTGGCCCAGGTGAAGCGTCGGAAGTCCCAGATGATGGCAGTGGGGAGATTCTGTGGTTCCGGACGTGGTTCGGGAGAAGGACGAGGTTCCCGCGGAGAGCCCAGGCGTGTTGGTGCCAATGAGGGGAAGCCTGGGGCTGTGAGGAAGCCGGTGATGGGCAGAGGCCTTTGTTTTATTTGGCATCACAGTGTTGGCAGAAGAAAGTGCCGGACACAAAGCGTGTGGCTGCTGCTAGATGGGCTTTGGGAGAAAAGGTGGAACAGCTTACTGCTGTGGTGAGTGGGAGTCCCCAGAGTATCCACTGTTCTTTGGAACTATGTAAAAAAGGGGACTATGAGGAACATCGGGCTTTGGTGGATTGTGGTTGTTCTGAGAATATCATTTCGCCTGGTTTAGTCGAAAATTTAGAATGTGATACCAAAGTTATGTCAACCCCTGTGCATTTTACTCAACTGGATGGGTCTTTTATTGAGGGAGGACCTTTTCCGCTAAGTACGAAGGGGTTAAAAGGCCGAGTGGGCCCTTGGGAGGGAGAGATAGATTTTGTGGTGGCTCCCATTAAAGGGCATAAAGTTGTGTAAGGGATGCCTTGATTAGAACAGGCGAGTCCCAAAATTGATTGGAAATCTGGATTGTTAAAATGTAATCCGAGGGAGGAGGGAGGAATTCCGAATAAACTGCAAGGGGTGCCTAAGGAATATTGGGATTATGATGATGTATTTGAGCCTGTATTAGCAAAATGTCTTCCTCCTATGCGGAATGTGCAATGCAGGGTGGAGATTAAGGAGGGTGCGGTATTGCCGAAACCGAAAATCTATGCCATGTCTGTGAGGGAGAAGGTGGCTTTACGGGAACAAATTGACGATTATTTGAGTAAAGGGTTTATTGAAAGGTCGGAGTCTCCCATTGCTGCGCCAGTGTTATTTAGGGAAAAGAAGGATGGGAAATTAAGGTTATGTATAGACTACCGGGGGTTAAATGCTATAAGTACTACAAATTGTTATCCGTTGCCTTTGATTAAGGATTTACTGGGCCAGTTGGGAGGAGGTCGGTATTTCACCAAGCTTGATTTAATAGACGCGTTCCATATGGTTAGGGTGAAAGCTAGTGATAAATGGAAGACGGCATTTTCGTGCCCCCTCGGGCTATACCAATGGTCCGTCATGCCTTTCGGTTCGGCCGGCGCTCCCGGTATTTTCATGCAATTAATAAATGAGGTGTTACACCCCCTTTTGTATAAGGGGGTATTCGTGTATCTGGATGATATTGTTATTGTGACGCGTACGGACGAGGAGCATGTTGAGCTGGTCCGGGAAGTGTTGGAGAGATTGAGGCAGGCCAAGTTGTATGTGAAGTTAAGTAAGTGTGAGTTTAGTAGGAAACAAATCGATTTTTTGGGGTATCGTATAAGTGAAAGGGGAGTTTCTATGGATCCTGCTAAAGTTGAAGATGTTCTGTCTTGGGAGGCTCCGCAGACCCGGAGACAGTTGCAGGCTTTTCTGGGTTTGGCCAACTTTTATCGGACCTTTATTCCAGATTTTGCTGCTATCTGTCACAATGCACGGACTTGGCCGGCCCCTTAATCACACACACAAAGACGGTATTCAGCTAACTACTTTATTGAAGAATAAAAACAGTAGAAAAGGTAATTGTCCAAAATGCAAAAGCATTCAAATAAGAAGTATTGTCCAAAACAACTTGGCATGAAAGTTTCCAAGATTTGGCAAGGCTCCGCTTAGCAAAAGCGAATCAGGAACAAACCAAGTACAATGTCCAAAGGCTTTCTTGGCAAGGTTCCGCTTAGCAAAAGCGAATCAGGAACAAACAGGGTTGATGATCCAAGGCTTCTTTGGCAGGCCACTAGCCCAACTTAGCTCCGTGGTCTAGCCTCGCTAACACGTCTGCATAGAATAGACGTGGCCGAGGTACTGGGGATCCGTTCCCACGGATCCTCTACTTAATCTTCATGGCGAGAACCCCGACGCTCTAGGCTTCTCCTTCTCCAATCTGTGGTGCAGGACCTCGGTCTGTCTAGGCTATGAAACCAACCCCTCCTGCTGGACTCAATGCTCCGTCTCCTATCAAAGGTTCGGCCTTGCCTCCCAGCACCTGGGTCTCTATCTCCGTGAGAGTCGAACTCCCTATCTGCTTCCTCGCTATCCTCCTCCAGGTCTTCATGCATTCTTTCTTGCGATCCTCGCCCCCCGGCCGTTCATACCCTTCACTATCACTGCTTTCAGTTTGCACCTGGCTTTCCATATCCTCGTAAGGATCAGGCCAGCCTTCGTCCCAAGCTAGGCTTTCTGTGGGAGAGGAAGGCCCAGCTATGGGAAATTCTCCTTCTTCCAGCCCCTCTAAATCCTCTTCAGAATCTAACTCAGCTGCTGCTGGCTCTAATGCAAGTGGGACCCCTGGCGCTGTCCCATGCCCCCCAGGCACGAACGAGAACTGGGTTGCTACACTATCCCCCCCCCCAGGGCCCCTCCGAGGCCGCCCTCGAGGCTTGGGCTTGTCAGGGTACTTGCGGTGGAACCGAGCAACAACGTCCGGGGCGTGCACATCTCGAGCCGGCGACCACGAGCGCTCTTCCGGTCCGAAGCCTTTCCAGTCAATCAAGTACTCCAGCTTCCGGTAGCGGATGCGCGCATCCAGGATGTCCTGCACCTCAAACTCCTCCTCGCCGTCCCGCATCACAGGGGGAGGGGGCGGCCACGTCACATCAGGCCGCACCCCCTTCGCCGGGCAGAGCAAGGAACGATGAAACACAGGGTGAAGTGTCATGTCCGCTGGGAGCTGTAGTTTGAAAGCCACAGGGCCCACCTTCTCCAGCACCTTGTAGGGACCCAGGAATCTCGCATCCAGTTTGCGGCTAGGTCGCTGAGTAGGCAGGTTCTTGGTCGACAGCCAAACTTTATCCCCCACTAGGATCTCAGGGCCCTCCTGGCGCCGCCAATCAGCCATCCGCTTGTAATCCGCCTTCGCCTGGTCCAATTGAGTACGTAGCAAGTCTTGGAGCGCAGTGAGCTCCTGAAGCCAATCCTCCGCCGCCGGCACTTCCCCAGACGGAGTCACCAGTGGGTAGAACCGAGGGTGGTGTCCATAGTTAGCAAAGAAAGGAGTCTCTTTGATGGATTCCTGCGTCGCATTGTTGTAGGCAAACTCCGCCAAAGACAACAAGGACGCCCAGTTGTTTTGCTGATAGTTGACATAGCACCGCAGGTAGTGCTCCAACGTGGCGTTAACCCTTTCGGTTTGCCCGTCGGTCTGGGGGTGATGGGCCGTCGACATCCGGACGTCAATCCCCAGCATCTTCTGGACAGCCCGCCAGAACTGGGAAGTGAATTGGGTGCCGCGGTTCGTCACCAAACTCTGTGGAAGGCCATGCAACCGAAACACATGTTGCACAAACATATCAGCAGTCTCTTTGGCAGTAGGCACCCCCACACAGGGAATGAAGTGTCCCATCTTGGTGAAACAGTCGACCACAACCAGGATCGTGGTGAAACCCTTGGACTTGGGCAAGTCAGTGATGAAGTCAGCCGAAATCATCTTCCAAGGGGCGGAGGGGGTCGGGAGCGGCTGGAGCAAGCCAGCGGGCTTGCCCCCCTGGTTCTTGGCCCGATGGCACACAGGGCAAGAGCCCACATAGTCCTCCACATCCCTCCGCACTTTAAGCCACCAAAAATCTCGTAACACCAACTGCAGGGTCTTGAAGAGCCCAAAGTGACCCGCGGCCCGGCTATCATGGCAAAGTTTGAGAATGTCCGCCCGCTCGGGCCCAGGGGAAACATAGACAGAGTCACGGTGATAGAGCACCCCGTTCTTTACCTGGAAAGGGGATTGGACCCCCTTGGTCAGCTGCTCTTGCACCCAGGGGTCGTCCCGTTGGCGAGCCTGAATCCGGACACTCAGAGTCCTCTTGTCCCCGGGGGCTGGCGGAGCCAACGGGGGGTTCACAGGGGCCGCCCGCGCGGCAGCAAAGTTCTCTGTTTTGAGCAGCCGTGTCTCGGAAAGCCCTTCTCCACCTCTGACATACTCCGGCTTCCGGGACAAAGCGTCGGCTTGCTTGGTGTGCTTGGGGGTCACATAGTGGATGCGAAAATTGAATCGCTCAAAGAATAGGGACCATCTCTGTTGCCTCTGGTTCAATTTGCGCTGGGTCTTCAAGTGCTCCAAATTCCGGTGGTTGGTGTGAACTTCCACCGGAAACTTGGCCCCTTCAAGCAGATGTCTCCAGACTTCAAAAGCTACTTTAATGGCCAGGAGCTCCTTCTCCCAAATGGTATAGTTCTTTTCCGGCGCCGTGAGCTGCCGGAAGTAGTAAGCACAGGGCAATAAGTCCGTCCCCTGCTGTTGTAGCAGGATCGCTCCCACGGCTACATCCGAAGCGTCAGCTTGCACAATGAAAGGGGTGCGGGGGTTGGGATGCTGCAGAAGCGGCTGGGTGGTGAACAGCTGCTTCAACTTCCGAAACCCCACGTCTGCCTCCGATGTCCACCGGAACGGCACCTTTCCCCGCAAGCACTGGGTGATGGGATCAGCCCACTTGGCAAAGTCAGGAATGAACTTTCTGTAGTAGGTGGCAAAGCCCAGGAATCTTTGAATGTCTTTTTTGCTGGCAGGAGGTGCCCAGTCTGCCACAGTTTGAACCTTGGTGTCATCCATGGCTATGCCCGTGGGAGAGATGCGGTAACCGAGGAAATCCACCTCACGTAGATCAAAGGCACACTTTTCCAGCTTGGCATAGAGGCCGTGGGCTCGCAGTCTCTGGAGCACTTCCTTGACGTGGCGGTCATGGGTCGCCTGATCCGGAGAAAAAATCAGCAGGTCGTCTAGATCAACTGCCAGATAACGGTCCAGCAGATCTCGGAAAATATCATTCATGAAGTGTTGAAAGCAGGCGGGGGCGTTGCACAATCCGAAGCCCATTACCAAGTATTCGAAACTCCCCCACTTGGTCTGGAAAGCAGTTTTCCATTCATCTCCCTGGCGAATCCGCACCAGATTATAGGCCCCCCTCAGGTCCAGTTTAGTGAACACCTTGGCTCCCCGCATCCGCTCCAACAGCTCGGGGATCAGGGGTAGGGGGTAGCGGTTCTGAATCGTGATCTTGTTGAGCTCTCGATAGTCATTACAGAGCCATAGCTCCCCCAACTTTTTCTTGACAAACAGAATTGGCGCCCCGGCCGGGAACTGTGAAGGCCGGATGAACCCCTTCCACAGGTTTTCATCCAGAAACTCTCGGAGAGCCTGTTGCTCTGGTTCCGAGAGAGGGTAGAGTCTCCCCCGCGGGATAGGGGCTCCGGGTTCTAGCTCGATGGCACAGTCGTAGGGCCGGTGGGGAGGCAAGCGTTCAGCCTCCTTCTCGCTGAAGACGTCCCAAAATCCGGCGTATTTATTGGGCAACGTAGTGACTTGTTCTATCTCTTGAGCCTGGCAAGCCCGGGCTATCATGCAATGTCCCTGGCAATGGTCTGAAGCAAACTGTAACTGTCTCTTGGCCCAGGAGATCTGGGGATCGTGGAGCGTGAGCCATACAATTCCTAGGACAACTGGGAAATCGGGCAACTTGGTCACCAAGAAGGAGATGTCCTCCTTGTGAGAGCTTGTCCACATCTTGGTAGGAGCAGTATATTGAGTCACGGCCCTGGCTTTCAGGGTCCTGCCATCAATAGTCTGTACGCCCTTAGGCTCTTGGAGATCATGGAGCTGTAATCCGGCCGACTTGGCGTAGTCAGCGTCGATGAAATTGTTGGTGGCCCCCGAGTCGATCATGCCGTGGACCATCATCGGCCCCTTCCCTGATGACCAGAGGGTGACCATCACTAGGAACAATTGTCCAGTCTTGGGTTCTGGAGGAAGAGTAGCGACGGCGGCCGAGTTAGCGAACCCACTTAAACCCGGCCGGCTCCTTCCCCCGCCGCCTGGATTGCTTCTTCAGCCTCAGGGGCCCCTCCAACCGCGGCAGAGGCCCGGGGTGTCTTTCCGCGCGGTTTCTGAGGGCATTCTCTAGAGAAATGTCCAGCCCCCCCCCCGCAGTACCAACACAAATTCAAACGCTGGCGGCGTGCTTTCTCAGCGGCATCAACCTTGGGTCTCACGGTCCCGAGCTGCATCGGCTCCGGTTCATCCAGGGGCTGGGGGGCCGGGGTAAACTGCCGGAACGCGAACTGACTGGCCCCGGTCTCTTTTCTGGCCGCTGGCCTCTCCAGACCCCCCTTGTCCCATCGCCTCCGCGTCTGCACTCCCGCCTCCACTCGTAGGCTCACAGCGATCGCCTCTTCCAGGTCTGCTGGCTGAGCGGCCACTCGTAGGATCTCCTGTTGTAGCTCTTGCGGCAATCCCTTGATGTACTGGTAGCGGAGTGCAGCAGGGTTCCATTGAACTTGGCCCGCCAGTACCCGAAAACGTGAGATATATTGGGACAAAGTCATGTCTCTCATGGATAGTCGGTCCAGCTCCCTTTCAGCCAAGGCCGGATTTTCCGGAGCTCCCCAAGTCCTCTTGATAGCCTCTAGAAACAGCCTCGCCGTGCCCACTGCGGGGGCCACTGCCTTGAACAAGGTAGTCGCCCAGACCGCCGCCGTCCCTTCCAGCAGCGTGTAGATGAAGCCCACCTGGGCTCGATCCGAGGCAAACTCCAAGGGCCGAAGTTCCAGGTACATTTCCACTTGGCCGATGAACACATCCACTTGGGCTGGGTTACCCCCGAAACGTGCCGGAGCATTCACGGAGGGGTGACGGCCAGCCCGGGTTCGTAGCTCTCCTACTTCTTGCTGCAACGCGGCCACTTGAGCATCCGTCAGCTGGGCCATGGCGCCGGCTCGCCACTTGCGCTTCTTTGATCGTCCCGTGATGTGAAAAGGGGTTCTGGGAGTACCTCGGCCAACTGTCACAATGCACGGACTTGGCCGGCCCCTTAATCACACACACAAAGACGGTATTCAGCTAACTACTTTATTGAAGAATAAAAACAGTAGAAAAGGTAATTGTCCAAAATGCAAAAGCATTCAAATAAGAAGTATTGTCCAAAACAACTTGGCATGAAAGTTTCCAAGATTTGGCAAGGCTCCGCTTAGCAAAAGTGAATCAGGAACAAACCAAGTACAATGTCCAAAGGCTTTCTTGGCAAGGTTCCCAAAAGCGAATCAGGAACAAACAGGGTACACGATCCAAGGCTTCTTTGGCAGGCCACTAGCCCAACTTAGCTCCGTGGTCTAGCCTCACTAACACATCTGCATAGAATAGACGTGGCCGAGTTACTGAGGATCCGTTCCCACGGATCCTCTACTTAATCTTCATGGCGAGGACCCCGACGCTCTAGGCTTCTCCTTCTCCAATCTGTGGTGCGGGACCTCGGTCTGTCTAGGCTATGAAACCAACCCCTCCTGCTGGACTCAATGCTCCGTCTCCTATCAAAGGTTCGGCCTTGCCTCCCAGCACCTGGGTCTCTATCTCCGTGAGAGTCGAACTCCCTATCTGCTTCCTCGCTATCCTCCTCCAGGTCTTCATGCATTCTTTCTTGCGATCCTCGCCCCCCCGGCCGTTCATACTCTTCACTATCACTGCTTTCAGTTTGCACCTGGCTTTCCATATCCTCGTAAGGATCAGGCCAGCCTTCGTCCCAAGCTAGGCTTTCTGTGGGAGAGGAAGGCCCAGCTATGGGAAATTCTCCTTCTTCCAGCCCCTCTAAATCCTCTTCAGAATCTAACTCAGCTGCTGCTGGCTCTAATGCAAGTGGGACCCCTGGCGCTGTCCCATGCCCCCCAGGCACGAACGAGAACTGGGTTGCTACACTATCACACTTCCCCTTACAGATTTGCTTAAGACGAAGGGAAAGGGGGAGACTAAGAAAGCGAAGTCTCCTGGAGCTAAGCTGTGTTGGACGGAAGAGTGCCAGTGCGCGTTTGAGAAGCTGAAGAGAGCTTTTACCAGTGGGCCGTTGCTTATGCACCCAGATACTGAGAAGCCTTTTGTGGTGCAGAGTGATGCATCTGCGTGGGCTTATGGGGGAGCGTTGTTACAGAGAGATGGTCAGGGAAGGTTACGGCCATGTGCGTACTTTTCCAAGAAGTTTGGGGAACAGGAGAAAAAGTGGCCGGTTTGGGAAAAGGAGGCCTTTGCGGTGCGATGTGCGTTGCAGACCTGGCGCCAATTTTTGGAAGGGGTGGTCCACCCTTTTGTGGTGTTGACGGACCACCAGAATCTGCAGTATTTGAAGGCACCTCAAAAGCTGTCGCCAAAATTGGTTAGATGGGCACAGTATTTTGCTCGATTTAATTTTTCGTTGAAGATATCAAGGGTAAAGAGAATGTGGTGGCGGATGCTTTGTCTCGCTACCCTGCGGTAGGACCCAACCCTCCTCCTGGTTTGGAAGATGTGTTTACTGAGAGTCAGTGGGGGTTGGCAGTGCAGACCAGGTCTCAATCTAGTGTTGTTAAGAAGGAGGAAGTGGGTAAGGTCGAGGGTTGGAGTTTGGAGTTACAAAAGCATTATGCAGGAGATGATTGGTTGAATTGTCATAAAGAGGAGTGTAGGTGGTTGGAAGGATTATGGTTTGTTGGGTCCAAGGTGTATGTTCCCCAGAGTTTAAGAAGAGTTTAAGAAGAAAGGTGTTAGAGCTGGGTCATGACCACAAGGCTGCGGGTCATTGGGGTTTCACCAAAACTCTTCTAGCAGTGAGGACTCGATTTTGGTGGCCGGGGATGAGAGCGGAGATAAGGGATTATGTGCAGAGTTATGAAGCCTGTGCTAGGGGAAAGGCTAAGCCCCAAGGGTTAATACAAGTAGTGGCTTCTCCAGTTCGGCCGTGGACTCACGTGAGTACTGATTTTGTAGGAGAGCTGCCCTCGAGTAGGGGATTTCGGTATATTTGGACAGTACTGGATTTGTTCTCTAAACAGGCTCACTTTATTCCTTTGAGAGGGTTGCCTTCGGCTGAGCGGTTGGCTGAGTTGTACATTCAGCATATATATAGGCTGCATGGATGTCCCGAGCAGGTGATTAGCGATCGAAGGGTGCAGTTCACTGCTCGGTTTTGGGAAAAGTTTCTGGAAGGTCTAGGGGCGGATAGACGGCTTACCACTGCTTATCATCCTTGCTGTAATGGCGGCGTGGAACGAACGCAGAAATCGCTGGGTAGTTACTTGTGGATTTTTACTAATCGGAAGCAGAATGATTGGGCGGACTTGTTGCCGTACGCTGAGATGGCCTATAATGGGAGGACCCCATTTTCCATAGTTTATGGGCAGGAAGTGGTTCCCCTACATCAGCCTTTTATGCTTTCGGAGGAAGGTGGAGGAGAGTGGAAAGTGAGGGCTCAGGAGGAATGGAAGGAGGTGACCGAGGCTTTGCGAAAGGCCTATAAGAAGTTTGGTGACCGGCGGAGGCAGGAGGGGGAAGAATACCAGGAAGGGGATTTGGTCTGGTTATCTACTCAGAATATTAAATTGGGATTGCCCTCTAAGAAGCTGAGCCCGAAATATATAGGTCCGTTCCGGGTGGCTCAGGTTGTAAATAAGGACTCTTATAGACTAATTTTGCCAAAAGGGATGAATAAGATTCACCCTACATTCCATTGTAGTCTATTGAAGCGATATGTAAACTCGCTGATGCCAAAAGATTGAATGGTGTTTTGTTCCTACAGGGGGAGGACGTGGTGGAGGAGGCCATTATGTCAGAGCTGGAGGTTCTTAGCCTTGGGGAAGGCTCGAGAACTCCCAGTCTGCCTTGACAGGGAAAAGCCTGGAGTGCAGGACCTTGGGGAAATCCCGGGGATGATGTAATCTCCTGGGAGCAGTGCTGAGTCAGGACGGATGTGATGCAACCTCTTCCGGACAGTGGACACTGACTTGCATACTGCTGACGCAGCAGGGATATGATGTAATATCCATTGGACAGTAGGACTGCTGAGTCAGAGGGGGATGATGCAACCTTTCCCGGACATTGCAGGTGATGGGTGGAGGGGGTTGAGTATATAAGGTGTGTTTGGATGATGAGCCAATGCTTTGGCTTTATAGGTGTTGTACCTTCAATAAATCTCATTGGATCGAACTGCGGATTGTGCGTGATCTTTACAGAAAATTGGAGCGGCCTCACACCCAACTAAGAAGATGGCGAAACGAGCATTGTCCCCTCATACCTCCCCTTTGGGGGGAAGGGGTGTCTCCGCGGAGGACCTGGACACTCTCATTAAGAGGGTTCAACAAATTGAGGGCGAGATGGGTTTGGCCGTACCGGGGATTGGGGCTGCTCGTTTAGCTAGTCGAGATCTGATTTTCAAGTGCCACCTCGGAGTTGGTTGAGGTAGGCAGGATTTCCCTGGGTACTGGTTGTGGGGGGTCGGGAGCAGGTCAGGGTTTTGCCCTCCCTTCTGCTCGAGATCCCCGTGTACAACTGGTGGGCCACTGTGTGATACAGAATGCTGGACTAGATGGGCTGAGGTCCGATTCAGCATGGCTTTTCTTATGTTCTTATGTTCTTACTCTAATCTGTTGTCTCGTCTTTCCATCATAGACGCTGAGCGAGAGGCCCGGAGACGAGCGGCGGAGCAGCACGTTAGCCAGCTCCCAAGAAATGCTGCTGAACAGTCAATGGACCAGCCACCATCTGAACCTGCAGTGCACGTGCCAGCAGACTTGCCCCCGCCCCAGGCGTCTTCAACAATGCCTGCACCTGCAGTGATTGACCGGTCGGCATCAGTTCAGGGTCTACCCCAGGTCGTGTTGTCGGAAAGGCCTTCAACATCCCAAGGTACGAACACCACACTATCCTGGCCCTGGGATCAGGGTCAGGTAGCGCTGCTTCCACAGCACGGCACGCAGGGTGGTGCATCGCAGGCAGTTGCTGCCAAAACCAGCCAAGGGCAAGGGGGTGATATCCCCCAGCTGCCCATGCAGTCCATGGCCACATTGGAGCTGGCCAGGACAAGCGAGGCCAATAAGTTCCGACAAATGGCCTTCCCATATGACCCCTAAGAAGACAGTGGTTGCGCTAGGGTCACATCTTACGCAGAAAATGATTGACAAAATACTGCGTAATGAATATGTGGACATCTTCTCTTTTTATTTTAGGGAGTTAGATAAGAAAGAAAAGGAGGAATTGGACGAAGAGCAGAAGGATAATTTTAAAAAGAGAAGGGTGGAGCAGAATTGGGAAAATTGGCATGCGTGCTTCACGATGTACACAGCCATAATTTCAAATGCCCACCCTGATAGGGGTCCAGCTCTGTTCCAATATCAGAATTTAATATGTCAGGCCCACATTAATGGCCCGGGGGATGCATGGCTCGAGTACGACAAGCCTTTCCACTTGGAGGCTGCATCCACCCCTGATATGATATGGGACCTTATTAACAATCAATTGTGCTCCGAGGTCATGGGTCCCTTAAAAGGGTAAGCTAGAAGGAAGGCTGATAGCGGGCAAACTATTGTTAGCAAGAATGCCCAGTCCTTTCGGCAAGGGGGCCCCAAGCAACAGGCCCAATGGCACAAATCTCTATGCTGGGACTTCGCGGCTCGGGGAGTATGCAACCGCAATCCCTGCCGCTTTCAGCGCGTGTGGCATCTGCTCGGGAGCTCATGCCACGCGTAATTCTTCCAGGGGTGGGTCCAATAAAGGAGGACCCAGGGACAATCAATACAATAAGAAACCCCCCGCACAATCGTCTTTTCCCAAAGGGCCCCAGCCCAATTAGGTTGGACCGGTTAAGGGAGTAGTTAAAGTTACCGTATTTTTCGCACCATAAGACGCAGGAGGAAAAATCAGCTGCGTCTTATGGAGCGAAGAGGGGGGGGGAGGCGATAGAAAGCCTTTCCCTTGGCCGCCTCCTCCTCGGTCCCGCCTCCTCCTCCGCCTCCTCTGCCTCGTCACCACCGCCCCCCCGCCTCCGCCGCTTACGCCGCTTTCCACCGCTTTCCGCCGCTTTCCGCCGCTTACGCCGCTTTCCGCCGCCTCCGCCACTTACCGCCCTCCTCCGCCGCCGCCGCGCGCAGTAGGTCCCAAGTGCATCTGGCGCGTCTGACGTCTGATGGTGGTGCGCCAGGCGTGCTTGCGCGCGCGCCGCCAGCGCCAGACGTCAGACGCATCAGGCGCGCTTGGGACCTACTATGCGCATGGGCGGCGGCGAGGCGGCGGCGGGCGGCGGCGGCGGGAAAGCGGCGAGCGGCAGAGGCGGAAAGCGGCGGAGGCGGCGGAGGCGGCCTCCCGCCGCTTTCGCCACTTTCCCGCCTCCGCCGCTTACCGCCGCCTCCCTCGCCGCCGCCACGCATGCGCAGTAGGTCCCAAGCGCGCCTGACGCGTCTGACGTCTGTATCAAAGTAATTTATTTGGAGATCACTTGATCGTAAAAATAATATATCTTCCCAAATGGGGATGTGGAATTCTTGTAGATAATTATTCAAAATAATATATCACAAAGCCCTCTATTCCGGAGTCAAACTCAAATCTCGGTATATATATTCATTCACAATCTCAAAATATTTGTAATCCGGATTATAAGGCTTGGAGGGTCGACGGACTATATATCTAAAGGCCTTGCCGTTTCGCCAGGGGGACCTGGCTTCATCGGGACCCCAAAGAATAACATTTGTTTATAATTCCACTGGTCCGATCATCTATGAGTTAAAATAAAATAATACATATATCAACATTTTGCAATTCAGATTTAGCCCACCAGTTAAACAGGACAGCCCTTATAAAAAGGCTTAACATTTTATACATACCAATCCATTTAAATCAACGTAAATATATTTCTGAGTGGACGCAGCCACTGCTTCACAATGTAGTCAACGGACAACACATAACACCGGAGGTCTCGGTTACATACACTCCAGCTTCGCTCCAGGTGAAACCTACTCCAAAATCTCACTGATTGATAGGCAATCATTATGGCCTAGAGGTAACTCGCTTTTTAGGGAATGAATCCAGAATACTTCTCTTTGATGTAATAGTTGTTTTTGATCCTGATATGGTCGTGGTGAAATTATTTCTAGTACCAAAATTTTAAAGTCATCGAAATTGTGATGCTGTTTAAAATGGGTATACAGCGGTGAAGATTCATTGCGTGTTTTAAATCTCGATCGGTGTTCTTGCACCCTTGTACGCAAATCACGCCCACTTTCTCCAATATAATATCTTAAACATGGGCAAATTAAACAATAAATAATATGATTGTGAATGAATATATATACCGAGATTTGAGTTTGACTCCGGAATAGAGGGCTTTGTGATATATTATTTTGAATAATTATCTACAAGAATTCCACATCCCCATTTGGGAAGATATATGATTTTTACAATCAAATGATCTCCAAATAAATTACTTTGATACAGATATTGAATACTCTTTCGTGCTGTAGCAACCCGCGTTCCAGTTTGAACTCTACTTTTGGGCTGCTTTGAGGACACCCTTCCTCTTTCTTACTATAGACTGTGGTTACTCTTTGAGTAACGGTGCACCATGGCTGAATCGAATTTTTTTGACTCTTTTAATTTGGAACAAGAAGCTGAATTAACTAGATTATATTCTCTGTTTGATGACAACGCCGCCTCTTCCTCGGCTGGAAGTGAACGAGCCAATAATATTGCTTCGATTGCAAATAAAGAACTTCGAAAGATAAGAGTACAGCTTAATATTGCGACGCTGTCGGATTATGTGAAACGGAAAATAATCCCTCGGGGCCTCAGAGTCCAGATCAAACCAGGAGTCTACGAAGCGGATCCTTCATTTATTACAAATTGGAAAAACATAGTTCATCGATGCTCAAAAGATTTGATGCTTTTAATAATTCAAAAGGCCACGGCCGAAATGACTTCTTTGAACCAAGAAATTGATAGCATCAAATCGACGATCGATCCTCCAGTAGACCTCCCGGATTTGAACTCAATCCAACAAGAATGTGACAAATTATATCAGGAACTCAAAAAAGAGAAGCTGGGCAAGGTCAAACGAGATGAAACGGACTTTGCTAATAATAGAATATACAGATGGCAATTCCGTCCATATACCCGACCCACGCAACGCAAGGTTCGCTTTCCAGACAGACCCACCCAGTCCGGAGCCAGCACAGATGACACGGCGGGCCTATCGGATGGATCCACCACCTCCAACACGAGCTCCAGATATGACCTCAGACACCCCCGCAATACCGAAGAACCCCCGAAACAAAATTTTCGCCGGGCCAAAAACAAAAAGACTCCAACTTGATTATCAACCTTTCTGATCTTCCCCTCTCTCCCCGTGACATCAGAATCTTGGACAAGGGGATCTCATTTGTATATACTCCTCAATGCTCTACACTAAACATTCGGCGAGACCTTGCAACACTCTTCAGATCTATGCGCTTAAAAGAATACTTTCAGGATCACCCCACGCGCCAAGCCGATGATGTCCCGACCCGCCTGAAGGGTAAGAGCTCTTTTGTTCCCCCAGTTATATCTGATAAGTTAAAAAATTTTGAATCCACTGTTATGAGAGAAGTTGCTGTTATTAATCATAAAAAAGATACACATAATGCAAACCTCTCTGGGGAGGACATCAAAAGGCTTCGGGAACTGGGACAACATCCATCAGTGATTTTGAAACCTGCTGATAAAGATAGGGCCCTGGTCCTGCAGAATCGAAGGGAGTATATGTTAGAGGCGGAAAGACAGCTATCAAATACGGCCTTCTACACTCGTATTCCCAATGACCCTACCAAAACCTTTCTGAATACGATCATCCATACAGTTCAATCTGGGGTGGAAAAAGGATTTATTTCTTCACAACTGGGAACCGCCCTGATTAACCGCCATCCAGCCATAGCGAAGTTTTATTTACTGCCAAAAACTCACAAAAAAACATTTCCGGTGCCCGGGCGACCAATTATCGCCGCGACCAACACTTTATTGCAACCCCTCGCCATCTTTCTGGACACTATCTTACAAGAATTTGTGACTGCATCACCCGCCTTTGTTAAGGATACGGGACATTTGATTTCCAAAATTGATGGGATTATATAGCATGATAAGGATGTGTTTATTACTGCAGATATTGTTTCTTTATACACAAACATAGACCTGAAGATAGCAAGGACAGTAATTTACAAACTTCTGGATTCCCGCCCCACGCCCCGCACCCCCCTACTGCTTTTCTTATGGAAATAGTTGACATTGTGTTTTATTACAATTATTTTACTTTTGATGGCGATTTCTATGTACAAAATTGCGAAATTTCCATGGGACTATCCCTAGCTCCGAGTGTCGCAAATTTGTTTATGTCTGATTTAGAATTACAATTTTTGTACCCAGATTCTGATATAACAGCACCCATTAGGCAATATTATCGTTATATTGATGACGTTTTCTTTATTTGGTCAGGAGAGGGCGATATAGAGTCAATAATGAGGTATTTTAACACATGGAATCCATTCATCAAATTTACCTTTGAGAAAAACACCCAGAGTATTACCTTTTTGGATTTAACGATATTTCGGGACCAAGACACCTTGAGAGTGAAGAATTATTGTAAACCAACTAGCCGCAATTCATACTTACATTTCGAATCCTATCATACCCACTCCCTTAAATACAACCTCCCATTTTCCCAGCTTACCCGCCTTAAGCGGAACTCTTCGAGAGAGGCATATTTTGAACAATCGGCTGCGGCTTTGATAGCTCAATTAAAAGAAAGGGGATATCCAAACTCGATTCTACGTAAATCTTTAGATAAGATTCGCAAAATCCCTAGAGAAAACCTGTTTCACCACCGCCCTAAAACACCCTGTGAACGTATCATTTGGCCCTTGACTTTCACCCCTCACTCCCATTGTATTTCTAAAATTGTCCGAAAATACTGGCCCATTGTGAGCTCAATTCCAGGATTGGAAAATCCCCCTATGATAGCCAATAAAAGAACATCTAATCTTTTTTATATATATATATATATATTTATTAGGGTTTCTCCAGTAACAGTAAAAGAGGTGGAACAATTTCAGGTATAGGATAGTAGGAAGGAGAGAATAAAAGAAGGAAAGACTCTGTTTGGGTTGGTGGGGAGGTAGGGGGTAACTTGGTGTGGAGGGGCCGGGGAAGGGCGGGAGTTAGGGGAGGAGTTGAGGAAGGGGAGAAGATAGGGGTGGTTGGTTATGGGCATGGTATGGGGAGGGAAGGACCGGGAGGGGGAAGGTAGTGGGGGAAGGGGGGGCACTTAGGCTTCCGGTGGTTCCGCTTTATCCTGTTTGTTCAATTGTGGGGGGAGAAGTGAGTATGATTGTCATTGCAATGGGGGGGGGATGATTTGTCCCTTGGCGAGTCCCTGGGCGCCCTATGCCGTTGTCAGGTAACTTGACTGTGTTGGTCCAGGTCCCAAGACCTTAGATAGGCCACAAATCAGTTCTGTTCAGCCTCGTCCCTTCCTTTTCGCTCATGTAGTAGGACAACTTGTCCATGCACATAATGTCTTGGACTT
Source organism: Anolis apletophallus (assembly GCA_030556195.1). NCBI lineage: Eukaryota > Metazoa > Chordata > Lepidosauria > Squamata > Anolidae > Anolis > Anolis apletophallus. The sequence continues at coordinate 123,875,914 of JARBWK010000006.1, read as the reverse complement.
TATTCACCCATTCTTCAAGATGTGGTATGTCCTTAGACTTCCACTGTTTCGCGTACACCATTCTCGCTGCCGTGGAAAAAAACAAGAACAGCCGCTCAGCATTTTCGTCTAGGAGTTCTCTCTCGTCCACTATTCATAGGAGACAAGCCTCTGGTGTCATCTCCAGCGTGGTTTGTAGAGCCTTTTGTATCTGGATGTGGATTGTTTTTCAGAATTTTGAGGCTTCCTGACCGGACCACCACATGTGGTAAAAGGTGCCTGTCTGCAACCCACATTTCCAGCATTTAGTCTGGACGTTCTTGTACATCAGACCCAGTTTGTGGGGGGTCATGTACCACCTGAAGAACATTTTGTACCAGTTCTCTTTCAGATCTATGGCATAGGTGATCTTTATTTTCTTTCGCCAGATCCTCTCCCATTCTTGCATACTTATTGTGCGGCCGATGTTTTGCGCCCATTTTATCATGCAGGCTTTTACCTGTTCGGTCTCTGTTGACCATTCTAGGAGTCGCAGATAGGCCTTGGAGATGAGTTTCTTCTCCTTGATCAGAAAGCTGTTCCAGAAATGCTCTCCCTCCGCAAAGCCTGTCCGCTCGTCCCTCCGGAAGCTTGCCATGACATGTAGGTGCTGGAGCCAATTGAAAGGTTTACACTGTTGCTGTAGCTGAGTCCTTGATTTTAGACTCCTTCTCGTCCCCACTTTGACTGTCAAGTCCTCATAGGTCGGCCATTTGTCCCAGCCCAGCAGGTGTCGTTGGTGGGCCTCTATGGGTGATACCCACAGGGTTTTTTTTTGATAGAATCGCCCCTTATAGGTCTCCCATATTTTCATCAGGGCTGCCCTAAGCGGATGCTTCTTGAAGCTTTCGTTTGTTCTTGGCTTGCCATACCACAGGTGACCATGCCATCCTGTGAGGAGGTCAAAGCCCTCCGGGGCTAGTAGCTCTTTGTTTTTTAAGTTTATCCATTCTCTTATATGGACCAGGCCGCAGGCCTCCTAGTAGAGCTTTAAGTCCGGTAGATCCATCCCTCCCCTTATCCTTCTGTCCGTGAGCACCGAGTATTTAATTCTCGCTCTTTTTGCGTCCCAGAGGAACCTAAGAATGTCCTTCTTCCAGGTGTCAAAGATGGCAGTGGACTTGATAATAGGCAGGGTTTGGAAGAGATACAGCAGCCTGGGCAGGACATTCATTTTAATCACCGCTATTTTGCCCATAAGCGATAGGTTGGCGCTTCTCCAACTGAGCAGGTCTTTCTGGATCTTCTTCCATAATGCTTCATAATTGTTTTTTTGCAGCTGGCAGTTCTGCGCCGTTATGTGTATGCCCAGATATTTAATGGATTGGGTGACTTGCATGCCTGAGGCCCTCTCTAGCTGTCCTCGACGGTCTTTGGATATATTCTTTGTCGGGATCATTGTTTTTTCCTTGTTGATTTTCAGCCCCGCCAATGATCCGAATCTCTCTATTTCTGTTATCCAAGCCTGGATCGTAGTTACCGGCCTTTCGATGAAGCAAATTATGTCATCCGCGAAGGCTTTGACTTTAAGTGTATGGCTTCCGATTGAGGGGCCCTTGAGTTGGTCGCTTGCTCTGATGGATCTGAGTAGCACCTCTAGGGACATGATGAATATCAGCGGGGAGAGTGGACAACCTTGCCGTGTCCCCTTTTGTATTGCGAAGCTCCCCGTTGGCCGGCCATTGACCAGACTCTCACAGTTTGGTCTCTGTATATTGCTCTGATAGCGTTTTGAAAGAGCGGGCCCATATCCATTTTTGTCATGAGCAGGCGGAAGAAATCCCAGCTCAAGTTATCAAAGGCCTTCTCCGCGTCGAGAGCAAGAAAGGCGATTCTTTTTGGGGTGCATTTCGTAGTGGATCAAATCCACTACCGCTTCTGGTGTTGTCTTTGGTCTGTCTTCCGGGGAGAAAACCATTTTGATCGGGTGTTATCCATATGCTGAGCCAGGACTTCAGCCTTTCGGCTAGTATGGTTGCCAGAAGCTTGTAATCCATGTTCAGAAGTGAAATGGGCCTGTAATTGGCCACATTTGTGCCATCTGACCCCTCTTTGTGGATTACAACTATGTTTGCTTCTCTCCAGGAGTCCGGCGTTACCCCCTCTGCAAGCACCCTGTTGTAGATCTTCTTCAGGAAGGGGGTGAGTTCGCTTGACATCGTTTTGTAGAATCTCGCCGTTAGCCCATCTGGCCCTGGGGCTTTGTTTGTGTCCAAGTTCCTTATTGCTTTTTCTATTTCGAGTTCTGAAATTTCTTCATTCAGTAACTCCCTGTAGCGCGTCGGTACCTTGCCCAGTGGTTGCGACTCCAGATATTGTTCGATTTCCTCTTTTTTGGTTGCGTCCCTGGAATACAGCTTTGAGTAGAAGGTCTGGAACATGTCCTGTATGCCTTCTTCTCCCAGGATCATTTTGTCGCCGGATCTAAGCTTGGTTATATATCCCATTTGCTTCTTCTTTTTGATCCTTCTCGCCAGCCATCTGCCCGGCTTGTTAGCATTCTGAAAGTACCTTTGCTTTAAAAATTTAAGATCTTTGGAGATTTGTTCAATCTCCAGATGGTGCTTCTGCTTTTTCAATGAAGATAGCTTGGCGATCGTGGTCCGGTTCTTTGGGTGTTCTTTCAGAGACGCTTCCTCCAGTGCAATTTGGGTTTGTAGATCTTGTAGCACCTGTCGTTTTGCTTTGTTTCTGCCTGCGTTATGTTGGATAAAGTGTCCCCTAAGCACTGCCTTGCAAGCGTCCCAAATCACCTCCGGTCTTGTTTCCGGTATGTCGTTGATCTTAAAGTAGTCCGCCGTCAGCGCTCTGTATTTCTGTACGTCCTCCTCCTTCTTTAGCAGGTTATCATTAAGCCTCCAGCGTCTCACTGGTGGCCTATGGTTTAACTCTAGCATGATCGGGCAATGGTCCGACATGTCCCTCGGATGTATTTTTATTTGGGATATTCTCGATACCATCGATTTGGACATCCAGACCATGTCTATTCTGGACCAACTCTGGTGCCTGTGAGAATAGAATGTGTAGTCCTTTTCTCTTTGGTTGTGGAGGCGCCAGGCATCTTCCAGAGCGAGATCGGACATCAGGTGTGTAAGAGACTTTGGTAGGACACCAGAGGGGTCTTGCAATGCTTTCTTGGCCTTCACGGTTGGCTGTGTTCTGTCTAATCGGGGGTTTACTATTCCATTAAAATCGCCCAGCACAATCAGCCCGTCGTAGTCCTGGCTATCTATAAGTTTTGCGAGGTTCTGGGTAAACTCAGACTTGGGGCCGTTTGGTGCGTAAATATTGCAGAGCAGAAGGCGAGACAGTCCCACTTCAATCATCACTCCCACTATTCTCCCCTCTGAGTCTGTGAATGCCAGTTTGGCTGGGACCTTGTCACTGATGTATGTTGCGACTCCCCTCTTTTTTTCCTTTGCTAGCGAGCAGAACAGGTTACCCATGCCTTTGTTTATCAGATGGTGTTCATGTGCCTTCTTAATGTGGACTTCCTGCAGTGCCACAATGTCACATTTGTTCTTCCTCAATAGATTGAATGTTTTTTTCCTTTTCGCCGGCGAGTTCAGCCCGTTGATGTTGTTGGAGTAGCACAATAGTTGCAGTACGGGATCATACATTTTGCATTTCCACTGTGTTTCCTGGGTCGTCATTCCTGTTATCCGCACTCCGTGTCGTCATATCCGCCTCTGGGCCTCGAGGTTTCCCGTTGGGTCGGATTGCCTCCTCTTTCGGGGAATAAAATCGCCGCCGTTTAATTGCTTCAGTCTGTCCAGGTTGGGGTGGGGTCGTCAGGCCGACCTCTTTCTGGAGGTTTGCATGGAACTCCTGCGCCTTAGCGACCGTGGTTAGCCAGTATCTCTTCTCTCTATAGGTAACCATAATCCCTTCCGACTTCTCCCACCGGAATCTGATCTTCCTGTTCTTCAGTTCCTCTGTGAGAAAGAGATAGTTCTTCCTTTTGCTGATTGAGGCTGCCATAAATTCCTTTAAGATGATTACTTTGTGGCCCTTGTATGTTGTTGGCGCCTCCTTTTGCTTCATCAGCACTTCATCTCTGACTTTCCTCCTTGAGAACTGGACCACCACCTCCCACGGAACATTGTTCCGTCTCGCGTATGTGGAGGGAACCCTGTACGCTTTTTCTATTTCGCGGTGTATTTCCTCCTCTTCTTTTCCTATGATGGTGGACGAGAGTTTGCTGATGATTTTCTGGACGTCCTCCTGCGACTCTTCCTTTAAATTTCTGAAACGTAACCTTGTCTCCAAGGTGTTCTGTTCCATCCTCTCCTGAATTAGTTCTAATTTTGCGTTCCTCGCTTCCAGGGATTCTACTCGTTTTTGCAGCTTCCCCTGCGAACTTTTGATCTTGTCTCCCTCTTGTTTAAGTGAGAGGATTTCGTCCCTCACGCCCGACAGCTCCTTCTTCAAGTCTGTTCTGAGTTCCTGCAGTTGGGCATCGTGTCTTGCCGCTGCTTCGTCGACTTTCCTTTGCGTTATATCCTGTTTCTCGGAGAGTTTCTGGAGCTCCTTTAATATGTTCTGCATCGTTGCTTCCTCATTGTTTGCCAGCCTCTTCTGTACACCTTTGGCGTCTTTGAAGATCTTTGGAGTTGTCATTTTTCCTTTATTGACTTCCTCCGCCTGGTCTCTCGCTTGCGTGATCTCTACGTGCGGCGTCTTTAATGCTGTCGTGATCGACTTGTCTAGTTATCTTTGCTTGTTTGTGTTCCTTCCTGCCCCGATGTTATGCTCGTTGGCGAGAGAGGGGGGGTGCCTTGGCTGTCGCCGTTTGTGGCTTCTGGAGTGTTGGTTTCCCTGTCGGGACCCGTATGTTTCTCTCCTCCTCAGTAAACCCATAGTATCTGGGGCCCTATCCACTGATGGTTCACCGTTTCATGAAGACAGGGCAGTTACTTTAATGTGTTGGAGCCCCACTAGTGAATTGATAGTGCTGTGCAGCAGCCTTCAGATCTTCACCACTGACTAAATCCTGTTCTGGTGCAGTTTGGCTGGCCGGTGCTGTAGGGTTGGGCAGGGCGCGAGTCAGAACAAGCTTGTCTGCTCCTCCAAGGAGCTACCAATCCTGGTACTACGAAGCCCAGCTGGACCTTAAGCTGCAGATCCGGGCTCTCTTGTTTGTGGCTCTGGCAGGGTCCAGCAGAGGTGGGGCGGGCCTTTTGCTTCCCTTTTAATTATGTTCTTTGGTCCCTTCTGTATTGGGGGGGGGAGGAGTGGCCTCCTATTCCTTTCCTCTTGGCTCTTTCCCTGTGCTGTCACTCCCTCCCTTCCCCGCGCTTCTCCCCCACCTCTCTCTCTTCTCCTCTGCTTCTTAACACTTCTCGCTTCCCGCCGGTTTCCACATTTGTCAGCCTGCCTCCCCTGCTCCGATGGCGCTGCAGTTCCTTTACTGACCACCGGGCAGTCCTCCCTGCCCTCCGTTCCAACTCCCGCTCACCTCCTCCACACTTCCGGGTCCTTCTGGCCCCCGCAACTCTCTGGTTCTTCTTCCTTTTTTCGCGCTCTTTTCGCTGGAGGCGGGAAAGGTACCTCCCGAAGATGGCCGCCTTCCCCTTCAAGTTGTCGTTTGCTGCCTTTTCCCGGTGAGCGCCGCCATCTTGGAAATCGGGTCTCTCCCTCTCGCTTCCTTCCCGCTTTCAAAGCAACCAAAAGCTGGTCCGATTTCCCCCCAAGCGATTCCTCCTCTCCTCCCTTCGCTTCTCCGCGGGATCAACCTTCTCCCCGCGTCCGCAATCTCCTCTGTCCTCGGGCTTGTGACCCTGCTTTTGGTCTGGCTTTTCTGGTCTCTTTTTTTTCCTTTTCCTTTTTTTTTTTTGCCTTGTCGTCCTTGGGACTGTTTGTCCCCGCTTTGTGCTGGCCTTCTTCCCCTGAGTGTTGTGTGGGCTGGGCGGCAGTGAGTGCGGGCTTGCACCCGCTACCCGTTTCTCGGCCTGCTCACCGATATGGGGGTGGCCACCGGGCCCTCGCAGTCTCCCCCTCTTGAGGAGGGGGTGACTTCTGGAGCCAGCGGTGGGGTCCCGTTGGCTTTGCTGCCTCCTGGCCACTTGATGTGGCCGGAGGTGAGGGCGCGATTCGCCCTCTGGCCGGAGGAAACGGTAGTCGCCTTGAGGAGCCCTCAAGATGACTGGCCTGCCGCCATCTTTGCCCAACCGGAAGCCCCAAAGAACATCTAATCTTAAACAATTATTAATTCATGCTGATCACAGAATCCCCCAACATACACTAAAAGGTAAAACCCACACTCAACCGTGCTACCACTGCACCATATGCAAACACATTTCTACTCAGGAAACAATTACCGACCTGGAAGGTAAACATACCTTTAAATTGCGTACAGGAGCCACATGTGGCAGTAGAAATATCATTTATTGATTTGCGTACAAGGGCGCTAGAACACCGATCGAGATTTAAAACACGCAATGAATCTTCTCCACTGTATACCCATTTTAAACAGCATCACAATTTCGATGACTTTAAATGGATTGGTATGTATAAATCAAAGAGAAGTATTCGTTAAGCCTCTTTTATAATCAGTGGCTGTCCTGTTTAACTGGTGGGCTAAATCTGAATTGCAAAATGTTGATATATGTATTATTTTATTTTAACTCATAGATGATCGGACCAGTGGAATTATAAACAAATGTTATTCTTTGGGGTCCTGATGAAGCCAGGTCCCCCTGGCGAAACGGCAAGGCCTTTAGATATATAGTCCGTCGACCCTCCAAGCCTTATAATCCGGATTACAAATATTTTGAGATTGTGAATGAATATATATACCGAGATTTGAGTTTGACTCCGGAATAGAGGGCTTCGTGATATATTATTTTGAATAATTATCTACAAGAATTCCACATCCCCATTTGGGAAGATATATTATTTTTACGATCAAGTGATCTCCAAATAAATTACTTTGATACAGATATTGAATACTCTTTCGTGCTGTAGCAACCCGCGTTCCAGTTTGAACTCTACTTTTGGGATATTCTCCCTGTGTCTTCTTGGGCACAATTTCTAACGGAGAAACCCTCAAGTGAGGAACAGGTGGTGTAACCCTCGTTAACTACTTTATCTATTTTTTCTTGAACTAAATGCTCTAAACCTGTAATTGATTTCAATTATTTTGACAACTGAGGCATACGCGGTCCCATTGTTGGGATCCGAAAGCCTTTTGAAAAACCTTCCCAAACATAATGCGCGGCTTCCCTATCGGGATATAACTTTAACTACTCTCTTAACCGGTCCAACCTAATTGGGCTGGGGCCCTTTGGGAAAAGACGATTGTGCGAGGGGTTTCTTATTGTATTGATTGTCCCTGGGTCCTCCTTTATTGGACCCACCCCTGGAAGAATTACATGTGGCATGAGCTCCCGAGCAGATGCCACACGCGCTGAAAGCGGCAGGGATTGCGGTTGCATACTCCCCGAGCCGCGAAGTCCCAGCATAGAGATTTGTGCCATTGGGCCTGTTGCTTGGGGCCCCCTTGCCGAAAGGACTGGGCATTCTTGCTAACAATAGTTTGCCCGCTATCAGCCTTCCTTCTAGCTTACCCTTTTAAGGGACCCATGACCTCGGAGCACAATTGATTGTTAATAAGGTCCCATATCATATCAGGGGTGGATGCAGCCTCCAAGTGGAAAGGCTTGTCGTACTCGAGCCATGCATCCCCCGGGTCATTAATGTGGGCCTGACATATTAAATTCTGATATTGGAACAGAGCTGGGCCCCTATCAGGGTGGGCATTTGAAATTATGGCTGTGTACATCGTGAAGCACGCATGCCAATTTTCCCAAATCTGCTCCACCCTTCTCTTTTTAAAATTATCCTTCTGCTCTTCGTCCAATTCCTCCTTTTCTTTCTTATCTAACTCCCTAAAATAAAAAGAGAAGATGTCCACATATTCATTACGCAGTATTTTGTCAATCATTTTCTGTGTAAGATGTGACCCTAGCGCAACCACTGTCTTCTTAGGGGTCATATGGGAAGGCCATTTGTCGGAACTTATTGGCCTCGCTTGTCCTGGCCAGCTCCAATGTGGCCATGGACTGCATGGGCAGCTGGGGATATCCCCCTTGCCCTTGGCTGGTTTGGGCAGCAACTGCCTGCGATGCACCACCCTGCGTGCCGTGCTGTGGAAGCAGCGCTACCTGACCCTGATCCCAGGGCCAGGATAGTGTGGTGTTCGTACCTTGGGATGTTGAAGGCCTTTCCGACAACACGACCTGGGGTAGACCCTGAACTGATGCCGACCGGTCAATCACTGCAGGTGCAGGCATTGTTGAAGACGCCTGGGGCGGGGGCAAGTCTGCTGGCACGTGCACTGCAGGTTCAGATGGTGGCTGGTCCATTGACTGTTCAGCAGCATTTCTTGGGAGCTGGCTAACGTGCTGCTCCGCCGCTCGTCTCCGGGCCTCTCGCTCGGCGTCTATGATGGAAAGACGAGACAACAGATTAGAGTAAGAACATAAGAACATAAGAAGAGCCATGCTGAATCGGACCTCAGCCCATCTAGTCCAGCATTCTGTATCACACAGTGGCCCACCAGTTGTACACGGGGATCTCGAGCAGAAGGGAGGGCAAAGCCCTGACCTGCTCCCGACCCCCCACAACCAGTACCCAGGAAAATCCTGCCTACCTCAACCTGCATTATTTAGATGATTTTTTATTCATAGGTTGGGCTGGGACTGGGGAGTGCAGATTCCTGATGTGCTCATTCCAACAACTGACCAGTCAGTTAGGGGTCCCGTTAGCTGAAGAAAAGACGGAGGGTCCTAGCACGGTACTAACTTTTCTCAGGATTGAGCTCGATACCATTAATCAGTATTCGAGGCTTCCCGTAGAAATGGTAGCAAATCTAACCATTAGGGTCCGGCAATTCCTGTGTCGCCAGAAAGTGACCCTGAAAGAATTTCAGGAGCTAATTGGACACCTAAATTTTGCATGCAGGGTGGTGGCACCCGGACGTGCGTTTTGAGTCGCCTCACCACCATTTGCGGGTGACGCGTGCCATTAAGGCAGACCTACTAATTTGGCTTGAATTCTTATCAAATTTTAATGGGATCTCATTCTGGAGGCAGGAATTGGCCGTCATGAACGCATTGAAGGTGCCTCAGATGCTTCAGGGGCTATAGGCTTTATTTTGACGGCCAATGGTGTGCAGAGCAGTGGCTACAATCATGGCACACTGCTGGTATCACCGCCAATTTGACTTTTTTTGGAGTTTTTTCCTATTTTGGTAGCGGTCACAATATGGGCTGAGAGGTTTGGATCAGCGAACTAGTCCCAGCTTCCAAAGCTAACTAATCCATGCGGGCCCTGATCGATTCTGATTTAACTCTCACTCAGAATGGTTTAGAGTTGCTGGTTCGTTCATCCAAAACGGACCAGGGGTCTAGAGGCACCGTCATCAAGCTGTCAAAGTGTAGTGACCCCAATCTATGCCCAGTTACGGCTTTGGCACTATTCAATGGGATTAAGAGGCAAGGTCCAGGTTACTTGTTTAGTCACCAGGATGGCACACCGCTATCAAAATACCAGTTCTGGGTGGTTACCAGCAAAGCACTGAAGATGATGGGTTTGGGGCAATACAGGTTTGCAACCCACTCTTTTTGCATTGGGGCAGCCTCGGTGGCCAATGTTATGGGATATGAACCCTGGGCAGATGGAAATCAAATACCTTCAGGAAATACGTACGTACTCCGTTGTCATGAGTTAATGTTGTGATCTGTCATTTCAGATCCGGTTTTGCTGAACCATAGATGGAGGATCCTCGCCTGCGGGCACAGTTTCATTCACTGGGCTGCAAGGCAGGCCATGAGGACTCATTATGGTCAGCATTTGGGCCTCGTGTCCGTCGCTACAGTTGAGTGGGAAGGGATCAGAGGTATGCGTTGGGACAGTTTGCTCCCACTTCTGTTTCAGTCTAGGAGAGGGCCTCCTCCAGATGTACTGGTGATACACCTAGGAGGCAATGATCTTGGCCTTTTGAAGGGTAGGGCCCTGTACTTGCAAGCTTGGAACGACATTTGTAAGATTTGGCATGCATGGCCATGGGTACACATCGCCTGGTTGGCAATCATCCCTCGCCTCTGGTGATCAGGTGGTGGGGATGTTTAAAAAATGAAGACAGCTAGGAAGTGGGTGAACCGGGCCATGCGCATGGCGCTTGCAAGGGGTAGGGGCTCCTACATATTCCATGGGCAGATCTCGCACGACATACCTCACCTTTACAGATCAGATGGAATCCATCTGTCTGATGTAGGCAATTCATTGTTTCTTCATGATTTAATGGCAGGTGTTCAGTTAATATTAGACGGCTTGGTGGGGGATGGGAGCTAAATAGGACATTTGCTCCCAATCCGTGGCGTAAATAGATTAGTTATTCAAAGGTTTGTATACACTTAAGGCACCCCTTAAGGGTGTGGGGCATTCTGTAAACACTCACCTAAAGGTTAATTTTAGGGGTGAGGTGAAGGTGAATGCCCCAGGAGCGGGGAGAGTCTCAAAAGTTGAGAGAGATTTCTCCTGATGTTTCCCTTATGGGTTGCCCGGGTTGAAATCTCCAGGGGACCCAGGTAGTACACCTGAAGATCTGAGGGGTAGACTTTAGAAGACGCTACCTCAGCTTACACACACCAAGTTGAACTGACACCAAAGAGTTAGTTGAGTTATAAGTTAAATAGGTTAGTTGAGTTATAAGTTAAATAGGTAAAGATCAATAAAAGTTGCTCAAATTTGAATCCATATATTTTGTGTCTGTTATTTTGGGGGGTTGGAAGACAAACTCAGTTCCGTGAACAGTATAAAGTCAATCTAGGTATAATCCACAAAGCAAACAGGACATCAGAGAAAATCAGAAAATCCAGGATAACAGGAAGTCGACGGCATGATCCATTGTGGGTTAACTGGCCACTGAAATCCATTTCGATCACCAAGGAGCTTTATCAAAGCGAAACGGATGGATCACGCCATCGGCTTCCTGTTATCCCAGATTTTCTGAGAGTTTCGATTTTGGATTTTGTTGTTGTTAGTTAGATCCTTGCTCTGTCCTTAGTTTTTGTCAGGATTGATCTTCAGCTTATTCATCCTCATCCTGTCATTCACAGCGGCCAGGCACTCGTCCAGTACCCGAGGGGCTTCCTAGAAGTTAAGTGGAAAGGAGTAGTAGAGTTGGGAGTCATCTGCATAGAGATGGAATCCCACTCCAAAACCCTGAATGACCTCTCCCAGCAGTTTCATGTAGATGTTAAAGAGCAAAGAGTACAGAATGGTAACCATGTTAAGGAGGCTGGTTCCAAGTTAGCGGCAAAAGGGACCTGTGAATCAAATGGATACTATGGAGTCAATTCTCATTTGCCCAATCTAAATATGGCTATTTAGAAGAGCATATGCATAAGTGACAATCAGTGACCTGGAACCTGTCTATTCCCATATTTTAACATTTTAATATTTTAAAATTTTAATATTTTAGTATTGTAGATGCCTAGCTGTGTAAGTCGCCCGGAACACATTTGTGGAGGGCGACTCATAAATAATAAAATTAGTTAGTTAGTTAGTTAGATATGCTCCTTGTGAATTAGTTTTAATTCAGAAATTTACAGTTTTGTACCACCTCTGAGTAGTCTTTGTCTCACAAAACTCTTTGAGATTCATGAGGTCACCAGTTCAACAGTTAACTTGATCACAGACGCATTGTAAAAATAAAGATCTTTGCATATCTTCCTGCTTCAGAGGATGCTAGATTCCACAGTGATTTGCAATATGTTCCCATGATATGGCTCTTTCTTCAAATGCCAAGAAAAAGAAAATCAATTCTTGGCTCACCAGGAAGGAATTAATTTGTCAAAAAGTTCACTTCACCACTTGCTTACTTTCTTGCTTTAGCTGATCAAAGGAACAGACTGAAGGTCTTCTTTTGGAAGGCTTGTATAAAAGACAAGGAGACAAGGATGAAATGTAAACCTTGCTGCCATAGACTTTTAGATCTGTAATCCTGGTGAATTGTGCATTCAGATCTAGAATGCCATATCTGTCACAGAAATGTAGTCTTAATAATAGCAATGGCAGATGTATTTTCCATGTCAGTGGTGAGTGCATCCACCCAGGTTTTAGTTATGTGTTTTAAAGCAGCTATATAAGGTTTATCTCCCATTTTGGTTCAAGGTGCATCTACACTGTAGAATTAATACAGATTGAAATCACTTTAACTGCTATGGTTCAATGCAAGTTTGGTGAGCCGCCAGGACTCTTTGGCAGAGAAGACTACAGCTCTCATTATTATATACCATTGGGCCATGGTAGTTAATGTGGTGTCAAACTATATTAATTCTACAGTGTAGATTCACCATCAGACTAAACGTAGTCATTGCTTCTCTTACAGGAAAAACCAGGGATCAGGCAGGGAAGTAAGCAGAGAATAATGCCTTGGAAAGAGTTTGAAATTAGGTCATAGAAACTACTCATCGTTGCAATGCTATGGTTGCATTATACATTTCAAAATGTCCTATCCATATGCCACCTTCACAGAGAAAATGATGCCAAATGTAGATCTCATATTGGATTTTTCTAATTACATAAATGCAGCTCTCCTGCTAGATTGGAAAGAATATTCAGGGTGGTGGAGGGAGAGAAACGTGATTGCAAAACACATAACAAAGTCGATATAATTAAGATCATTGCAAGAACATAATAATAGAAAGAAATTGGTGAGCTAAATACCAAGAGCAGTAAACATAAAATTACACATAAAACACAGATGACAAAAAAGGATGGATGTCAAATATTACATAAATATTATGAGGAGCTATTAATGCATTACAAAGAAATATAATGCGTAATGGTGAACCAAATAAACTATAATCTAAGCATCAAATGTCTAAAACCCAGAGAAGGGCTGATAGTTACAAGACAGTAAACATCACAACACAAGAGCTAAATATAATGCTGGTCTTCTAGATTATTTTCTGTTTCAATCTGTTTTCTTAACTAATTTCCTGTCAGAATGCCAAAATACACAAACATGATCACAAGCATAATTAAATTAGGAACAGTGCTAATGAAAACTTCTTAAAATACACAATTGTGAGAGAAAGTCACCTGCTAACTGTGTGTGAAAAAATGCCATAAAGGGTGATGGGTAAAGGGTCAGTAATTAGTTGTCCCAAGGATCTTCATAATCACAAGTCTGGAAAAATGAACAGTTTTAAGGATATTGCTATAAATGACAAGGAAAATAAGATAAAAATTACTCACCTATTGGGATTTTTTTCATGTCAGGAACGACTTGAGAAACAGCAAATTGCTTTTGGTGTGAGAGAATTGGCTGTTGGCAAGGATGTTGCCCAGGGGATGCCCAGATGTTTTGATATTTTACCATCCTTGTAGGAGGCTTCTCTCATGTCCCTGCATGGGGAGCTGGAGCTGACAGAGGGCGCTCAGCCGCGGTCTCCCTGGATTTGAACCTCTGACCTGTCAGTCTTTAGTTCTGCCAGGATAAGGGTTTAACCCATTGCGCCACTGGGGGCTCTGATACCTATTGGGATGCTGAATGACTTCCAAACTGGTTGGCCCCAAATACCACATGCTAGTCCAGGTTTATTTTTACCAGCAATCAATCAACTCAAAAAGGAAATATGTTTTCAAATAATAAAGAAAAAAGGATTCATAAGCTGAAAAAAACCCCTCACATTGAGAAGAGGAACAGAATATAGATTCTATTAGGCATGCAAAAAACCAAGCTAAATCTAAGAACACATTTAATGCCTTAGAACAGTGGTTCTCAACCTTTCTAATGCCGTGACCCCTAAATAAAGTTCCTCATGTTGTGGTGACCCCCAACCGAATTTTCGTTGCTACTTCATAACGATAATTTTGCTACTCTTATGAATTGTAATACAAATGTCTGATATTCAGGGTGTATTTTCATTGTTACAAATTGACATAATTAAGCATAGTGATTAACCACAAAAACAATATGTTTGGGGGAGTATGGACAATAGATGATGGGATTTGCTCCCATCATCTTCAACAGATGCAACTCTGACTTCCACAGATCACTGAGACCCCCACGAGTTACAGACCTGGACCAAACTTGGCACACAGAACCCCAATGACCAATAGAAAATACTGGAAGGGGTTGGGTCTTGCTGGGATGTTTAGTTCCCCAGCCATCAAAGAGCATTTTGAAACCCAACAATTAAATTAGACCCAACTTGGCCTGCAGAACTCTCATGACCAACAGAAAACACTGGAGAGGTTTGGGGAAAATAGACCTTGGCATTTGGGTCTTGCTGGGATGTTTAGTTCCCAGCCATCAAAGAGCATTCTGAAATCCAACAACAATTAAATTGGACCCAACTTGGCCTGCAGAACTCCATGACCAACATAAAAGACTGGAGAGATTTGGGGAAAATAGACCTTGGCATTTGGGTCTTGCTGGGATGTTTAGTTCCCCAGCCATCAAAGAGCATTTTGAAACCCAACAATTAAATTGGACCCAACTTGGCCTGCAGAACTCCATGACCAACATAAAAGACTGGAGAGATTTGGGGAAAATAGACCATGGCATTTGGGTCTTGCTGGGATGTTTAGTTCTGGTCAATTTCAAGAATAAAAATAAAAATTAATACCAGTAAAATTACATTAATTGTGGCATCAGTAGGTTAAATGTTTTTGAATGTTTACATGAATCTGTAATTTAAGTTAAGACTGTCCAACTCTGATGAAACTATTATTCTAACCTTTTTCAATGTAAATGTGCTTACGTATCCTTCCAATAATAATAGTAATAAATAGGATAAAATAATAAATGTAATAACAACAATGAGAATAAAATAATAAATGTAATAACAATAACAATAGAGTAAAATAATAAATGTAATAACAACAATTGAGTAAAATAATAAATGTAACAACAAAACCAATAATAATCCAATAATCACTATAGTTTAATTACAGTATACATTTTGGGGGAAATGCTGTGTGTATATAAATAAAAACTTGGGAAGGACTGACTTGGGAAGGGGGTTGGAAAGAAGGACTGGAAACAGGAAAAAGGTTGGAATGGGAAGGGGTGTTTGAAAAAGTGGGGAAATGAAATGGAAAGGGGGTAAGATGGAAAATTAGGACAATTGGGATGGGAAGAGGGCAACTGGGGAAGGGGGAAAGCTTTAGGTGAGAAAGGTTGGGATGGAAAGGGGGCAAGACTGGAATGGGAAAGAGGCTGGAACCTAGGAAAGGCTGGGGATGGGAGTAGTAACGGCTGGGATAGGAAGGGGGGAACCTGGAAAAGGGAAGACCGGGGTGGGCAAAGGGCTCTGGAAAAGTTGGGGGAAACTAAGGGAAGAAGGGGGAAGGACTGGGAAGGGAACTTGTGGGTGGGGATTCTTCCTTTGGGTCTTTGGAAGGGGCTGTCTGGGAGAGCTACCTGCTTTTGCAAGAAATTCAGGGAACTCCTGCTGGAGCAGAGGGGCAGCTACCTGCCTGCTCTGCTTCCTCCTCCTCCTCTCCCTTCCGCCCCCAGAAGGGAGACCTGGAAAGAAGGGAGGCGGGAGGAGAATGAACGCACGGAGGAAGTTGCTTGTTCTCAGGAGGGGGTGTCTCCTCCACGCTTCCACTCCCCTCCCTGCTTTCGAGGTCTCCCTTTTGGGGGCGGAAGGGAGAGGAAGAGGCGGCGACCCCAGGCAGCTGTGGGTCGCAGGAGGGGAATGAAAGCACGGAGGAGGTGCCCCCGCCTCCTGCAACCCACCAGCTGCCTCCCTGCCTGCCTCGATGGGGTGCTGCTGCCCTTTCCCCTCTTCTTCCTCCTTACTTCTCGATGGCTAACTGGAGGAGGAAGAGGAGAAACAACAGCAGCGCCCCTTCTCCTTTTCTTCTCCTCTTCCTCCAGCTGGCCATCGAGGAGGAAGAGGAAGAGAAGGGACTGGGGTGGGCTGCTGCAGTTTCTCCTTTTCTTCCTTCTCTTCCTCCTCCATGGCCAGCTGGAGAAGGAGGAAGAGAAAACAGCGGCAACGGCCCCTGGGCGGCCTCCTCGGTTTCTCCTCTTCTTCCAACCTTCATGGCCAGCTGGAGGAGGAGGAGGATGGTCAGGAGGAGCGGCGGCATAGGAACCTCGCCTGGGGTCCCCTGTGTCGCCTTTGCCGCTTGTCCTCCTCCTCCATGGGCAGCCGGCTTCGGAGCCGCACCTCCAGGCTCCACTGCCGGCTTGACCCGAACATAAGCTGGTGCACCTTCTCCCTTGTGTGCCTCTGCCTCTAAGCTCTTCCTCCTAACTCTATCCAGCCCTGTGAGAAGGGGAGGAGGAGGAGATGACCTGGAGTGCCTGGCTGCTTGGCTGGCACAGGGGCCGGCAGCCATTTCGAAGAGGGGGCGGGGCTAACCGAGGAGCCTTCGCGACCCCTGGAAAATGACCCCGCGACCCCCCTGGGGGTCGCGACCCCCAGGTTGAGAACCACTGCCTTAGAAGAAACAGTGTTTGGTTTGGAAAATCAATCTCCTTTTTTCTTCAGTAACAATCGCCTTATAGTAAGTATGATTATAACAAATGAATCAATTGCCAGGAATCCAAAGTCATTCCAGTTCTGAGAATTGTCTAAAAATGTTTGAGTAAAGGCACATCCAACATTTTATTTCTTATTTTGAGTGATGTTTTTTTTTGATATGCTTGAATGCACCGAAATTTTTCACCATGCATAATAAATCACATGAACAACTAATGATATAAACTGTTCTCTTAGTAGTACAATTAGACAAAGGTTTTCAGTACAAAAGTACAATTATTTGATGGATGTCATAAATAACACATGGAGCACAATTTCATCATCTATAATATCTTTGACTCTTCAAAATTCTATCACTAGGGGGAGCAATATATGAGTAGACTAAATAGTCACTGAATGCCAATGTGGTGTGAACCTGGCAATACGGAATATATTTGTGACATATATGGTCTCAACTGGGATTTGCTTCCAGGACCCTCAGTGAATACCAAAATTCATGGATACTTGTCCCAATAGCAATATGTTGTTCCTCAGCAGGGGTGGAGGGGTGTGGATGTTTGTGTGGGGGGAGGGTCACATGCACAGGGCACTGTGTTTTTATGTATATGTTTGTATGGATGGTAAAAAATTTGGAAAATAATAAAAAAATTTAAAAAAAGCAATATGTTGTTCCTTGTACAAAATGGCAAAATCAAGCTTTTCTTTTTGAATTTTTGTTTGGAATATTTTCAGGTTGAGTCTATCTACACTGCCCCCTGTCCTGAGCCCAATTAGGCATTGTGCATAACAGAGCGACCACATAACAATATCAATATAGAAAATATATAAATTTAGAATATTTTAAAAAAGATATAAATCAGGAAGATAAAGAAATATGCCGAAACAGCTTTGTCATAGCAAGAATGGTTATAGTAAAATTATGGAGGGAGAAAGAGAATTACTCAAGGGAAACTGGAGAGAGAAAAATAATGGATTATATAAAAATGGCTAAGCTGTCTAATGGACTTTGAGTTAAAAATCATGAAGAGTTTGTAAACAAATGCTGGATGGCCTTTGCATATCTTGGAAAGAAGGCAAACGTTGATTTTAAGGAAGCTGCAAGGGGAACTATTTAAGGAACTTATATGGGTAGGTATTATAGGGTATAGGTATCATAGTGAGCAGAGATGGAAGTCCCAGGTGGTGGGTTCATGGGTGCGGGGATGGAGGGACTGCATTGTCTACTGTGTTTGCTATACTGTCTCTGTATGTTGTGTGTTCTTTTTGTAAACGTATATCTGTTTTTCCTTTTTTAAATAATAAAATTCATTATTTAAATAACTATATAAAAACAATATCAATTTATGAGAAAGGTCAAACAGGCACTCCCCTCCAGCCGTGACGCTGCCCCACCACCGGCCTTACACAGGCTGCTGCATTCCATGACGTATATTGGCTGCGACTCCAAGTGCATCTAGCGATCGGCAATCTAGCCACTTGGCCTTATCTACATGCGAAAGCTGTACAGCACTGGTCGTTGTGGCGTCTGACTTGAACTCTCCTCTGTACGGTATCGTGTTAACTCACATCCACGGACTTAGGCTGGTTACCACAATGCGTTGGTTTGGTTTTATATCTTTGTGGTGTACCATCTTATTTTCACTCATTTAATGTAATTGATTTATGCTTGAATGTGATAACCAACCAACCCCCCCCCCCCCCTTGTTGGGCATTGCGAATTGGATTATCATCTGGGAATTAGTATACAGAATCCAGTGGATACAAAAGACCGACTGTTTATGCCAATATCTAGATACAAAGTTGAAAGATAAAAATGTTACAATGACCAATAAATACTAAAGTAGTATTTGAAATCCTTAGGGATCGTATCAGCTCATTTTCCATTGATTATGATAATGAGAGAGAAAGGTGGGTTGGAGGAGCTGTAGAGGGGAGGAAAAGAAGAAGGCAATCCCAGGAAAGCTGGAGGCTGTGCCCAACCACATTGAGATCCCTTGGCTTGCTTGTTTAAACCTCTTCCCCTCTCTCACCTCCACATTGAGATCCCTTGGCTTGCTTGTTTAAACATTTCCCCCTCTTTCACCTCCATCTCCGATTCTGCCCTGAGTCCCCCAGGGAAATAGGGCGGAATACAAATAAAGTTTTATTATTATTATTAACGATGTAAAACTTGGTTGACAGTTGACATTTCTCTTTCAGAATAATATAATTTCAAACATGTGAGAGATTTTTTAAATTAAAAAAAACCCTGTCCAAAATGGTTTTTAAAATACAATTGGGCAGAGTGAAAAGAGTATTTCATAAATGACTTTTCAAATTTGGCTACATACTTTTGAAAAAACAAACTTGACAAAATTATTTCCAGTTTCTATAATTATGACAGTTTTGGTTATTCCTAATGTACAGCTGGTTTTTTAAAAAAAGGAAATGTCTTTGAAAGTAGAATTCTAAATAGAATCCTATTGGGTAAATTATTATTGGGTAAATAATTTTGAGAGCCTTCAAAATTTCACCATAACTCTTTCTAACAAGACTGTTTATCAAACCTTCCCAACAGGCATCCATGGGCTTCTAAATATTTCATACATTGGTACATGTATATCTTTTTGGTGTTTCCAGTATTTTTGAGAGAGATAATCGCTCTTGGGAGAGATCTGAAAATGAATGTCTTGAACTCAGTGGGGCTCATCATTTTTCTTGTGCTCCGGTCTAATGATAATGCCAGTAATTGTTAACTCTCAGGATGTATTCTTACTTTGCCTACAGTCTGTTCTTTCATCTCCAAATTTTCCCAGGGTTGTATGAAGTGGAAGAAAACAACCATCACCTCAAGTTTCATAATAACAAAAGCAGATGCCAAGGTTTTGAACACGTTACAAATTGAACACAAAACAAATTCTTTACACTGCAGGACAAGAGTGCAGTGGAACAGATGTAATCAGAACAAACAGGTAAGGCTTTGGGGGGAAGAATTCAGGGAAACTAACAAGCAGCCCAGAATGCAATATTCAATATATTTTATGGAAGACGAAGGGGAAGAAGAGAGACTCTGACACAATGGAAGAAACAATGATTTTTTTAAAAAGTATATGTTTATAATCCATCAATGATTGAAAAAACGAGAGAAGACAAAATTAAAGAAGATAGCCTCAAAAGCTGAGACACCTGAAATTCTTGTAATGTGGACTGCTGGTTCTCAAATACCAAAGGATTAAATAATATTTATAACTAGGTATTGTTTCAGGGAAGATGGTGATTCACTATCATTCCAAGAGCACTAATATTATTTACAGAATCATAGAATTAAATCGTTTCAACAGACCACAAGGTACATCTAGTCCAACTTCCTTTGGCCATGCAAGAATACACAATCAAAGCATTCCCAATGCATGGCCATCCAGTCTCTGTTTAAATACCTCCAGAGAAAATCCCATGACTTTCCATTGTCTTCCTAACATTCAGATAGAATTTTTTTCCCTACAGTTTAATAAATTGGTTTCTCCTTCGTGTGGTCTGTGAAATGCACACAAGTGGGTTTACTCCCGCGCATGCGTAGAATCTCGGACTGACTAGCTAAAATTAAAGATTTACATTTGCCCCTCCCACTCCCCCCCCCATCCCCCAATGTAGCTACCCAGGCAGTTCCTTTTCCGCCTAGCCAGCGAAAGGATCTCCGACTACTAGCTCCTGTTAGAAGTCCACGGATTGCCTCGACTATTCAGATAAGAATAGATAAAATGTCTTCTCTTTCCTTTAAAAGGTGCTCTGACTGTGGAGCAACCTTGCCCCAAGAGGATCGACATCTTAAATGTCTCCTCTGCCTGGGAGATTCTCATATTCCCCAGTCCTGCAAGATATGCAGGACTTTTTCCAATAGAACCCTGAAGAGCAGGGATTCTAAGCTTAAGGCCTCCCTCTTTGAACAGGCCCTGCTTTCCTCAGAGACTGGGCTCTCCGTTTCTGAGCCAGCCCTCTCTGGTCTTGGGGACTGGAAATCCCAGCCCCTCGAGTGCTCTGTCCGATGGTGCCATCCGTGAGTCGGCCTCTGGTCCAGCCCTTGAACCACTCCGGAAGAAAAAGCAGAAAACTGAAAAGCAAAAAGCTGCCAAGATTGGCAAGCAAAAGGAAAAACTCAAAGAGCCCCTGGCTCATAAAAACTCAAGGCAACTGGTTGGTCTCGTGCCCTCCAACCCTTATACTATGGCACATGACAATGTGGGGCTCCTGGCTGGCCCCGCGCCTTCTAGTCCCCCTCTGACCCTGTGTGCAGCAGACGCACTTCTGGAAGAGGACAGCACTCAATTCTCGGGGGTCGAAATTCCCCCTCAGCTCCTTCCCAGCATCTTGCTCTCCCCAATCCCTGAGCCTGAATTGCCATCGCCTCCTCTGAACCAGGCTCCCCTCCCATCTTCCTGCTCACCGGTTACCGAGGCCTTCAGCCACGTGGGGACCAGCGCCACGCGGCTTCCCTCCTCCTCTGAGTCAGCTGCTGCTGCCTTTTTCCCGCCGCCGCGCGCGCCCGCGGCGCGCTCCCGAGCCTCCCCTCACCTCCCGGAGACCGAGCAGCGCCACGTGGAGACCAGCGCCATGCGGTCTCCCTCTTCTTTGCTGCCTTCAGCCGCTGCTGCCTTCCCGCTTCATGCAGGGGACGTGCGCTCGCCCTCCCAGCACCGCGCGGCCGCGCGGCGCCCTCTTCCTGACCTGGGCTTCCACTTGGATGATTTTGCCCTCCCTCGGTCATGGAGCCCTCTAAGGGATGGCTCCGGTGACCGTGCCTCTCCCTGGGATTTCCCTTATGGGTATCCTTATGGATACCCCCCTCCCTATCCTCCTCCTTTCCCTCACTATCCCTATTATCCACCTGAGCCTTACCCTAATGACTACTATCGGTATCCGTGGCCCCCCTGCCACTCATGCCCCACAATCCGTGGCACCCCCTCCTCCTTTCCCACTCCCCCCAGCCCCTTCAGCCCCCCCAGCCCCTCCCACTCAAGCCCCTTCTCTTCCACCTGCTGCTCCTTCTCAATCCCCCCTCACCTCCCAGTTGATGACAATGAGGCGGATATGGAGTCCTCTTCTGAGGTGACTCCCATTCCCCTCCTGCCTGAACCTGAAATTGATCCTCAGCAGGCAGAAGAATACAAGAAGTTTTCTGCCCTGCTAATAAGACTAGCTAGATCTCTGGGCATACAGCCTCCCCAATCTGATGATGTGGTTCAAGACCCATATTTTACATCGGCGGAGCAACAACAAGCTCAGCAATCCACTATGCTACCGACCATTCCTTATTTGGTCAAACTGTTAAAAGTCACTGGTGTTGCCCCGCGTCTGTCCCTAGCACTTCCAGACGCGGAGAACCTATACCGCATTGATCTGTCCACCACTCCGTGGTTGGCCAGGCTCCTGAAGGTGAACTCAATTGTCACTGACGCCCAACCTAGACCAACCCAAAACAACCAGGCCGCTCCTTCTGACAAAGAAGGGAGAAAGCTGGATGCGATGGCCAAAAAATTTGATTCCTCCGCGTGCCTGTCAAGTAGAATGGCACATTACGGAGTGTACATGAGTGTCTATCAGTCCTATCTCTGGAATAAGATAGGACCATATTTGGACCTCCTTCCTGTGTCTGAACAACCCATGGCTAAAGCTTTCCACCAAGAGGCGCTCACTCTGGCCACCCTCCAAAAGGACCTGGCCAAGCATGGGGCAGATACCTTGGGCAAGCTTATTGCTGGCTCGGTTGCTCTTCGGAGACATGCCTGGCTACGATCCGCAGCGTTGTCCTCCAACCAACGCTCGTTGATCGAAAACCTCCCCATGGATGAGGCTGGTCTCTTCAATCCTGAGACGGATTCTCAATTGGAGCACTCCCATAAAATGAAGCAGACGCTGAATAAATATAGCCATCAATCCAACTCTTCCTATCAGCCATACAGACAACGCTGGTGTCCCTATTACCACCAGCCCTTTCGTGGGTACTACAACCCCACCTCACACAGAGGAGGACAACGCCCGCAGTTCCCCTCGCAGGGATACAAGCGTCCAGGTGCTCCATTCAGGGGTCAGTACCGAGGTGGTAGATCCTCCAACAGTAGGGCGCGCCGTTTCTAACCTGTTTCTTGACAGGTTAACACCCTTTCTTTCAGTTTGGCAGTCCATCACCACCGATAGGTGGGTTTTGGACATTATCCGCAGAGGTTATGCCATAGAATTTGATTCCCTTCCACCTCCTGGCAAACCTGTCTCTACACAAGCCTCCCCTGCGTTATTGCAAGAGATTGACGCTCTCCTTCTCAAGGGAGCCATCTCCCCAACCCCATCCCACCAGCTCCAGTTTTGCTTTTTTTCAAGATATTTTTAGTAGACAAAAGTAGTAAATATTTTTTAGTAGCCTCCGGCCCATTCTGAACCTCAGGGAAGTCAACCAATTCATCAGGCCACGCAAATTTAGGATGGTCACCCTCCCCTCCATCCTCCCTTTCATCCCGAAGGGAGCATGGATGGCTACTGTTGACCTTAAGGACGCCTACTTCCACATCTCGATTAGGCAGTCCTATAGGAAATACCTCACCTTTATGGTGGACGGGACCCCATTTTCTTTCAATGTCCTTCCCTTCGGCCTCTCCATGGCCCCGAGGAATTTTACCAAGTGCATGGCGGTCGTCGCCTCCCACCTTCGTCAACAGGGCATCACCGTATTTCCTTATCTGGACGACTGGCTTTTTTGCGCTAGG
The DNA here is from genome assembly GCA_030556195.1 of Anolis apletophallus. Taxonomy (NCBI): domain Eukaryota; kingdom Metazoa; phylum Chordata; class Lepidosauria; order Squamata; family Anolidae; genus Anolis; species Anolis apletophallus. The sequence continues at coordinate 123,852,648 of JARBWK010000006.1, read as the reverse complement.
TCATGTGACCAGTTGTCATCTGATATTGCTTATGCCTTATCTCTTTTGCAGAGCCTGGGACTGGTTGTCAACCAAGAGAAATCTCACCTCTCGCCTGCCCGGACAGTACAGTTTATAGGTGCTGTCATAGACTCTGTGTCCCAGAGAGCCTACCTCCCAGAGGATCGCTTCCTCAATCTCTGTCGCTCTATCCAGACCATTCAATCCACTCATCGGTGCTCCGCATGGACCGTCCAGTCTATCCTTGGACATATGGCCTCCACCATGAACGTTACCGCATTCGCCCGCCTCCGCCTCCGCCCCCTTCAATCGTGGTTCCTTTCTATGTTCCAGCCAGGACTGGACAGCCAAAACATGATCCTCCACTCCCCCGCCCATATCCTACAGTCCCTGTCATGGTGGACAGACAGATCCAATGTGTGCTCGGGCCTCCCCTTCTCACCCCCGCAACCGTCCCTGTCTCTGACGACGGATGCGTCATCCACGGGGTGGGGCGCTCATCTCCAGGATCTGACCATCAGCGGTCACTGGTCACCCCAGGAGAAGACACTTCACATTTTTAGTAGACTTAGAGCTCACGGCAGTGGAGAAGGCCCTTCGGTCATTTGTGACCGTAGTCTCCAACCAGGTGATTCAAGTCCTCACGGACAATACCTCGGTGAAATGCTACATCAACAGACAAGGGGGCACTCGTTCACCCACTCCCCTCTCCATATCTCTTCGGATATGGGAATGGTGCATTCTCCACGGCACGTTCCTTCAGGCCATCCACCTCCCAGGCCTCCAGAACACCTTGGCCGACTCGCTGAGCAGGACGTCGTCCACCACTCACGAGTGGCAGCTCAGTCCCCGCCACTTCCTCTCACTGACCAGGCGTTGGGACACCCCCCAAATAGATCTGTTTGTGTCACACCTCAACACCCACTGCCGCAGATATTGCGCGAGACTCCAACCTCACGCATCCCCAGACTGCCTCGGAGACGCATTCCTTTACCATTGGTCCCCGGGTCTACTGTACGCATTCCCTCCACTTCCACTTCTATCCAGGGTGGTTGCAAAACTACTGTCCAACAGCTCAGATTGTATCCTAATAGCCCCTTGGTGGCCTCGCCAACCTTGGTTCACACCCCTGCTCCAGGCCTCTCAGGGAGACTTCCTCCGCCTGCCTCCAGACCCCGACCTCCTCTCCCTTCAACAAGGTCTCATCTTCCACCCGGACCTTCCGTCTCCACACCTCACAGCGTGGAGGATCAGGCCCTGTCCCACCTCTCCGACCCTGTCCGCCTGATTATCCAGGCAGCTCAGAAAGTTTCCACCAGAAAGGCGTACACTTATAAGTGGGACAAGTTCCGTGCGTTTGTCCAGCCACTGGGCCATTTGCCACAGTCGGCCCCCACCTCAGTTGTGTTAGATTTTCTAGTCCACCTCTCCTCGAAAGGGTTCTCCCTTTCTTCCATTAAATGCTATTTAGCATCCCTTTCCTGGTACAGGAAAAAATTCGGCCTTCCCTCCTTGTTTCAAGACCCTTTGGTAGGCATGTTCCTGCAGGGATATAAAAAGTCCCTCCTGTCTCTCCTCTGTTTTGGAGTTTGGAACTCGTCCTTTCCCAACTTTCCAAACCTCCTTTCGAACCCATGGCAACCTGCCATATCTCTCACTTATCATGGAAAACTGCCTTCCTTGTGGCCATTACCTCGGCCAGGAGAGCCAGTGAAATCACGGCACTCCGTTCTGACCCTCCCTTCATTCGATTCCATGAAGATAAGGTGGTCCTCCGGACGGATGTCACTTTTCTTCCCAAAGTTGTCTCACACTTCCACATGACGCAGGACATTGTCCTCCCGGCCTTTTTTCCTAAACCCTCTTCTCCCCTGGAGGTTGCCCTCCATTCCCTTGATGTTAAGAGGGCCTTGTCCTTCTATTTACATAGGACAGCTCCTTATAGGAAATCCCCCAAGTTATTTCTCAAATATAGGGAAGATTCTCTGGGACTCCCCATTACTTCCCAACGTTTATCCTCTTGGATAGTCCTGGCAATCCGATTGGCTTATCAGTTAGCCCACAAGGAATTGCCTGTTGGTGTTAAAGCCCATTCCACAAGGGCTGTTTCTGCATCCCAAGCGTTTTTGCGGGGTGTGTCTGTGGACCAAATCTGCAAGGCTGCTACCTGGGTGACCCCCTCGACGTTTGCAGCCCATTACAAGCTCGACGTTCTCGCGAAGAAGGATGCATCCTTTGGCAGAGCCGTCCTGTTTTCCTGTGTGGCATGACCCACCTCCAAGGTACATAAGCTTGTTAAGTCACCCACTTGTGTGCATTTCACAGACCACACGAAGGAGAAGGTTAGGTTGCTTACCTGTAACCGTGTTTCTCCGAGTGTAAGGTCTGTGAAATTCACACAGAACCCACCCGTCCTCCCCTCTGATGTCATGCCTAGCTTCCTGCTGCTGTCTGGCGGTAAGGAACTGCCTGGGTAGCTACATTGGGGGATGAGGGGCGGGGAGTGGGAGGGCATATGTAAATCTTTAATTTTAGCTAGTATGTCCGAGATTCTACGCATGCGGGAGTAAACCCACTTGTGTGAATTTCACAGACCTTACACTCGGAGAAACACGGTTACAGGTAAGCAACCTAACCTTATGTTATCACCTCTAGAGGAGCAGAAAACTAACCTGCTCCATATTCAATATGACATCCTTTAAAATGTTTAAACATGGCTATTATGTCAGCAGTTATGCACGGGTTTAAGAAAGTTGTAATAGAATACCTATGAGGATCCAGTGTAACATCCATAAAACAGTTAACTATGTTGTATTTGAGGTTTTACACAAGTGCTTAAAATTAAGGAAACAAGGGAAAGCATAATCATTTTGATATGATTCCGTTTTGTACAGCACCCCTTTAAATTTAAGTAAGATTAATATACCAGCCTGCCTCCACTTTTGAGTTTTAATGTAAACTTGGAAGGAATGTATTCAAAGTGCTGAATCCTATGTCCAAAACAGGATTTAAAAGTTTGAACTAAAATCAGAAACAGATGTATAGCCCAACTGACATAGGAGCCATCAGATACTCTTAAGCTTCAGCATGCCTTATTGGGTACCCATAGCTTTCCTGGATTTGCTTCTTCCTAATAAGAGCAGAAGGGAACTCAAGAGATATATGTTAGCTTTTCAAAATGTGTTTACAGACATAATCAGTACAGACTGGAAGTACCAATCACTGCAACCACAAATCCTGCAGCAGAATTCCCCAGACCCAAATGAACTTCTGAGTTTCAGGCACCTCCAACTAAAAAACAGAAAACAGCAACAACAACAACAAACCCCCTCCTCACTTTGTCAAAATTCAGACCTGAAATTGCTTTATTTTGTACAAGGCACAAATATTGTCTCTGGTATACTTTTTAGATAGACTTCTCATTAAGGAAGCATCTCTACAGTCATTTCCAAAGTGAAGAAATATCAGCCTGTCACCTCTGCTCATTAATAGGCTTTGGTGTCTTTTATGAACTGTCTATTTCATTTAAAACGGTCGTTTTATGTTTGTTTTAGTTTGGCTATTGTGTTACTGTGAATGGCTTGGATCCTTATTCACTTCTTTCATGTAACAAATGTGTATGGGTACTAGAGGTGTGCAATTCAATCAAAAGGCATGCCTTTTCAGGGTCCATTTTAAGATAACCCCACGTTATGTTTACCAGGAAGTTACTTGACTTTGGAGGGGCGTTGCCATTTTCATTCAACAAAGATTTGGCCCATTGCATACAATGGATAACTTTAAAGGCTCAGTCCACAGCCATTTTAAGACTTCATGAAACCTACCTCAGTTTTAGACTCCATTTACAACTGTAGACCAGCCAAGTTTCAAAACAATTTGCCCATCTACTGATTTTTAAAGAATTATTTTAAGTTTTTACCATAACATTTTTTTAAAAGACAAACCGCAAGAGTAAGTTCAAAAGTGTAGTTGCTGGTTGTGTCCATTCTCAGCTAATCAGGCTTTTTATTGGCTGAGAAGCAGAGAGAGAGAAAAAACTTCAACTCCCATGAAGTTCCAAAATGAACGCAGAGACTTTTCAGTGCCCACCCCATGCAAGTGCTTCTGGGAATGTGCGTTCCCAGCAGGGCCCTCTCTGGAGGAGAGGCATAGGAAACTTTTGAAAAAGAAATGGATGGATGCTGTTGCTGCTGGGGAGGGAGAAAAAGATGCTGCAATAATCCCGTCTTCTCCAGGAGCCCCATGGCAGACCCCTACATCAGGCATAATGCAGACTTAACTCCATCCTTTTCAGTACCCAGTAAAATCTGGCACCCTTAATCCATTTTGGTCAATTATTTGGTTCTCTCCTCTCTGCTCTCTTTTTGGATATTATACAAAATGCACCATCTAATATTACAAAGTATTTTAGTTCAAACTGATTCAGGCCCAAGCCTAATGGCTGTCAGTTCCTCATTTGCTCTGTAGGCCTCCTCATAGATGACACGCTGAAGGTCCACCAAAACCTACAAGCAAAGACAACCAACTATAATTGAAGGGAAGATATAGAATGGCTCAGTTCTCTGGATGTGAACTCTGTTATGTGACTGGGGAGGAAGATGGGATGCATTCCATTGTGTGATATTTTATCACTATTGTACTCCACCCCTGTGGATCCTTCGAATAGGTTAAAACAGACATTTTTTAACTAAACATGTACAAGCAGATCTCTGAAATTATATAAAAATAAAGAATACATTTGCGTCATGCAAACACATGGGGCTACTGATACTGAAGATAATGGGAGAAAAACAGATGCTAGAAATGCTTTTAGAAGCTCTATCCAAATACATAAATGTGCACTTGGGATTTGTAGACCTCGGGGTTAAATGTGTAAAGGGCTTGTTCGTCCTTATGGCAATTAAAATGATTTTGTACGAATATAAGATAGATCTGTTCAACAAGACTATTCAAAAATAGGCAGCAAGATGTGTTTAGAAATAATTTATATAAATAAAAATGTTCATTTGTGGGATTAACATAACTCAAAAACCACTGGACAAATTGACACAAAATTTTGACACAATACACCTATCAGGCCAACATGTAACCGTCACTCATAAAAACACTGAAAAACACAACAGAATGGACTTAAAAGGCCAAAAAGCAAAAAGATGCTACAGCGCATGTGCAAAAACCACTTCTCCTGGCAAACAAAACACACAAAAGCATATCCCCACTCTCTTCTGGACTACAGCTCCCAGCATCCCCTAGACCAGGCCCTTTAGGAAAGAAGGATGCTCCAAATGCACCACTTCCAAGCTGCAAGCTTTCTTCTCCTTGAATTTCTTTGAGAGCATCCCAGTCCCTGCATATTTCCCATTTCCTATTCCTGGACTGCAACTCCCAGCAATCCTCTAGATAGATAGATTAGATAGAGATAGGTTGGCAGATAGACAGATCAATCAGGAGGACTGCTAGGAGTTGCAGTCCAAGAATAGGTAGAGAAGGAAGAAAGGGGAGAAAGAAGAATGGAAATAAAAAGGGGGAGGCAGGGAAGAGGAAGAAAAAGAATGAAGGAAAGAATGAAAGGGAAAAGGGGAAAGAAGGAGAGAAAGGATGAGAGAAAGAGGGAGGGAAAGTTGGCCACAGCAACACATGGTAGGTACAGCTAATAATAACAATAATAATAATAAGGTATAACCCATTTTTATTTCTACAAATGAGTCTTAAAGTAGCTTACAACCAATTCAATACAATTTAAAACCCAAAAATATACAAACATTAAAGTAGAATTAAACCTGTTTTTTAAGAATAAGCAGTTAAAATCCTGAGCTAAAACCACAGCACTCCCTAGCCTGATCTTCAAAAGAAAGAAAGAAAATGGCCTCCCCGTGTTGTACTTCCATTGCATATGCTAATTATGCCAATGTGCTACCAATTAACCTTTCCCTAATGTTCCCAAGAAAATGATGGATGGGAATGCACCTCTTTTTGACTGATTCAAATTTGCATTAGTCCAGCAGGAAGCATTGATCATAAATGATACTCTCAGAGTCTGCTTGGGTTCTACTAACTGGAAGTGTATGTAAATTCACACACAAAACATAGAGTGTCATGCTTTTACTTCTACCCTTTTTTATTCATAACTGTTAATGTTTATACAGTGTTCCATGTTTTAAAATACTAAGTAACATTTAAGGCAGTCACTATTAGGAATGGGAAAAATCATCGGAGTTCTGTTTCTCTAACAGAATATCATTTTTTCACCTTCTGAATTGGGAATTTGCCACAAAGCAGATCATATGCTGGAAATCTTTTTTTTTTAAAGAATTGTGCTGCATTTTAGGGGATATTTTTAAGCCTTGAATGGTTGAATCCATTAGATAAAGAATCTGGATATGAAAGCCTTACTGTAATTGCATATTCTGAGTTGGAGGCACTCCTCAATTCAAAAACATGAAAATTGAAAATGTGTTAAAACAAATATGGAAACTGTGCAGCCTAAACATCATCATCATTAATTCTTGGTCTTGGTCCTTAATTCTTCTATCACCATATATCCCTATTAACAAAATTTGCATATTTATACCCAATTTTATTTTAGTATGTAATTCTACCTGGTTTAGGATTTCTGATTCCAGAATTTTTGTATCTCTTCACACTCCCACCATAGATGTGAATACTGTGCTTCCCAGCTCTCACAGCACATGGAGTAATAGTAGGGGGTGGAAAGATAAAAAGAAATGGACACTTGAAAAAAAATGGTATGAATGTGCATGGGATTAAGTACAACTGGACATTATGGACATTATAAGAAGAAGTAAAACATGGTCAAACAGAAGAAAATTACAGAAATTTTGACTCCATTTAACAGATGGTTACAGGCTGTTCAACCAGATGATGAAAGCTGGAAGAAAAAAATGGATAGAATGGAAAGAAGGCTCATGTCACAAGAAACAAAAGGATTAGGTAGTCAACAGGGAAGGGGGAGGGGTGAGTGTAGGGAGGGAGAAGGGAATGAAAAAGGAGAAAAGCATGGTAATTATGGTTATGTATATATTTTTAAAAAATAAATTTTAAAACCTGCAAGAAAAGGAAACTGTGCAGCCTTTCAGATGTTGAGCCAGAATTGCGATGAATTTTTGGAGCTGCAGTGCAACAAGATATCGGCTTGCAATTCCCACTCCTGTTTGAATATAGTCTGACAAAATACAGGGATCAGCATTGGACGGAGCTACCTATCTGTACGGTCCTAGATTCTGAACAGACTCCAAAAGTGTGTTGTGCATGTGATTCTCTCATCGAACAGTTTAACTGGACATCTGGAACTCCTTTTGCAAACTGATGCTGTATCATTTTTGAATCAATAGCTAGTGCTGATGAGTGCAATTCCTTTACTTCCCCTTATAGCTGAGTGGTCTAGTAGTCTATCAAAATCCCATCCCTCAGATTAGTATTTCCTTTGTTTTTGAGTGTGTTTACCTAAAGTTGGGTACTGATTATGCATTTTGTTGTTTTACCCACCTGCTGTTCAAGATTCCCCCATTCTGAGTTACAAGGGTTGATCTCGGGACTGATCTTGGAATTTCCCCCAGATAGTAGTGCTGGAAGATTTTAAATTCCATGCTGAGACTGAGTTGTTTTGGACTTCATGTCCTTCATGACAACCATAAGCCTATCCCAAATGGTATCTGGTCTACTTGTATTGCTGAACACACTCTGGATCATTTTCTGTAGTGGGTGAATGTGATTTGTGAATAGAGTAAATGTTTATAGTTCTGTTGTTATGAAGAGGTCTCCACTATGTGGTTTTCTGGGAGTCAGAACTTCTGCAGTGATTGAGAAATAATAAAAATGGAGGCTGATGGAACTGGAAGGATTGCTAATGGCTATGGGGAAGTTTCCCATTACTCTTTCGGTTGATCCTGTCGAAGTCCTTGACAACCTCTGGAATGAAGGCACAAGGCATGAACCCTCCAGAAAAATTATTTATTTATTTAAAACATTTATACCCCATCCTTCTCTATCTCCACAGAAGGACTCAGAATGGCTTCCAAACAGGCAACAATTTGATGCCAAACATAATATAAAACACATAATAAATACATTCAAAAATAAAATTATAAATATATATTAAAAACCCGTTCGCCAGAATTAAAATCACCAGAATTAAAACTCATCATTCATTTACATTCAAACAGGCTCCCTATTACTTGCAATGAAAAAGTGTGAAGGCTTTTTTAATCACTGAGTTGGATGGATATGAATCTAAGGTTTCCCCTAAAGATTTCTGCAATGTCGAGATTGGTGTAAGATGCTGCCATAAAAGGATTCAGTTTGTTGCATGAGTTGTGTAGAAATGTGGTGGTGATAGGGGAGACACTTTTGATGTCCTCCCAATTAGAGAGGTTATGGCAACAACACAAAGCACCAAAGATACTAAAGCAACTCCTGCCCTTCAACTTCCATACATGCCGATTCTTTTTAGGCTTACCCTCTCACTTCTAAAACAGTGTAAGTTCACTGGTTGCTTTAGGGCTGGATAGGAATCCCCCCTTTTCCACATTTTTTTTGTGTAGTCTATAATGTAGATGTGGACTTGGATATTTATTAATTTATTTATTTTGGGATTCATTAATCGCCCATCCCAGATGGCTCTGGGCGATTTACTGTAAAACACACAGCTAGTACCTGAAACATCTAAAAACATCTAAAGTATCTATATATTGACTTTGTGTGGTGTAACTAGGCAGTCACATGACAGGTAGTGTAGACAAAATTGCAGTCTTGGCAAGTCCTCATGATGAAGGAGAACTCTGCAAACTTCCACATACAGAGGATGAGGAAGGAGGATGTCCTTGGGGCTGATCTCAGAGATAATAATAATGATAATAATAATCTTTATTTATACCCTGCCACCATCTCCCAAACGGGGACTCGGGGCAGCTTACATGAGGCCAAGCCCAAAAGTGCATTACCATAAAATAATACAAAACAAAACACAAAACAGCAACACGATGAGGTAAATAGATCAGCCCACGTTAGGGATCATGTGACTTGGGGATCAATCCTCAGGTTGGTCATTCAGTGGATATTGGTCTGAGTTAATAGATTTCTCCCCAAGGCTTGGGCATTTTCACTCAGAGTAAATGGGTGAAGAGATCTGTGTGAGAACATTTGCCTCTGCTGTTCTCAACCAAGATCCTCCTGCTCCATTTTATAGATCTCAAAGAAATTTTAAATATAAACCAACTTACATAAAATGGCCCATATTTTCATCTAACATCTCTTTGTATTCTCATTAATACAAGCATTGAGCATCAAGGCATGCATAGTTCCTTCAAGCTCCTTTTCCCAAACCATACAGGACTTACTCAGAACATCCTTAACTAGCTTCCAGGCCAACATTCTACTCCTTATTGCAACAGCTCCACTAACTTTTCGTCCATTTCTGGCCATGATTCCAAATGCTGGTAAATATATGGTGTGTAATATAAGGCTTAGGTCCAGCCTATTTGAAGTCTTGCTGCTGCCTTAATAAACTCATTGGAGCCCAAAGATCTTCAGGAGAATCCCTTATTTCTGTCTCACTTCATTCTCATACTTGTGTGAGGATAAGTGAGATGAGAGGATCTTCCTGGTGGCTGCTCCCAGAGAGATTGAAATTCCATCAAGCTTTTAGAAACTGATTTGGCTGGGCTTTTAATGTGAATGGCTTGATTAATTGTCATTTTGGTATACTTTTAGCACGTTACAAGCTTATTTGAATCCCATTATTGGGGAAATGGTGAAATGACTAAAATAAACATAAATGAAAAGCATTAAGGTAAAGAAGTAGTTTTATAGTATACATTCTGACAAGGGATGCTCCACTGCAAGTGTTTCCCCTCATCTCAGAAGCATCAAGAGACAAGGCTGAACCGTCTTTTCAGTCTTTTACATCCAAGCACATGGTTTTATAGGCTTATCTATGGAATGCCAGGTTGAGGTAAATAATGAGATTTTCAGTTTATGCTTCTTGTTTAAAATTATGATGTTCTGGATTTGTGTCATGGTTTTATGTGAATCAGTAATGTACTCAAAAAACATCTCTTTTGGTAGTAAATGCCATGCTCATTACAAACCCTTCTGCTTCTGACCAAATGTATGAAAGGAGCCCTCTCCCTTCAGGCACTGAGAGAAGGCATTCTGTTTTCCAGGAGGAGGATAAACAGACTACAGCCAGATTTATATGACATTTCTCACATTTATTGCCATCCAACTCCCAAAAAAAAGAGACCACACAACAAATATGGGTTGAACTATGGGCAACTTTTATTCAATGTGACCTAATTAAACTCTGTAACCAAAGATAATTCTAAAGGGTGGGATGAACTTGATGTGGATAAAGTTGAAGCAGTGGCCCTTCCTGGCCTACTCTTTGGCTAATTTGTATGAAACACCAGTTGAACTAATCCTGAGGGACAACTAAGGAAAATGTGACAGAGAATTCTGGTGAAAGGATTTATTGAGGCCAGACCTCCCCCCGGCACGGTTTTATATACATAAACCTAAACACCGAACGCCTGGATGAAGAGGAGGGTCTTACAGGCCCTGCGAAATGTTAGCAGATCAGCCTGCGCTCGGACTGTGGGAGGAAGAGCATTCCACAGCACCGGCGCGGCGGCACTGAATGCCCTCCTCTGCGTTGAGGCCAGATGAACAGATCGCCGACTAGGCACTACCAGAAGGTTTTGGGACTCGGATCGCAGTGGTCGTGGTGGGCTGTAATGGGAGAGGCGGTCCCTTAGATACACTGGCCCCAGACCATTCAAGGCCTTAAAGGTTAAAACCAGCACCTTGAAGGTGATCCGGTGCTCTATCGGAAGCCAGTGCAGTTCACGCAGCACAGGCGTGATGTGGCAGCGAGATGGACAACCTGCCACCAGCCACGCTGCTGCGTTCTGCACCAGCTTGAGCTTCCGGATCACCGACAAAGGAAGGCCAATGTAGAGGGCATTACAGTAGTCTAGTCTTGAGATGACCGTGGCTTGGACCACTGTGGCTAGGTCATGGCGGGACAGGTAGGGAGCCAGCCTCCTCGCCTGTCGGAGGTGGTAGAAAGCCACTCCGCTGACGATGGAGATGTGCTTCTCCATCGACAGCTCGGAGTCAAGCGTGACTCCTAGGCTCTTCACCGACGGGGACGGGCGGAGTGTCGCCCCGTCCAGGGTCGGAAGGTGGATCCCCCCCGTGCCCGGACGGCCCAGCCACAGGATCTCCGTCTTGTCCGGATTCACCTTCAACCTACTGGCTCGCAGCCATCCAGTGACGGCCTCAAGGCAGTGATGGAAATTATCGGTACGGAGTCAGGCTGGCCCTCCATCCCCAGAATGAGCTGGGTGTCATCCGCATACTGGTGACACTCCAGCCCAAAGCTGCGTGCCAACCGGGCAAGTGGTCGGACATAGATGTTAAATAATAAAGGGGAGAGAATTGCCCCCTGAGGCACCCCACAATGAAGTGGGGCACCCCGGAGATAACCTCACCCCTTCTCACTCGCTGGGACTGGTTCCGGAGGAAGGAGGACAGCCAGCTAAGGGCTGGCCCCCTCACCCCGGCCCGGCCAGTCGGTGGGTCAAGAGATCGTAATCGACAGTATCGAACGCTGCCGTGAGGTCCAATAACACGAGCAGCGCCGATCCACCTTGATCTAGTTGGCGACGCAGCTTGTCTGTGATGGCGACCAGCACTGTCTCCACCCATGCCCAGAACGGAAGCCGGACTGGAAGGGGTCGAACCAAGTTGCATCATCTAGGTATTTTACTGTCACCCGCCCGAGCCTGCAGGGAGGAGCGGAATACAAAATTGAATAAATAAATAAATAAATAAATAGGTAGGACTGCAACTGCTCCATTGCTGCCCTTTCAACCACCTTGCCCAGGAACGACAAATTCGATACTGGGCGGTAGTTGGAAGGGACCGACGGATCTAAGTTCGGTTTCTTCAGCAATGGAGTGACCACTGCCTCTTTCAATCCCCCCTGGAAAAACTCCTTGCTCAAGGGAGCTGTTAACTAATTTCAACAGGGGGTCACGTAACCCCTCCAGGCAAGCTTTCACCAGCCAGGAGGGGCACGGATCAAGGGAGCAAGTGGTCGATCTAGTTGCAGTAACTATCCTATCAACAGCTTCTGCATCCAGTGGTCGAAACCGGTCGAAGGTGGGCCCGGCAAGAGGCCACGGAGTCTCAAGCTTGCTAACTGTATCAAGAGTAGAGGGAAGGTCCCGGCGGAGGGCCGAAATCTTGTCCGCAAAGTAGCTCTGAAAAACCTCGGCGGTTAGGGCCTGATCATCATTTTTTGGGATGGTAGGGACCATTGTCAAAGACCTAATTACTTTGAACAATTGCGCCGGGCGTGAGCTAGCGGACGCTATCTGGGCTGCATAATACGAATTTTTCGCAGCCTTGACAGCTTGCTCATAAGCCTCCATAATAAGCTTATAAACTGATTTCGAGCCTTCGTCACGGAGTCTCCTCCACTTGCCCTCTAGCCGTCTCTTTTCCCGCTTCGTCGATCTAAGCTCCTCGGTAAACCAGGGAGACCGATTTTGGCAGGGCCGGAGAGGGGCATCTAGGGGCAATCTCATCGAGAGCGTTGGATAGTCTAGTGTTCCAGGTATTAACTTGCTCATCGATTGAGACGCTGACAGACTCCAGATCCCTCAGAGCATTCAGGAACCTGGTTGGTTCCATAAGTCTCCTTGGGCGAACCCAAATTTGTTCGGCGCCCTTGCAGGGCGGGGGAGCCTGCTCAATCCGGATCCTTAGAGCACAGTGATCCGACCACGGCACCTCGATGGTAGAGGCTAGGGTCACTTGGACGCCTGCGCTGAAGACAAGGTCCAAGGTATGACCCGCCTGGTGGGTGGGGCCCGTAACACAAAGTGAGAGCCCTAGTGTTGCCATGGTAGACACTAGGTCCACTGCCGCTGATGACAATGAGGCTGTGTCGGCATGGACATTGAAGTCCCCCAGGACAATAAGCCTGGGAAACCTCAATGCCCAGTCCGACACAGTCTCTAGCAGCAGGGATAGACTCTCTGCTGGTGCGCTGGGCGCTCGGTACACCAGCAAAAAGGCTATACTCTCACGGGCGTCTTGATTATTTGAACCACAGGTGAGGGTTTCCATTCCTGGTCAACACCCAAAAGGGGTGCCTTGGATGTATACCAAAAATTTAAATCCCTGTTGTTTTTAGTGATATTCTATTTATTTATTTATTTATTTATTTATTGTTCATTTTTGTATTCCGCTCCTCCCAGCAGGCTCGGGGCGGATAACAATAAAAATACACGGGTGGCATGTCGCTGACATATCGACATGTGACCCTACAATTAATACACATAAAAACATAAAACCACATTTAAAACTGATTATATTGTCATATATGGGACGAGAAGACATATGGCATAGTTCTTGGTCCGGTGAGCCTAATTGAAAGCTAGGCCGAAGAGGGCCGTCTTGCAGGCCCTCCGGAACGGGGCCAGATCCGAGATAGCTCGGGTACTGTCCGGGAGGGCGTTCCACAATACCGGTGCCGCCACGGAAAAAGTCCTTTGTCCAGTCGTCGATAGGTGGCAGGAGCGGACTGATGGGACTAACAGCAGATTTTGTTCATCTGAGCGCAGTGATCTCGGGGAAGAGTACGGGGTAAGGCGGTCCCTCGGGTACGCAGGCCCTAGGCCGTGCAAGGTCTTGAAGGTCAAGACCAGCACCTTGAAGGCAATTCGGTACTCGATGGGAAGCCAGTGCAGTTGCCAGAGGGTAGGTGTAATGTGCTCCCTCGCCGGCACTCCTGCCAGCAAGCGAGCGGCGGCATTCTGCACTAGCTTGAGTTTCCGGATTGTCGACAGGGGAAGGCCAACGTAGAGGGCATGACAGTAGTCTAGTCTCGAGATGACCGTCGCTTGGATTACCGTGGCCAGGTCGTCCTTGGACGGTAGGGTGCCAGTCGCCTAGCCTGCCGGGAGGTGATAGAATGACGTCCTGCTGACCACGGAGACCTGGGCCTCCATGGTCAGCGAGGAGTCCAACACAACCCCCAAGCTCTTAACCGACGGCGATGGGTTAAGCCGCTCGCCGTCCAGGGTAGGCAACCGGCACCCACCCAGCCCAGGCCGACCAGGCCACAGGATCTCCGTCTTCAATGGATTCACCTTCAGCCAACCAGTCACGGCTTCGAGGCATAGATGGAAACAATCGGGTACGGAGTCCGGCCTGCCGTCCATTCTCAGCAGAAGCTGGGTGTCATCAGCGTACTGATAACACTCCAGACCAAAGTCGCGGGCCAGCTGGGCCAGGGGGCGCATGTAAACGTTGAATAATAAGGGGGAGAGGATGGCCCCCTGGGGGACCCCACACTTAAGTGGGAGTCTCCTGGAGACCTCTCCGCCCCCCTCCACACGTTGTCCTCGGTCCCGGAGGAAGGAGGCCACCCATTGAAGGGCAGTCCCCCCAACCCCGGAGCCGGCTAAACGGTGGGTCAACAGTGCATGATCTACAGTATCAAACGCTGCTGTCAGATCTAACAAGACAAGCAGTGCTGATCCACCCTGGTCCAGCTGGCGGCGAAGTTGGTCTGTAATGGCGACAAGCACGGTCTCCGTCCCATGCCCAATACGGAAGCCGGACTGGAAGGGATCAAGTCCAGCTGTGTCATCTAGGAACCGCTGCAGCTGATCCGCTGCTGCCCTCTCAATTACTTTGCCTAGGAAAGGCAAGTTGGAAACAGGCCTGTACTGGAGGGAGCCAAGGGTCTAAGTTCGGCTTTTTCAGCAGCGGTTTCACCATAGCCTCTTTTAGTCCCCCGGAAGACTCCTTGCTCAAGGGAGCTATTTATGATCATGCCCAGGGGCCTCGTAGTCCCTCCCGGCAAGATCTAACAAGCCAGGAGGGGCACGGGTCAAGGGAGCAAGTAGTTGGTCTAGCTGCAGCCAGTAACCTATCGACAGCTGCTGCGTCCAGCGGTTGGAAGCGGGTGAAGGTGGGCCCATCGAGTGGCGGCGGAGTCTCGAGTTCGCTGACTGTATCAAAAGTGGCAGGAATGTCCCGGCGGAGAGTCGAAATCTTGTCAGCGAAAAAGTTCTGGAAAACCTCAGCTGTTGGAGCCAAACCCCTATCATTTGGGACAGTTGGGATTGTTGTCAGAGACCGAATTACCTTAAATAATTGAGCTGGGCGTGAACTGGCTGATTCTATCAAGGAAGAGTAGTAGACCTTTTCGCTTCCTGATAGCTTGCTCATAAACCTCCTTGAATTGTTTATAAGCTGATTTCGACGCTTCGTCACGGAGACTCCGCCACATGTCCTCTAGTTGTCTCTTTCTCCGTTTCATCGCCCGCAACTCCTCGGTATACCACGGCGAGCGATTTCTACGGGGAAGGAGAGAACGCCTGGGGGCGATCTCGTCTAAGGCCGTGGAGAGACTGGTATTCCAGTGTTCCACTAGTCCGTCGACCGAGTCGCTGGGGGGTTCCCAATCCCTTAGAGCATTCAGGAACCTAGTGGGTTCCATGAGTCTCTTTGGGCGAACCAGAATAGGTTCTGCACCCTTACCGGGAGGAGGAGCCAGTCCTAGCCGGACTTCCAGGACACTGTGATCCGACCATGGAACCTCCGTAATGGAGGTTAGGATCACCTGAATTCCGGCAGCGAAGATCAGCTCTAATGTGTGTCCTGCATGGTGTGTGGGGCCGGTCTTACAGAGTGAGAGTCCTAGTGCCTCCATGGTAGACACCAGGTCCACGGCTGCAGTTGACGGGGAGGTGGTGTCGGCGTGGACATTGAAGTCTCCCAGGACAATAAGTCTAGGGAACCTCAATGCCCACTCCGCAACCACCTCCAGCAGCTTAGGCAGACTTCCTGCCGGTGCGTCGGGTGAACGGTACACCAGCAGGAAGGCCACGCTCTCACCCACATCCCACACCAGGCCCGCACACTCCATCCCAGGAATGTTCGCTGCCGGGATCGTCCTGGAATTAATAGTGTCTCGGCTAAGGATGGCCACCCCTCCCCCCGCCTCTCTGTCCTCGTCTGATAACTGGCCACAAACCCCGGAGATGTTAGCTCGTGCAGGATGACCTCGTCACCTTCCTGGAGCCATGTCTCAGTGAGACAGGCAAGGTCGGCCCTCCTTTCTAAGAGGAGGTCCCTAATGGTCCCTGATTTGTTTCGCACGGATCTAGCGTTGGCCAGTATCAGAGTTGGAGGAGAGGAAGTTGAGAGCTCCCCATCTGCGTACTTCGGGATAGCACGTAGGTCAGAGGGAGGACGAGCCTTCCATCGGCTCCTCCGCTCTTTCTCATAAGGCCTGCGGCTACCGTCCCTATTACCCCTACCCGAGATCACGCGTATTGCCCGCCCCTGCCCATCCCTCCTAGACGACTGGACTAGGTGCACCGTCCAAATTGCCCACTATGAACAGTATAGGGTAGGCAAAATAAACCTCCCTAGAACATAGTGGAAGGGGAATTTCTACCCGGCCCTCAAAGGTGACCAATTAATTATACTGTTAATGTCACAACAGGTGCTCCTTAAAGGGCCAGACCAAGTAGAGTTTCAAAACACAGTTTATTGCTCAGAAAGTCTCCAGCCTTCAAAGGCACCAAAATAAAACAAGCACTTAACAGTCAGTGGATAAGAACACAAAATTAAGCCAACTCAGCACAAAAATGAATGCCTGCAATAAAACCCGGTTTAACCCGGTAAAAAATGAGAATTAGCAAGAAAGCAAATGCAAGGAACAGAAAAGGCACACAACAAAGCAGGAACTGGAAGGGTTGTCCATTGGGATCCGAAGTGGTCACAGGTGGGCAGTCCTAGGCATCAGGCAGTAAGCAGCAGTCAGGAAATCCAAGCTGGGTTGAGGGAAGAGGCAAGCAGCAACACGAGAAGCCGGTCTGAGTCAATAACCAATCAGGAGCTAATGCATGGGGACAGTGTACACCATATTTATTTATTTATGTCATTTATATTCTGCCCTTCTCACCCCGCAGGGGACTCAGGGCGGATCACCATGCACATATACAGGCAAACATTCAATGCCATTGACATATAACATATATAGTGAACACACACAATTAGTAGTAGCAGAGTCTAAGCTAAATACACACTACAAGACTGTAGGTCATATAGGTCATTTATCAATAATCCAAAATCATAGGACCCTTAAAGGGTTAGTGTACAATTTATCTTAGTACATATATTCAAACCAGAATTGGTATGAGTGAACCTTGCAACATTGTTTTAACATAAACACAGTGGAAAAACAGCTTTGAAGTCATTCAGGTGTGGGGAATGGACTAGGGGAGGGGATACAATCTGTATACCTTTATAAAACGGAATGTTTGTATGTGTGTATGTGTGTATGCGGAGGGCGGAAGGGCGGATATGTGGCAGCTATTTGCATAAAGTCCTTTGATTGGACAGTCTCGCCACTCCAAAATTCTAAGGCACCAGACAGAGGGCATTGATAGCCACTGATTAGCCAGCATCCCAGAATCCAGGCCTTGTCACGATCACGGACCTGGCGGGCCCCTTAATCACACACACAGAGACGTACTGAAGGCTAACTACTTTATTGAATATAAAATCAGGTCCAAAGAGTATATAGTCCAAGAATAGGTAATAGTCCAAAAGGTATAAGCAAATTGTCCAAAGTAAACTTAGCAAACGGCTTGAAGCTTGGCAAGGCTCCGCAAAACAATGCGGTTCAGGAAACAGGGACAAGGTTCCAC
>JARBWK010000006.1:123788409-123834789 GCA_030556195.1 Anolis apletophallus | reverse complement strand
GGATTCCCACGGATCCTATACTTAATCCTTCGGCCGAGGTCCGCGCCGCTCTAGGCTTCTGCGTCTCCAATCTCCACTCACGGACCTCGGCCGGTCTAGCACTCTAGACCAAGCCCTCCTCGTAGATTCTATGTCCCGTCTCCTATCAAAGGTTCGACCTTGCCTTTCAGCAGATGTGTCGCTATCATCTTGGGAGCTCTCCTCCCGAGCACTTTCCCACTCGGGTTCTGCCATGTTTACATTCCGATCCTCTTGCGAATTCTCCCCCCCGGGGTGTTCATAACTCCCTTCGCTGTTTCCCATGTCCACCTGGTAATCTGATTCATCGCTCTCTCCAAACAACATATCATCCCATGCCAGGCTCTCTGCAACGGAACGAGGCCCATCTGAAGGGCCCTGTGCTTCTCCACAAGTCATCTAGCTCATCCTCTGAATCAATCTCCGCTGCTGCAGGCCCTAATGCTAATGGAACCCCGGGACCGCTTCCCAGCCCTCCCGGCGCAAACGAGCCTGGCTGTGCTACAGGCCTCTACATTCAAACAACAGGATTTCTTCCCACTGAGGGGAAAAAAGCCAACATCCCAGAATCCAGGCCTCTACATTCAAACAACAGGATTTCTTCCCACTGAGGGGAAAAAAGCCAGCATCCCAGAATCCAGGCCTCTACATTCAAACAACAGGATTTCTTCCCACTGAGGGGAAAAAGCCAGCATCCCAGAATCCAGGCCTCTACATTCAAACAACAGGATTTCTTCCCACTGAGCGGGGAAAAAGCCAGCATCCCAGAATCCAGGCCTCTACATTCAAACAACAGGATTTCTTCCCACTGAGGGGAAAAAGCCAGCATCCCAGAATCCAGGCCTCTACATTCAAACAACAGGATTTCTTCCCACTGAGGGGAAAAGCCAGCATCCCAGAATCCAGGCCTCTACATTCAAACAACAGGATTTCTTCCCACTGAGGGGAAAAGCCAGCATCCCAGAATCCAGGCCTCTACATTCAAACAACAGGATTTCTTCCCACTGAGGGGAAAAGCCAGCATCCCAGAATCCAGGCCTCTACATTCAAACAACAGGATTTCTTCCCACTGAGCGGGAAAAAGCCAGCATCCCAGAATCCAGGCCTCTACATTCAAACAACAGGATTTCTTCCCACGGAGGGGGAAAAAGCCAGCATCCCAGAATCCAGGCCTCTACATTCAAACAACAGGATTTCTTCCCACGGAGGGGGAAAAAGCCAGCATCCCAGAATCCAGGCCTCTACATTCAAACAACAGTATTTCTTCCCACGGAGGGGAAAAAAGCCAGCATCCCAGAATCCAGGCCTCTACATTCAAACAACAGGATTTCTTCCCACTGAGGGGAAAAATGCACCATCAACATTCCCTCCCCACTTGGCTCTGTGAAAACAAAATGGATTCCTGTATTCTCCTCCCCCTCAGCTTTTAGAAAACGGCTGCCTGCCATGCACCCTTTTAAAGTTACCAATAGCAGGCCATAACATTACAGGCCCCAAAATAGAGTTTAGGGCAGGATGGCTGACGAATGATGGGATTTGCATCCCAATTCACTTCCCAGAAAACATTGTAGCCCCTACAAATCCCCTTCTCCCAGATAGGCCCAAAAGAGGCATCCATCTTCCCTTTTCAACACAGTGTCAGAGAAAGGCAGCTTCTGACAGGATCTTTAGAACAGGCACTGCCACTCTACAAGGTAAGGCCCTACTTCACTCAAAAGACACAAGAGAAAACAATAAATACCTATCTCTAATGCCTTTTAATGCTTATATAAATAATTCTGGCCCAAAGCCCCTCACTCAGCCTCATTGGACCTTACTGCTAATTCCATGCAGGCCTTTTCCATTTTTTTTTACTCCTTTCTGTTTTACACCGGTATACTTTCACAGGCCAGGGCGGATATGTGGCAGCCACTTTCACAGGCCAGGGCGGATATGTGGCAGCCACTTTCACAGGCCACAGCGACCAGCGCAGGTGATGGACCTGCACCAAACTTGGTACACATAACCCCCCTATGACATGACCCACGTATTATGGGATTTGTAGTACTTTCCAAGACTTTGGTTCCCACAGACCACTGAGGCCACCAAAAGGACCAATACAGACCACACTCAGCACACACAGCCCCCATGACCCACTCTACGTCCTGGTGCAGTTCGGAGGAGGGTGGGCCATGGATGATGGGACTTGAAGTGCCTCTACTCACTTCCCAAGTCCGCTGCAACCCTCATCCAATCACTGATCGAGACCAAACTTGCCATACATAACCCCCATGACTGCCTTCACGTCCTGGTGAGGTTTGGGGGAGGACTGACAATGGGTGATGGGATTTGTAGTACTTTTACATCCCTCTGTTCCCACAGACCACTGTGGCCCCCAACAAACACCGAGAAAGTCCACACTTGGCACACAGTGCCCCAGTGACCCACTCTACATCCTACTGAAGTTTGGAGGGGGACAGAACATGGATGATGGGACTTGCAGTACCTTCCCTCACTTCCCAATCCTGCTACAAACCTAATCCTATGACTGATCAACACCAAATCTGGCACACAGAGCCCTCATGACCCACTCTACAGCCTGGTGCAGTTTACTGTGAGACGGACCATGGATGATGGGACTTGACGTACCTTCACTCACTTCCGAAAAACAATGCATCCCTCATCCATTCACCAATACAGACCAAACTTAGCACACAGAGCCCCCATGACCCAATCTACATCTTACTACACTTTGGGGGGGACGGGACACACAGAGATGATGGGACTTGCACTACCTTCAGTAATTTCATGATACCACTGCAACTCCCAATAATGATGGATCAAGACTAAACTTGGCACACAGAGCCCCCATGACCCACTCTACATCCTGCTGCGCTTCTCAAATAACCCGGGCAGGACCGGGTCCCCAAGCTAGTGTAACATAAATGTGAGCACAATTGGCAATATCCACTTCTAATGCCACTTTCCCCATACACAAGTTTATGTAGAGTTGATACAGTCCCAAAGCTGGAGTCCACAATATATCCGTGTGGTTGCAAAAGTTCAAGGCACATTAACGGTTTAGAACGCTGGAGGGGCCACAATGGTCGATCTGCGAGGCCCGATCCATTTCGCCATGTAGGCTTTCTCAAGCGGCAACATAAAAAGGCATAATGCGCAGCGTCACAGGAACGGGAAACATATACTGTAATAAACAATAATAGAAGTACATAAGAGTCTGCACTCTGCACATGTAGCTGGTAGGCTAAGTATACAATCATGGTTTTTTGGAAAACATACCATCCAAGGGAGGAAAGATTCATATACACCGTGCTCCTGCAGACCTCAAGGGTGGCCCTGGCTCCGGTGTGGCTGGTTTAAATCTTGTTTTTGGCAATGCACGTCTCACGCAAGGAGGACGTTAAGGGGGAGGGGCTCGTTTAACCCACCCGGAAACTCGCTCTGGAGGGTGACGATCCACCAGGTTTCTCTCTTTAATAGTATTGTTTGTGGATCACTATGGATGGGGATCTTCACCTTTTCCACTCCTGCGCATTATGCCTTTTTATGTTGCCGCTTGAGAAAGCCTACATGGCGAAATGGATCGGGCCTCGCAGATCGACCATTGCGGCCCCTCCAGCGTTCTAAACCGTTAATGTGCCTTGAACTTTTGCAACCACACGGATATATTGTGGACTCCAGCTTTGGGACTGTATCAACTCTACATAAACTTGTGTATGGGGAAAGTGGCATTAGAAGTGGATATTGCCAATTGTGCTCACATTTATGTTACATTGTATCCCCTCCCCAGTCCATTCCCCACACCTGAATGACTTCAAAGCTGTTTTTCCACTGTGTTTATGTTAAAACAATGTTGCAAGGTTCACTCATACCAATTCTGGTTTGAATATATGTACTAAGATTAATTGTACATTAACCCTTTAAGGGTCCTATGATTTTGGATTATTGATAAATGACCTATATGACCTACAGTCTTGTAGTGTGTATATAACATATATAGACAGACATAGAGGCAATTTAACATTCCAGAAATCAGTTAAATTTAGCCTCCCCATAAAGTGGTACCTAAATTTTCTACTTGACAGATGCAACTGCCTTTCGGGTTGTAAAGGTCAACAACAAGCTACACAAATTGGTCGAGAGCTCACCCCGACCTGGGCAGGCCTCGAACCCATGACCTTCTTGTCAGTAGAGATCTTATGCAGTTGACACCCAGCTAGCTGCGCCACATTCCCGGTGCACCGTAGTCCCCAAGCAATCCAAACCTTCCACCCCCTCCCATACTGTACCCCATTCTTGCAGGCAAGGCAGCGTCTCTCTCTCACAGAAACTTGAAGAGCAGCAAACCACGCCAAACATGGAACGGGCAGCAGCAAGTTAAGCCGCGTTCAGGATACACGAGTCACTGTCACGCCCCAACCTGACTCTAGCTCTCCGCAAGACCCATGCCATGATGAATCCCAAGTTAGAACCAAAGTTTTACAGAGGCCTGCCAGGCCTGAAAGGCCCAAGTGGCAGAGGCAGGTTCAAGGCCACCGTAGCCCAAGATTCACCTCAGGTTCCGAATGATAAACAGTGCCTAGTTTGGTGTTCAGCGCAGGGGTTCAAGTGGACCTAGCCTCTGTAATAGAGGTACCATGGTCGGACCACTGTGCTCTAAGTATCCGGGTGGAGCACCCGCCCCCATGCAAGGGCGCCGAACAGATTTTTGTTCGCCCAAGGAGACTTATGGAACCTGAAAGGTTCCTGAATGCTCTGAGGGATCTGGAGTCTATCAGCGTCTCAGTCGATGAGCTAGTCCAGACTTGGAACACCTCACTGGCCAGAGCTCTCGAGATTGCTCCCAGGCGCCCTCCGCCGCCCCGCAATCATCGGTCCCCCTGGTATACAGGGGACCTTAGGATCATGAAGCGGGAAAGGAGACGGCTAGAAACTCCGTGACGGAGCCTCAGTATCAGCTTATAAGCTAATTAAAGAGTCTTATGAGCATGCTGTCAAGGCAGCCAAAAATGAATACTTCTCTGCCTTGATAGCGTCTGCAAGCTCACGCCCGGCTCAACTGTTTAAGGTAATTCGATCCTTGACGACGGTCCCTACCATCCCAAAAAATAGTGATCAGGCCCTCACTGCCGGTGCTTTTCAGAGCTTTTTCACAGACAAGATACTGAGCCTCCGCCGGGACCTCCCGGCCACAGTTGACACAGTAAGAGAGCTAGAGACTCCGTGGCCCTCCGCTGGGCCCACCCTCGACCGGTTTCGGCCCCTGGACGCAGATGCTGTTGATAAGATAGTGACTGCGGCTCGCCCTACCACCTGCTCCCTCGACCCGTGCCCCTCCTGGTTTGTTAGATCTTGCCTGGAGGGGTTACGTGGGCCTCTGTTGAATATCATTGAGCAAGGAGTCTTTCCAGAGTGCTTGAAAGAAGCGGTGGTAGCTCCATTACTGAAGAAACCGTCATTGGACCCTGCGGTTCCCTCCAACTACCGCCCAGTGTCGAACCTTTCGTACCTGGGCAAGGTGGTTGAGAGGGCAGTAATGGAGCAGCTGCAATCCTTCTTAGATGATGCAACATGGCTAGACCCCTTCCAGTCCGGCTTCCGTTTGGGGCACGGGACGGAGACGGTTCTGGTCTCCATCACAGACCAACTCCGCTGCCAGCTCGACCAAGGCGGGTCTGCGCTGCTCGTGTTATTGGACCTCACGGCAGCGTTTGACACGGTCGACCACAATCTTTGATCCACCGCCTGGCCATGGCTGGAGTGAGGGGACTGTCCTTAAATGGCTGACCTCCTTTCTCCGCCAGCGGTCTCAGCGTGTGAGGAGGGGCGGGTGGTCTCCGAGGACTCCCCATTAGTGTGTGAGTTCCTCAGGGGCCATTCTCTCCCTCTGTTATTTAACATCTACATGCAGCAGCTTGCACAGCTGGTGCGGAGTTATGGGCTGGTCTGTCACCAGTATGTGGAAGACACCCACCTCATTCTGAGGATGGAGGGCAGGCCGGAGTCCGTCCCGATAATTTCCAACAGTGCCTCGAGGCCGTTACTGGATGGCTGCGAGCCAGTAGGTTGAGGGTGAATCCGCGAAGACGGAGATCTTGTGGCTGGGCCGCCCGGGCGAGGTGGGTGCCCGGCTTCCGACCCTGGACGGTGCGGCGCTGCACCCAGCGCCGTTAGTGAAGAGCCTGGGTGTCCACTTGGACTCCCATCTGACAATGGAGGCCCAGGTCTCCATGGCCAGTAAGGCTGCTTTCTTCCACCTCCGCCAGGCAAGGAGGCTGGCCCCTACCTCTCCCGGAGCGACCTAGCCACGGTGAGCCACGCCACGGCCATCTCGAGGCTAGACTACGGTAACGCGCTTACGTTGGCCTGCCTATGTCGTCAATCCGGAAGCTCAAGCTAGTGCAGAACACTGCCGCCCGGCTCCTGTCTGGGGCTCCAGCAGGTTGCCGTATAACTCCAATCTTGCAGGATCTGCACTGGCTGCCTTCAAAGTGCTGGTTCTCACCTTCAAGGCCATCCACGGCCTGGGGCCAGCGTACCTGAGGGACCGTCTCACTCCATATTGCCCATCGAGAGCACTTCGGTCTGAGGAGGCCAACCTCTTGGTAATACCATCTGTGAAGCTGCCTCATTTAACATCCACCCGCCGGAGGGCGTTCTCCGTGATAGCTCCTACGCTATGGAACGCCCTCCCGGCCGAAGCCAGAGCCCTGAGGGACCTACTCCCATTCAGACGGGCCTGCAAAACTCACTTGTTTAGGCAGGCCTTCGGTGAGTAGGCTCGTCTATACATCCACTGGGCTATTACATTGCTGCTGCTTTTGTTTTAATTATTGTTGTTGCATGTTTTAATGATGTTTTTAAGTGCTCTGTTTTTAACCCTCTGGCGCTGTGCCACTGGTTCTTGTGAGCCGCCGCGAGCCCCCGGGAGTCGGCGGTGTAGAAGTCCCAAGAATAAATAAATAAATAAATAAACTCCCTATTGCCAGCTGCCCTTGTTAATTGGGAGCACATACCAATCCGATGTGGCAGGGATAGGCAAGGCCCAGCTGGGATCTGTTTTGAGAACTGACTTTTGGCACACCTTGGCGTCGAAGGGATCAAAGCCTCTGAGACCTACTTAAGTTAGACCCCAGAGATGGAAGGTATTCTTCGTCAACGTTCAGAACTCCACGTTTAAGCTACCACGGAACCGTGCCTGGGCCTTGGGCCTTCCAGCTTTCAAAGACTCTGTTTGCCAAGCTTTGTGTCAAGACCCTTTCCTTGGATTTAGCCCGTTTGGGGCAAGAAGATTCTCTTTACTTTTGCTCCTGTTTGCCAAAGGACTGTAACCTCGGTCCAGCTTCCTTTTGGACAATTTGCTGCTATCTATTGCTGTTTTGAGAGCATCAATAGACTATAATTCCTAGACTCTTTACTTTAACCATTTATTCTAAATAAAGCATTTAACCTTTGCCAGTGTCAAGCAGTTTACTGAGGGGCCTTCAGGTCTATGGTGCAACAGTCACAGGATACAAGAATCACAGAGTACACGGAAACACAATCCCACAGCAATACCTTGCTAACCACAAAGTGAACCCCCCCCAAAGCCCGCATTATATCACTCTCCAAAATCGGACCCACCCAAATCAGACAATACCCCATCCTCAGCCGCTTCAGTTGCTGCGTTATCACCACTTGCAGCCTCTTGGTTTTTCCTCCAAGTCCTCCATCTTCTGTCAAGACTTAACTCCCCCCAGCAATCCTCCAGATAGCCTGAAGGCCATTCATCGTCATCAGTGAACCCACAAAAGGTGTCACTGCTTGTTGATTCCGCGCAAGCAGCCTGTATTTCCTGTACTTTCGTCCAGTCCATTTCTGACTCTTCCTCTGAAGAGTCTCTCTAACTCCCACTCCCATCATTACCTGAAAAGCCCTCAAATGTTTCATCATCAGTGGGTTCAGTGAGTATTTGCTGACTCCTTTTACATTGTAATATATCCTCCTCACTCTTCTCCTGAATAAGCCGTTTTCCTCTTCTAGTGCCCTTACTATGACTACAAACAGCCCCACTCATCTCCACACTACTGTTTGCAACTGAAGACTCAGTCCCACCCAACTCCATACTATCATTAGTAGCTGAAGCCTCAGGCTCAACTACAATAGTTAATGGATGGGAGGGTGGATCAGTTCTCAGACCCAGAATGAGCTCAAGGGGCGGACTCCTACTCATTTAGCTCCGCCCCCAGAAAATAGTTCTGGCTTTCTTTTGGTCTCCTTTTTGGGGGTGGAAGCAAACCACCCCCACCCATAGCTGCGCAGGGGAGGGAAGTTAATAATTGCCTTTTTCCCAGTAGACCCAAGGTAGCTCTTTGCTCCACTTTAATCCTCATAACTACCTTATGAACTTAGTTAATCCTAGCAACTATGGCTGGTGAAATGTCACCCAATAACTTTAATCCTGGAACAACAATTTGAACCTGGATCTTCAAAGCCCCTGTGTACTATCCTTGCAACTATGCCGCACTGATCCTTAGATATACAAAAGTAAGAGGAGTGAAGGGGGACACATTTTTCCATATCTTCTTAATTGAACAAACCCATTTATAATGTCTAAATGTTTAGCCTAGAGAACAAGGAAAAATGAGATATTTACACAATTTTGAAGCATGTATTTAAACATTTACACAGGGTACTGCAGTTTCCACTCCTCAACTTCCAAATTCATAAACCTGATCAATGAATCAGAACCTTGAAGCTAAACTTTCACAGGCTTTTTACAATATATTATACATTAAGAAGAAAAATAGCAAAGTCTCCATGTTCACCTCCCAGCTTTTGCTGGAGTTTGCCATTTCTCTGTTTTAATCTATCGGAATAGTTTAATTCCGATAGATTAAAATGCTCCCCTGTAGGAAATGTTCTGCCAATAGTTATTAAGCAACAAAGAGGTACAGTAGATTTCTCCTTTGTGTGGCAATCACATTCAGCCCAATTTGGCTTCTACATATTCCAGGGAGAGTTGTATTCCAGATGGGTTAATCCACTTGCTGTTTTAATGTCTCTCTTGAGCTTTTACTACTGGCCTAAGATGGAATTCATGGGGCAAAGAATCTATTGCCTTACAGATATATGTAATCAAGCCTCAGCATCTCATTTTCTTTTCCAAAGTACCTTCAAGAGAGAGCTGCTTTCATTGAAAAAGAGATAGGAAAATGTTGATATTATAACATGTTATTTGTTTTCCTTCTGAAAGTTCCCTGTTGACAGTGTTACTTGTTGGCTTCCAGGGCACTGGGGTGAGGAAACTAGGCCAAGTTTTAGATAATAGGCTCATTTTCTTGGATGGCTACTTTGAAGTTTGGACTAAAACCAAGTTTGGAATTAACCAACTGCTCACTGCTGGGAATGTCAACCGTCAACAATGTTCAATGGCGTTTTCTCCCAAATGTGTTTCAGACTAAAATTTGCAAAGTAAACATGAGTAAATACTGTATTTTAAAAGAGAAAAAGTATAAAAGGCCCACGTATAACAAGGTTGTCGCCAAACTTAAAATCAATAAGAGGTATGGAGGCTATAGTTAAACAAAAAATTGATAAAGAGGTGAGGGAGGCCCTTTTTCATCACCACCCACGTTTCAATTTTGGGTTTCTCCCCTGAGAATAGTACCAAAATAAGCCAAGGGAGAATACCACCTCATCCATCACCTGTCTTACCTTAGAGGCAGATCGGTGAATGATGTGATACCGGAGGACCAATGTACACTACAATACGCATCATTTGACAGGGCTGTTAACATTGTCGGGAGATATGGACCGGGGGTTGAACTTGCAAAATGCAATACCAAATCTGAATTCAGGTTGCTTTCGGTCCATCCCCTGGACTTCGAGCTGCTAGGTTTCTAATTTCAAGGTCGATTTTATATGGGCCGAGCCCTACCCATGGGCTGTTCAATACGAGGGCAGGTCAATAAGTCAGTGACTTTTTGAATGAAACACAGGTTTTTGGATAAAAAAATCATTTTATTTTTCAACGTAGTCTCCTTTGAGCTCTATACACTTTGTCCAATGTTTCTCCAATTTTTTATCCCTTCCTAAAATAAGATTTGTTAAGGTCATCAAAATAGGTATTTGTTTGTGAGATGATTTCATTGTTGGAGTCAAATTTCTTTCCGCCGAGCCATTTCTTCAGGTTTGGAAACAAGAAATAATCACTTGGGGCTAAATCTGGAGAATAGGGTGGATGAGGGAGCAATTTGTATCCCAATTCATGGATTGTTGACATAGAAACTGCACATGTGTGCACCCTTGCATTGTGTGCACCCTTGCATTGTCCTGGTCCCATCTTGCGGAAAGCTTTCTCATACCCAAGTGATCATTTAAAATTGAAACCACTGAGCCATGTGAGATGCCTATGGCCTCCACAATCTCTCGCACTTTAATCTCCGATCAGCCAACACCATATTGTGATTTTTTTCAATAGTTTTGGGCAGGGGTGCTCATTATGGTGATCGGGAGCACCTAGGTGATCTTTGGCCCTCTTCCAGGTGATCTTTGGGCCTCACCAGCCGGATGGCGTGCTCCTGCCATGCGCGCGCACGTGCGCTCCCGCTGCCGCCTTCGTGGGGCTTCTTTTGCCAAAATGAGACTTTAGTGGGCGGGCCCTGGCGCTTGTTTAGCCATGCACAGTGTGGTGGCATGCTGCTGGGGGGGGGGGGAGCAAGGCGAAGGCACGCGCACTGATAGGATGCGAGGCTGTGGGAGGGATGGAGGGAATGTGTGTGTGAGAGAGAGAGAGCCAAGGAGATAAGAAAGAAATCCAGGGAACTTTTTCAGATCCTTTTGGCAGGCAGGCAGGCAGGTGGGCGCTGGAAGGAGAGAGGGGGAGAGAGAGAGAAAGAGGCAAAGGAGGCCGGGCAAAGTGGGGCAAAGCCAAGCAAGCCCCGCCGCAAACCCTGCTGCTGCCCTCGGGACTCCCATTCCAAGCCGAGACCTGGGCGAGCGAGCTGTGTGGGGCTGCTTTCTTTCCTTGGTTGGGGGCGAGGAGGGAGGGCTTCGCCGTGTTCCTGGGGCTGAACCCGAGGAGGAGGGGGCTCCGGGGATGGAGACTCCACTTGCTGCTGCTGCTTGTGCCCTCACCGCCTTTCTCCGCCTCGCGCTCCCTCGCCCTCGAAGGAGAAAGGCAGCGAGGGCCCACGTGGGGGGGAGAGGGGGGGCTCTTCAGAGCCGGCTAGGAAGAGCCACCCTCTCTCTCCCCCCCCCCGTGGGCATGGACTGCCACCAGTGGGAGGGGTCCTCCTTCCTGCCAGCCGTCTACTTGGGCGTCCTTTCTGAGTGACACCCTCAAAAGGAAGGAAGGAAGGGCGCCCCCCCCCCCACTGCATCTGTCACTTTGGGGAAGCATCTCTTCCACTCTTCCTTCTCCTGCCCAGGTAAGGAAGCCTTGAGGGAGGGGGGAGGCTGCCGTGGGGAGGCTCCAGCCTCCCCACGGCAGCTAGAGGGTCCCTCTCTCAGTTGAGTCTCCCAGCCCAGGCAGCAGCCAGGCAGCCCCTCTTTCCAGCCCTGTGCCTTCCGAGCCGCCGCCAAAGCCATATCTGGCCGGAGCGCTGGCGGGTGCGCCTATAAATACTCTCCTGCTGCGTGCGTGGGAGGGGCCTGCTGTGCACGCAAGAAGCAGGACGGGATGGGGACTTCCTGCTTCGCAAAAGCACACAGCAGGAAGGAGGAAGGCAACGAAGACATTAAGAGAGCGCGCGCGCGCAGGCAAGGAGGATCCCCTTCCCGGGTGTGGGCGGCGGCGAGTTCGTGGGCAGGCAAGAAAGAAGCCCTGCGCGGAGGGAAGACTGCAGTAGGAGCGTGCGCGCGCTCACATGCACAACAGGTGATCTTTTCAACTAGATTGTTCATATAGTAGCTCGCATGATGAAAAAGTGTGGGCACCCCTGGTTTTGGGTGTAGAGACCTCAACTGGGGCATCCGGAACGTTCGGCATCTTCCGTGCTTGTACGGCCACAACGAAATTCAGTAAACCACTTTTTTACCATTGAAATTGATTGTGCAGAGTCCCCATAGTATTTATCAAGCTTAGCCTTGGTTTGAGTGATGGCATTTTTCCACACAAAAAAATGCTTAATGAGCACCCGAAATTCACTTTTTTCCATTTCCTCCTCAAATCACGCGGTAGTCTGCTACAATCGCTGTCAAACACAAACTAAATGACGCGGTTTGTTCAAGGGCTAGACCCCTTCCAGTCCAGCTTCCATTCGGGGCACGGGACGGAGACGGTCCTGGTCTCCATCACAGACCAATTCCGCTGCCAGCTCAACCAAGGCGGGTCTGCGCTGCTCGTGTTATTGGACCTCACGGCAGCGTTTGACACGGTCGACCACAATCTATTGATCCACCGCCTGGCCATGGCCGGAGTGAGGGGGACTGTCCTTAAATGGCTGACCTCCTTCCTCCGCCAGCGGTCTCAGCGTGTGAGGAGGGGCGAGGTGGTCTCCGCGAGCTCCCCATTAGTTTGCGGAGTTCCTCAGGGGCCATCCTCTCCCCTCTGTTATTTAACATCTACATGCAGCCGCTTGCACAGCTGGTGCGGAGTTAAGGGCTGGTTTGTCACCAGTACGCTGACGACGCCCATCCCCGATAATTTCCAGCACTGCCTCGAAGCCGTTACTGGATGGCTGCGAGCCAGTAGGTTGAGGGTGAATCCGGCGAAGACGAAGATCTTGTGGCTGGGTCGCCCGGGCGGGGTGGGTGCCCGGCTTCCAACCCTGGACGGTGCGGCGCTGTGCCCAGCACCGTCTGTGAAGAGCCTGGGGGTCCACCTGGACTCCCAGCTGACCATGGAGGCCCAGGTCTCTGCGGTCAGCAAGGCTGCTTTTTTCCACCTCCGCCAGGCAAGGAGGCTGGCCCCCTACCTCTCCCGGAACGACCTGGCCACGGTGATCCAAGCCACGGTCATCTCAAGGCTAGATTACTGTAACACGCTCTCCGTTGGCCTTCCTCTGTCGTCGATCCGGAAGCTCAAGCTGGTGCAGAACACTGCCGCCCGGCTCCTGTCTGGCACGCCAGCAGGTTGCCGTATAACACCCGTCTTGCAGGATCTGCACTGGCTGCCTATTGAGCACCGGATCGCCTTCAAAGTGTTGGTTCTTACCTTCAAGGCTCTGTACGGCCTGGGGCCAGCGTATCTGAGGGACCGCCTCACTCCCTATTGCCCATCGAGATCACTACGGTCTGAGGATGCCAACTTCCTGGAAATACCATCAGCAAAGTCGGCACACCTGACATCTACCCACCGGAGGGCGTTCTCCGTCATAGCCCCCACGCTGTGGAACGCCTCCCGGCCGAAACCAGAGCCCTGAGGGATTTACTCCCATTCAGGCGGGCCTGCAAAACCCATCTGTATAGGCAGGCCTTCGGAGAGTAGGCCCGCGTGCTCTGGGTACTGTGTTGTGGCTCCTGTTGCTGCTCCATTTGTTTTATTGCCTGTTCTGCTATTGCTCTAATTGTTCAATTGTTTTATGTTTTTAATCTTTGTTTTTATGCCCCTGGCTCTTGTGATCCACCGCGAGCCCCCGGGAGTCGGCGGCATAGAAGCCTCAATAATAAATAAATAAATACATAAATTTTGACAGGAATCAACTGACAGATGCCTGTTGACAGGAGCAGTGTTGCCCTTTCAGTTAAGAGGCGCAAAATTTAAAAAGTCACTGACTTATTGACCTGCTCTCGTATCATGAGCAGCTTTCGAAACATTTAGCACCTTTCTTGAATGGGCTATCAAAACAAAATCTGGCCTTTCCGGTATAGTTCACTACCTCGATTATATTTTGTTTATAGGAAAATGTGGGACTGGACAATGTCCATCCTTACTACAGTCCTTTCAACAGCTTTTCCAGGAGGATGACCTACTGCCAAGGGATGGGGTGCATCTCACACAAGTAGAAAAACACCTTTTTGCTCACAGACTTGCAAACCTCATTAGGCACTCTTTAAACTACTCCATAGCTGAAGACTACATACCACTTTCTTAGGCCCCTTCCTCACAACTGAATAAAATCCCACATTATCTGCTTTGAACTGGAATATATGGCAGTGTGGACTCAGACACGCAGTTGAAAGCACATATTGTGAGATTTTCTGCCTTGATATTCTGGGTTATATGGCTGTGTGGAAGGGAAGGGGCCTTAGCCTGGCTTCTGACTTTTTCAAACCAACCTTTGCACAGCAATCCTGTCACACCAACCCTGCAGAGTAGGCCAATCTGTTTCACTGCTACATCGCTGAAGACTGTATTCCCCTTTCTTAGGCCCCTTCCTCACAACTGAATAAAATCCCACATTATCTGCTTTGAACTGCAATATATGGCAGTGTGGACTCAGATAACGCAGTTCAAAGCTGTTATTGTGGATTTTCTGACTTGATATTCTGGGTTATATGTCTATGTGGAAGGAAGGGCCTTTAGGTCCTAGATTTCCTTCAGGTTTCTCTGTCTTCCAAATTCTCTCTCAATCTTGATTTCAATCCTTTTCAGCCTCTCAGTTTTGTCTAATCTTGGCCATTCCTGGAAGCAGAGGGAGGCCGTTTGTGATAGCTGACTTGACACAATGGGAAATTGTTAATTATTGCTGAACACCACAGGATAGATCTACGCTGTAGAATTAATGCAGTTTGCCACCATTGGAAACTACCATGTAATCCTGGAAATGATTATTTTGCAGATAAAACTGCAAAAGAATGGTGTCTCTGAGTTTTTGGTTTTTTTTCTTTTTGAGAGAAGGCTGAAGACTTTGTAAAATTACAATTCCCAGGATTCCATAGCACCGAGGCTTGGCACCAATCCCATAGTCATCATTTATAGCTGTATTTAAGGTAATATCATATTGCATTAATTTTACACTGTAGATGTACTCATAGGCAGTCTTTAAATTTTCCATCTCATTCTGGGTCCTGATTTCAGTTCTAACCGATGTTCTTCTCACATAACAATTCACTTCATGATTTTTGTTAGTATACGCAGGTCCTGAACAAGGCTCTGACAGACTTGTGTTTTATCGCAGTAATCTGGGAGTGCATGGCATTTTAGCTTACTATGGATGCTGTAAAACAGGAGAAGCATAAGGCAGTTGAAAAAGATCAAAATATGCAAGTAGACGCAACAAGCATCAAAACTATTGGTCTCCATCTCTCATGTCCAGATTCCACTACAGCAGGGGTGCTCATTATGGTGATCGGGAGCACCAAGGTGATCTTCAGCTCTCTTCCAGGTGATCTTTGGACCTCACCAGAGAGGTAGAGAGAGAGAGAGAAAGAGGTGAAGGAGGCCGGGCAAAGTGGGGCAAAGCCAAGCAAGCCCTGCCGCAAGCCCTGCTGCTGCCATCGGGACTCCCATTCCAAGCCGAGACCTGGGCGAGCGAGCTGTGTGGGGCTGCTTTCTTTCCTTAAGAACATAAGAACATAAGAAGAGCCATGCTGAATCGGGCCTCAGCCCATCTAGTCCAGCATTCTGTGTCACACAGTGGCCCACTAGTTGTACACAGGGATCTCTAGCAGAAAGGAGGGCAGAACCCTCACCTGCTCCCGACCCCCCACAACCAGTACCCGGGGAAAATCCTGCCTGCCTCCATCAACACAGAGGTGGCACTTGAATGTCCATTTCAGTAGCTACTGATTCCCTTGGTATCCATGAATCTGTCTAATCCTGCCTTGAAGCTGTCCAGGCTGACAGCTGTCACAACCTCCTCTGGAAGTGAGTTCCATAACCCAATGACCCTCTGGGTGAAGAAATATTTCCCTTTATTAGTCCTAACTTTCCTACCTTGGAGCTTTAGGGAGTGCCCCCTAGTCCTAGTGTTGTGTGACAGAGAAAATATTTTTTTTTATTCACCTTTTCTATCCCATGCATGATTTTATACACTTCGATCAAGTCACCTCTTAAACGGCTGAAAAGACCAAGGCGTTGCAACCTGATTTCATAAGGGAGCTGCTCCATCCCTTGGATCATTTTTGTTGCCCTTCTTTGTACCTTTTCCAGGTCCGTTATATCCTTCTTGAGGTGCGGTGACCAGAATTGTACACAGTACTCCAGATGTGGCCTCACCATAGATTTGTAGAGAGGCAATACAACATTTGCCGACCTATTTTCGATTCCCTTCCTGATCATGCCAAGCATAGAATTTGCTTTTTTCACTGCTGCAGCGCACTGGGTTGACATCTTCATTGAGCTGTCCACCAAAACCCCAAGATCCCTTTCCTGGTTTGTCTCAGAAAGCTTTGATCCCATCAGTTGATAAGTGTATTTGGGGTTCTTTGCCCCGATGTGCATGACTTTACACTAGGGCGTCCCCCTAGTTGAAGAAAATGTTAATGTGAGAATTGGGGTAATGTGAATGTTTAAATGTAATTTGTGCAATGCTTGTGAATGTAACTTGATTGCATTAGCAGGGAGTGCTTTGACAGTGAAGGAGTTAAACAGTCAAGCCTCTAATGACCTGGGACAAAGGATGTGACCCTGAGCGTGCCTGGAATGTGCAGGGAGGACTCAGAGATAAGATATCATTCATTGCTCTTCCTTCAGTCTGTTTGGTTGGATGCTAATGCTTTTGTGCGCTGTATATTTTCTCTACTCAGTAAAGCTATGTGTTTTGCTTATACTGAAGTCTCAAAGTGTCCGTTCTTCTGCACTCCAAAAGCTCCAAAAGCTTCTGTCATACTCTGACAGAAAAAACCGAAGGCTCACATCTAGTGTTAACCTTTCTTGGGTTAGAGATTGACACCATACAACAATATTCCCGGTTGTCCCCTAACAAGGTGGCAGACTTGACACATAAGAAGAGCCTTGCTGAATCGGACCTCAGCCCATCTAGTCCAGCATTCTGTATCACACAGTGGCCCACCAGTTGTACACGGGGATCTCGAGCAGAAGGGAGGGCAAAACCCTGACCTGCTCCCGACCCCCCACAACCAGTACCCAGGGAAATCCTGCCTACCTCAACCAACTCCGAGGTGGCACTTGAATGTCCTTTTCAGTAGCTACCGATACACTTGGTATCCATGAATCTGTCTAATCCTGCCTTGAAGTTGTCCAGGCTGACAGCTGTCACAACCTCTTCTGGAAGTGAGTTCCATAACCCAATGACCCTCTGGGTGAAGAAATATTTCCCTTTATTAGTCCTAATTTTCCTACCTTGGAGCTTCAGGGAGTGCCCTCTAGTCCTACTGTTTTGTGACAAAGAAAACAGTTTTTCTTTATTCACCTTTTCTATCCCATGCATGATTTTATACACTTCGATCAAGTCACCTCTTAAACGCCGTCTTTCAAGGCTGAGAAGACCAAGGCGTTGCAACCTGGTTTCATAAGGGAGCCGCTCCATCCCTTGGATCATTCTTGTTGCCCTTTTCTGTACCTTTTCCAGTTCCGTTATATCCTTCTTAAGGTGCGGAGACCAGAATTGTACACAGTACTCCAAATGTGGCCTTACAATCGATTTGTAGAGAGGTAATACAACATTTGCTGACCTATTTTCGATTCCCTTTCTGATCATGCCTAGCATAGAATTTGCTTTTTTCACTGCTGCTGCGCACTGGGTTGACATCTTCATTGAGCTGTCCACCAAGACCCCAAGATCCCTTTCCTGGTTTGTCTCGGAAAGCTTTGACCCCATCAATTTGTAGGTGTAGTTGGGGTTCTTTGCCCGATGTGCATGACTTTACACTTGTTTAGGTTAAAATGCATTTGCCACTTTGTTGCCCATTCACTCAATTTGAGAGATCTTTCTGGAGCTCTTTACAATCAGTTTCATTTTTAACTACCCTGAACAATTTAGTGTCGTCTGCAAACTTTGCTACCTCAGAATTCACTCCTACATCCAGATCATTAATGAATAAATTAAAAAGTAACGGACCCAAAAAACTGAACCTTGGGGTACGCCACTTCTCACCTCTTTCCACCCAGAGAAATGTCCGTTTATTACCACCCTTTGTTTCCTACAGTTTAGCCAGGTTCCAATCCAGGACAAGACCTGTCCTCTGATTCCATGGCTGAAGAGCTTATTTAGGAGCCTTTGGTGAGGACTTTGTCAAAAGCCTTTTGGAAGTCAAGGTAAACAATATCAATTGGGTCCCCTTTATCTATGTGTTTATTTACACCCTCAAAGAATTCTAACAAGTTAGTAAGACATGATTTGCCTTTGCAGAAACCATGTTGATTTTCTTTCAGCAATGCCTGTTCTTCTATGTGCCTAGTAATATTTTCTTTAATAATGGTTTCCATCACTTTGCCTGGAACTGAGGTTAGACTAACTGGCCTATAATTTCCTGGATCACCCCTGGATCCTTTCTTGAAGATCGGAGTTACATTTGCCTCCCTCCAGTCCTCGGGTACAGTGCCTGATCTTAGAGAAAGGTTATATATTTTGGCTAGAATTTCAGCAATTTCACACTTGAGTTCCTTAAGAACTCTGGGGTGAATGCCATCTGGCCCTGGTGATTTGTTGACATTTAGTTTAGTAAGGCATGTGAACATCTTCCTTGTTTATCTCTATCTGGTTTAATTCATTTAATTCCCTCCCTGAAAATACTGACTCAGCTGCAGGCATATGTTGTCTGTCCTCCTGTGTGAAAACGGAGGCAAAGAAGTCATTTAGCCGCTCAGCAATCTCCTTGTCTTCGCTGATTTTCCCTTTCTGACCATTGTCGTCGAGTGGCCCAACTGCTTTTCTAGTTGGGTTCCTGCTTCTGATGTACTTAAAGAAGTTTTTGTTGTTTTTTTAATATTCTTTGCTATGTGTGCCTCAAAATCTCTCTTGGCTTTCCTGACTGTTGCTTTGCATTTAGTTTGCCAGAGCTTGTGTTCCTTTCTGTTCTCCTCGGTAGGAAGAGCCTTCCATTTCTTAAATGAGTTTTTCTTCTTTCCAATCACATCTTTTACTTCATTTGTAAGCCATACTGGTGTCCTTTTGGACTTTCCATGCCTCTTTCTTTTATTGGAATGCATTTTAGTTCGGCCTGTTTTAAGGTATTTTTAAACAGTTTCCAAGCATTTTGGAGGGATTTGATTTTTTTACTGCTCCTTTTAGTTTGTTCTTTACAATTTTTCTCATTTTGGTGAAATTCCCTTTGTGAAAGTTTAA
This sequence comes from Anolis apletophallus, assembly GCA_030556195.1. NCBI lineage: Eukaryota > Metazoa > Chordata > Lepidosauria > Squamata > Anolidae > Anolis > Anolis apletophallus. The sequence goes on along the minus strand of JARBWK010000006.1, from coordinate 123,815,656 downwards.
TGTCTCTGTGTTAGTTTTCACTGACAGTTTGCTATCTAAACTTACGTTGAAGGTTATTGTGTTATGGTCACTGGTACCTATGGGCTCAGCTACAAGGACATCTTGAACGAGATCTTGTTCATTAGTTAGCACCAAGTCCAGGATCGCCTTTCCCCTGGTTGGTTCCATGACCATCTGCTCAAGGGAATAATCAGCTAGCATGTCGAGGAACCTTGTCTCTCTTTCATGCGTAGAACAAGAATTTGGCCAATCTATTCGGGGATAGTTGAAGTCCCCATTATGACTAATGTATTTCTTTTTGAGGCCTGTTTAACTTCATTTTCCAGATAGCAGTCTGCCTCTGGAGTTTGGTTGGGAGGGCGATAGCAGATCCCTAGTGCTAGATTAGTTTTTTGTCCTGGGACTTTTACCCACAATGTTTCTGTAGGTGAGTTTGAAATTTCTTGAAGTTCTAATTCATGAGATTCTAGCTCTTCATTTATGTACAGGGCCACACCGCCACCATTTTTCCCTCTCCTGTCTTTCCTGTACAGTTTATAACCTGGAATCTTTGTGTCCCATTTGTTTTCCTCCGTCCACCAGGTTTCTGTTATGCCAATAATATCAATATTTTTTTCTTTTGCCAAATATTCCAACTCCCTATTTTTGTTCGAAGGCTTCTAGCGTTTGCGTACAGACATTTGTATTTATTTCTCTGGTGCACTTTCAACTTTGGCTGTTTGTGAGAATTTGTAGAAGGCCTACCATGTCCTACCTCTCGACTACTACTATCTATCTTTTCTGTTGACTCAGCCATTTGTGTATGGATTTCGTCCTCCATACTTGGCATTTCACCCTCTCGAACCGGAAGCTGCCCAGCTCCTGTCGACTTTCCCTAGGAATCAGTTTAAAAGCTGCTCTGAAATCTTTTTAATATTAGTCGCCAGCAGTCTGGTTCCATTTTCGTTCAAGTGTAACCCGTCCCTTTTGTACAGGTCTGGCTTTCCTGAAAATGTTCCCAGTTCCTAACAAATCTAAACCCTTCCTCTCGACACCACTGCCTCATCCACGCATTGAAGCTCCTGAGCTCTGCCTGTCTGGCTGTCCCTGCGCATGGAACAGGTAGCATTTCCGAGAATGCTACCTTTGAGGTCTTGGACCTTAATCTTCTACCTAGCAACCTAAATTTGGCTTCCAGGACCATCCGCTTAGCCTTCCCAAAGTCATTGGTACCAACGTGTACCACGACCACTGGCTCCACCCCAGCACTATCTACCAGCCTATCTAGATGCCTCGTAATGTCCGCGACCTTTGCACCCGGCAGGCAATTTACCATGCGGTCATCACGTCCATCACAAACCCAGCTTTCTATGTTCCGGACAATCGAATCGCCTACTACAAGAAGCCCACCTCCTACCACCCGTAGAGAAGTATCTTCGGTGCACGAAGATATGGGCACAGCCTCTGAGGAAGGGGTCCCAACTGAGGGAGCCAGTCCCTCTTCCTCAGACTGATGTTCTCCCTGCCCAAGACCCCCATTTTCCAAGGCAGCTGGAGGGCTGCTCATCACGGAGTGGGATGCTCCTATTGCATCTCTGGAGATCTTATCCTCCAGCCTCACTTCCTCTCTGTGCTTCTCCAGGTCTGCTACCTTGGCTTCAAGGGAAGAAACACGTTCCCTGAGAGCCAGGAGCTCACTGCAGCGAACGCACACCCAAGACTTCTGCCCGGCAGGCAGATAGTCATACATGTGACACTCGATGCAAAACACTGGGAAACCCCCCTCCCACTGCTGGCTGACTACCTCCATTTCTTATTAATATGTTTTTTGTAGATTAACTGTTTTTGTGGTCTTAATTTACTTAATTTAATTGTGTACAAGTCTTTAGATATTTCTTTTCCGACTTGTTACAAGTTTATGCTCTAGCGCGCGGCGATAGGCGCGCGGGCTGCTAACAAAGACCTAAAGCAATACTAAATCTAAACAACAAATTTACCCCAGGAACTTACCAGTGCTCCTTTCTTTCTCCTTTATTTATTTTCTGTTTTATTCCTTATTTGAAAGTAGTCTGCTTGATCTGCTTCTCACAAGGACAGTAAGCTGACTGATTTAAAAAACAGAAACTGTTTTTTTTTAAAACAGAAACACATAGGTTTCAACACTTTATGTCCCGCATAAAGGCCACTTTGAGGGAATTTCAAACCCTAATTGATCACCTAAATTTTGCCTGTAAAGTCATAGCACCAAGAAGGGCCTTTTTACGTAGATTGTGTGATGCCATTTCGGGAGTACAGTTGCCACACCACCACATGTATAAAATCTGATCTCCAAGTTTGGCTAGACTTCCTGTCCAATTTTGATGGTATATCATTCTGGCGACAAGATCTAATGTTAAAAGATGCCTTAAAAGTGGCCTTGGATGACTCTGGCTCCGTGGGTTTTGGAGTCTATTTCAATGAGCATTGGTGTGCCAAAGTTTGGCCTCAACAATCGCACACTTCTGTTATAACATTAGATTTAACCTTTTTATAGATTTTATAGTGCTGTAACACTATGGGTGGATAGTTTTACAAATTTAACAGTACACTTTTGGTGTGATAATATGGCCAGATGTCTGTACAAAGCGTTCAACTGCGGCATGGAGGCCTTAGCCTTTCAAACAACCAACAAGAATGTAAATCAGCTTCAAAGCATTTCTTGTATTTATTTTTCTTGATTTCCCTTATGTGAGAAGGATTTTTTCTTTCTTTTTCCACCAGAACCCAATCACCTTTGAGGACATGGCTGTCCATTTCTCCTGAGCCCTGATCAGAAAGTCTTGCACGCGCAAGTAATGGAGGAGATTCGTGGGATGGTGGACTCTCTTGGTAAGGCTCCCTCACTGGTGGGGATTTCTATTTCAAAAGTGCAGCATCCCAATCAGCAGCTTAGTGGTGGGAGCAGCATCCTAAATCATCACAATCTCCTAGAGTTCTCAAGGCAGGGTATATGTTAGAAATAGATGACATAAGAGTAATATTGACTTGGTGCTGAGCAACAGCACTCTAGGCACCAATTCGAATTCCAGTGCTAATGTTGTCAAGCACTTTAGAATGGCTGTGGATAGTGAGATCCAAGCCACTGTGGCTTTAGCCTGGTGAGAAAAAGAAGCCAATATTCCAGAATATATCTCACCAAGTTGAAGCAGAAGATACCGAGGTATTTATTTCTATTCCAACTGGAAAAAGATGACAGCTGGCGGCTGTATTACTTTGCTGAAGAAGAAACCACCATGTTTTTTTGGTAGAAAAATATAGAGTGCAGTGTTCCCTCAGTTATTGCTGGGGTTACGTTCCAGGACCTCCCACAATAAGTGAAAAACCGCCATGTAGAAATGCTCTATTTATTTCAATATTTATACATTATTTTAGTAGTTATGCAGGAAAGATGCGATTTCAGAAATAAGGGCAAGGTTATAAAATATTATTTAGTTGGCATTTCCCCTTTTGCTAGCCTCAGACAAAAGGCCTTGGGATTCCTTTGTTTGAGAGTCCTTCTACAGATTGGCCAAATTTTAACTCTTGTTATATCATTCCAGCCTGGTGTCCTTGGCAAAACTATGAATTCCTTGATTATAAACTTTATTTTTGGGGTGGGGTGTCATGTTCGGCACCAGGACGACTTCCATAACTGGAGTCATGTCCAAACGTACTCCTTGGCAGTAACGGGGCTCCCTGGAAAACCTCTCAAGAGTTATCACTCCAGATCAGTCACACACTCTCTGTATCTCTGTGTGTGTGTGTGTGTGTGTGTGTGTGTGAGAGAGAGAGAGAGAGAGAGAGAGAGAGAGAGAGAGAGAGAGAGAGATTGGCAGGGGAGGGGATTGGGAAACAGATTTCCAATAAATAACCCAGCAAACCCCTCCTGACTTCAGGCACACATTTCCAGCCTCTTGGTTTTGCATCCTGTGTGCCCTTGGATGGCTTGGAAAGCCACTGCCTGCCTGAAGCCAAAAGGAGTATGGAAGATGATGAGAAAGAGTGGTTTTGCAAAAGCTGGCATGCTCTTGATGTCTGCTGACATGCTTCTTCCCAGTAACTCGGGCTCCTTGGAAATCTATTAAGAGCCATCGCCCAGGTTGATTGGCTGGAGAATGGGGCCGGAGAATGGAGCATCAAGGAGAACAAACTTCCCCAGGCTTCGCACACACAGACACAGCTATACATCTTTTTATTGGGGTGGTATTCAGTGTTGTTTTCCTCCCAGCCAGGCAGTCTAGCCTCTGCATGCCAGAAGGCCAGGCTATCTTTGTATGCTGCCTCTCCCAGTACACAAACTGTCCCCAGTCTCAGTCATTCACAAGATGGTGACCTGCAACATAACGTATTCTATGTTCTGTGTTTCTGAATGATTGGGGCTTAGGGGTTTTTTGTTTACAGTCACATGGTGAGAGAGAACTGGAGGTTGGGAGAGAGAAAGAAAAAAAGGGAATGATTGTGAAATGGGTCGTAGCAAGGTAAAGCTTTAGCTAGAGAAAAAGGCGAGGATTTGAATGTGAAGGAAAAAGAGAGAAGGGGTCAGAATAAAATAACATGCTGGGCTGAGCAACAGGTACACTCTGGAAGATACATTAGTCAGCTCACCTTTAGAGGCTCCAGGTAGTCAAACAGTGTCAATCCTTACTGCTCAAAACAGCAAAACAGTAAGTTAAAGAACAAATAGATAAAAGGTGTTTAGTACGTCAAAGAGAAAAGAAACCATAGAGTACAGCAATAAGGCTGGCAGGTGGTCAAAGGAAGAAGAAGCCAAGCAGAAAAGGAAGATATTCCTCTTTCACTGGTAAAATTCTTACTTATCCAATTCTCAACTACCAATTACTATTAATTACCATTTTTTAATATTTACCAATTGGTGCTATGATTTATTTATTAAGGAATTGCCTTGAGGAATAAGCAAAGTAATTTTCAGTTATAAAACCTATCTCCTGAATCATATATTAGATTATAAAGATCACATACTGTGATCTGATTTAACTCAATTCAAGGAGGGGGATGTAAAGAGAATGAATGAATTACAATCTAATATAGGGCAAAGTGATTCAATGTATGTATGAAGTGGTGATCTGATTACAGCAAATGAACTTATAGTAATTAATAGCAATAATAATTACTAGTAATAATCAATAGTTAATATTATCAATTTACATTAAGATTAATTTGGAATCAAACAGTCTGTTTTGCCTTAATATAAAACTATTCATAAAAAGACAATTAACTGTGTACAACCTCTTCCTGAAATACATTCATCCAACATTACTGACCTATCTTCCCAGAAGTGCGAGGAAAACAAAGGAACTTCAGGAATACAATATTCTTTACAATTTGATACTTCTGTTCAACGTCAAAATGGAGAATTTGACAACACAAAAATCAATCAAAAACCAATCAACAAGGAGATTCTCCATTCAAGGAGAACCGTCCTTAAAAGAGCCCTCCCTAAAAGACTTAATGACAGAAATACACAAAATTCAAGATTCACAAGAAAAAATGCAAGTCTCCAGTGAATGACAACAAGAGAAGTGGAAAAACGATTAAGGAAGAGTTAGGCAAATTGAGAGAGGGGTTTAAAGAAAAAATCTCAGTGAAAAAGGATATGTGCACAATGCAACAAGAAATAACAGAGATTAAAAATGAAAGAGCGCTGTTGAAGAAAGTGCAGAAAAAATCAAACAAAAAAGTGGTAAAATTAGGAGCTCTATCTGAAAAACTGGCAAAACAGCAAGAACAGATGGAGATAAGGGAAACTGAGTTTCAACTAAGATTTTGGAACATGGAAGAAAGATGATTTGAGAAGTATAATGACAGAACTAACAGCTGGAATTCTGGATCTGCCACTGGAGGAAATGGATCAAAACACTGACACAGAGTCCATACAAGTACACAGAGTCCATACAAATTATGCTAAGAAAAATAAGACAGCTAGAGACACTGTGGTCCACTTTACAAAAAAAGGATTAGAGACCTCTGCCATGAGCAAAAGGAAAAAATACTATTTTTGACAGATGAATTACAAAGTTGTCATATAAAATTTAGATGGAAAAGGTCGGAAGGAATAATGGCAACATTTAGCTAATTCCCAATTTGTAGTTGATTTACAGTCAGGGATTCAAACAGATTTAACAGACTGGGTGGGGGATGGGGACAAATGGACATTTGCCCCAATCTGTGGCATAAATAGCATAGGAAAATACAAAGATCGGTGTACACCCAAGGGTGTGGGTCATTACACAAAAACACTCACTAAGATGTCATTAAATGTGTGAGGGTATATCGCATGGCCCAGAAACGGGAGAGTTTGGTCTTAATAATTTGAGAGAGGCTTCTCCAGACATTTACCTTAGAGGTTGCCCGGGTTTGGATTCCAGGGGACCCAAGTGTTACACCCTGAATGGCCAAGGGGAGGCCACATAAGGACGCTACCTTAGCTTAGCCACCAAGTTCCAATGACACACAAGTTTAGTTCAGTTAAAAGTTAAATAGGTAACATTTTTTAAAAGTTGCCCAAAATTTGAACCCAAAGCCATTGTGCCTAGTCTCATCATTCGAGGTTGGAAGGCAAAAGCCATACCAATGCCAAGAATGTGGAACATGTTTTGTTAACAGGTCAACCTTGGTGAGGCACAAAAGAGTCCATATAGGAGATAAGCCATACAAATGCTATGGATGTGGGAAATGTTTTGCTTCCAGTTCAGCCTTGGTGAAACACAAAGAGTCCATACAGGCGAGTAACCATACAAATTCTATGTATGTGTGAAATGTTTTGCTGACAGTTCATGTGCCGGACCTTCAGAGTTTCTGTTCAGACAGCTATTGCAGGCCCAAAGTTTTCAGTTTGAGTAGGCTGCAGTGCAGTGAGAGTTAATCTTTCGCTCCGCCCCTTTTTCTGTGAGGGAAAAGAGAAGTGGTTAGTTGGCAGTTTGGCAGTCTGAGCTGAGAGAAAAAAGTCTTATAGAGTAAAGAAAAGCACCTGAAGGGAGACAGTCGTAGGATTGGCCTTGGACAAGCTACCCTCATTTAAGAAAAAAGAACACCAGTCTGAATTCAGTGCCCAGAAATATCGGTCATTCTGGAAAGAAGTGTGTTAGCCTGGACACCTCAAAGAAAAGGACAATTGTTGCCACAAAGGAAGATTTGTCCTTCAATTTTATAGGGCTTCAGTGGTCAGGGTACAACTCAGCAATCTATTTTGAGGGGAGTTCTAAGCAAGGAAAATGGTAGTGTACGCTGTACAATGCAATTGTCTTATGATTTACGTGGGCTAGACAAAAAGGGAGCTGAAAACCCGTTTTATTGAACACCGTTCGAAGATACACAGAGAATCCACGGACTCCGCTTTTTATTTACATTGCAAAGAAAAAAACACTCCCCTGGGTCTTTAAGGGTTACAGTCTTGGAAAAGGTTTCCCGGAGCACTCAAACAGACATCTCCTCTCTACTAATCAGACTCGAAAATGATTGGATAATCCGCCTCGACTGCGAATGGCCAAGAGGCCTCAATTACCCTATTAGTATCAATTTCCTACTTCTATAAATACCTTACACCCCCAGTATAGTTACCTTTAGGTCACCCTACTCACATGAGAGTAGGGTCATGTCTGCATTTTCACCACATATGGTATGTATTATGGCTTTTTTTAGGGCTGTAGCAACCCAGCCTCCAGATCAGCCGGGGGGTCAGGGAATGCCCCAGGGGTCCCAATTGCTTTATTTTATTTATTTATTTATTTCAGGATTTTACCCCGCTCTTCTCAACCCCCGAGGGGGGACTCAGAGCGGCTTACAGTACGGCACAATTCGATGCCACATCATAACAGCATAAAACCCCAAAACCCCACAACAATTAAGATACATTAAGACACATTAAAAAACAATTTCATCAGCCTTATATACAGTCATTCCAAGTTAAAACAATATTCAATCCATAAAAACATTGGCCCTCTTCATCCATTTCCATTAAAATCCCCATCTAACATGCTGCCTAGTGCTGGTGTGCAAACGTCATTAATGAATAAATTAAAAAGTAACGGACCCAAAACTGAACCTTGGGGTACGCCACTTCTCACCTCTTTCCACCCAGAGAAATGTCCGTTTATTACCACCCTTTGTTTCCTACAGTTTAGCCAGGTTCCAATCCAGGACAAGACCTGTCCCCTGATTCCATGGCTGAAGAGCTTATTTAGGAGCCTTTGGTGAGGGACTTTGTCAAAAGCCTTTTGAAAGTCAAGGTAAACAATATCGACTGGGTCCCCTTTATCTATGTGTTTATTTACACCCTCAAAGAATTCTAACAAGTTAGTAAGACATGATTTGCCTTTGCAGAAACCATGTTGATTTTCCTTCAGCAATGCCTGTTCTTCTATGTGCTTAGTAATTTTTTATTTAATAATGGTTTCTATCACTTTGCCTGGAACACAAGGCCTGGTTCCCTTTTAAAGACTTTGTGTGTGGAAAAGCTGTGTTTCATCCCAAGATGGCAGCAGCCGTGTGCCCAGCTTGGCAAAATGCCTGAAAAATCTTTCTACAGAGTCCTGGGGTGGAGCTGATTTTGGAGAAGGAGCCATCTTGTTTCCAACTTTGCAAAAGGAGGGAGCTAGGAGGCATCAACCCCTCCCTTCAGATTGCTCTGCAAGATCTCTACAGGTTTGCAAGCAGCTTCATTTTGCAACAAGGGATCTGAGACACGTTTTAGAGACACTAGGCTCTTAAACTTTGCAGCATGTCTGATCGGGCACTCTTTGCGTTCACAGGGAAGCAGACATCATACAATGAAAGCATTGCTGGATCTTGTCAAATCCGGTCCTTCACTGAAAGAAGCTGAAGATAAAGGTAGTGACAAGCCTATATTGATTTACCTTTCTGCAACAGCTTCAGGTGCCAAGTCCAAGCACTCTGGAAGCTATTTGAAACATAGCAAGTCATCGAGATCCAGATACAGTGGTTCTGGTGTGACCTCACATAGTGGCTCATCTGCAATGGCAGCATGTATCAATCAAGAAACTGAGCATTTAAGACCTCTTAGTGATTTCTAGTGTAAAGACTTTCCATCTGACAGCAACAAGACACAGAGCCTTCTCAGTAATTGCACCAACACTGTGGAATGCTCTTCCCCCGGGGGTCCGGGCCCTGCAGGATCTGATGACCTTTTGTAGGGCCTGCAAGACCCACTTATTTCGGCAAGCCTTTACGTTATGAGATAATTTTAAATTGTTGTTATTATAGTATCTATTTGTTGCACTGTAGCCTTGGTGCCCCTCAGTAAACCCACTTGACACTTGGCAAAGGTTAAATGCTTTATTTAGAATAAATGATTATAGGAAAGAGGCTAGAGAATATAGTCTATTGAGGCCTTTAGAGCAGCAATAGGTAGCAGCAAATTGTCTATCAGGAAGCAGGAATAAAGATATAGTCCTTGGCAATCAGGAACAAGGCAAAAGAGTCTTTGTGCCCCAAAGCGGGCTAAATCCAAAGGTAGATATTGAAGCAAGGCTTGGCACAGAGTCTTTGGAAGCAGGAAGGCCCAAGGCCCAGGCGAAGGTCCGTGGAAAGCGTAGTGTAGTACTGAACGTTGATGAAGGATCCGGATCCATTGCTGGGGTCCGCTTAAGTAGGTTCTAAGGCTTTGATCTAGGTGCGTCGGACATCAGTTCCCATAACATAAGCCAGCTGCCGTGCTGTTTTCCCTGCCACACCGGTTTGGAATGTGCTCCCAATTAGTGAGGGCAGCTGGCAATGGGAGTTAACTCCACTCAGTTCTTCCAGGCACTGTTTATCATTCTGAGCCCGAGGTGAATCTCTGGTAACGGTGTCCTTGAATAATGAATGAACCTGCTTCTGCTGGTCAGGCTTAACAGGCCTGACAGGCCTCTGTGAATCTTTGGTTCTGACTTGGGATTTAACATGGCATGAGTGTTGTGAAGGGCCTAAGTCTGGCTGGGGACCATGCATGGGTGTGACACTATTATGTTGTGCTGTGTACACTGCCCCGAGCCGTTCTGGGAGTGGCGGTTTATAAATCGAATAAATAAATAAATATATAAATAAATAAAGGAGGTTTTGGAAGCTCAAGCTCAGGCTTTTTTCTTTTTTTCTTTAAATTCGACTTGCTATACCGCTCTCTTTGGAGCCCAGAGCGGTTTACAGAAAGTGAAGCAGACATAGAAGGTACATTAAAATACAGTTAAAATACATTAAAACGCATTAAAACAATTTAAAGCCCCCCAATAAACATGTGGCAGGCCAAAATTAAATAGTGGCATGTCAGGCGGAACCATGGACAACAGTATAGAGGCCAATTGGCTAAGGGCCAAATGCCATTCTAAAAAGCCAAGTTTTCATCGCTCTACGGAACGGCAGGAGGGCCCGAATGGCCCGGATCTCCTCGGGGAGGTCGTTCCACAAAATTGGAGCGGCTGCAGAGAATGCTCTCTGCCGTGTGGTGGCCAGTCTGCAGACTCCGATGCTGGGCACCTCCAACAAGTTGAGCCCCTCAGAACGCAGTGATCTCCCAGGCACATAAGGGGTAAGTTGCTCCCTCAGGTACACTGGCCCCAAGCCGTACAAGGCCTTAAAAGTTAGAACTAACACCTTGAAGGCTGAGATACCGCACCAGAGTTTGTTGCTTAAGCAAAAGTAAATGCATCTTAAAGCAGAACAGGCTCATCAGGTACTAATTCAAACAAAGTTAGATCAGGAAATAGAGTTGCTCCGTCTTAGAGAAGAAGCATTTAAAAAGTCATTAAGAGCAAAGGCCACATCTAAAGTTTTTTCAGAAGAATTGTTTGAGCACAATGTCAACTTGCTCCCGAAAGAGGACGTTTCTTCTAAAGTAAAGGCCCATTTGACTTTTCAACAGAGTTTAGCTTACGGGTCACCCACCCCCCCTAGTATCGCCCCCACCAGCTCCAGAAAGTGTATTTTCTTCCCAGCTTGGGCAAAGCAGGGCAGGGAGCCCCACATGGTTGCATCAAGATTGTTGAGATAACATGTCTGTTATTTCTAATAGGAAAGTTAAAGCTCCTGTTCATCCTCTTCCCATGAAGGTAGAACAACCAGACAAGGTAACATTTTCCACGCCAGATCAGTTACCTCATCCGTTTCCTTACGCACCTGACGCTCCAGCCAGTGACATATATAGGAGACCCCAAAAGGATCTTAGGGACCGAGGTGTCCAAAAGTTTTCTGATAAACCAGAAGACTTTATACTCTAGAAAGTCACATTCGAAAGAGCCATCAAAAGCATGAGACTAATACCAGAGGAAGAGCTGACCTTTCTGATGGCCTGGTTAGGTCCAGCATTGTCAGAACAAGTTAAAAAGATTTACTCGGCCTATGTTGCACATCCTGTAAAAGCTCTATAAACCGCTTGGGCTCAATTAGATCAAAGATATGGTGCCAGTACAGAGATCGAGGCATCTCTGATGGATAGGTGCAATAAGTTTCCTGTCCTCAAATCTAAAGACAATGGAATGCTTTGGGATCTTTCAGACCTTCTAGTTCAGCTACAATCAGCCAAAGCCAACCCTTCTTTACCAGGCTTAGCTTGTTTAGATCAGCACATTTCGCAAAGAGTCATACTCCAAAAGCTTCCCTTCCCTCTTCAGGAGGCTTGGGGCAAGAAAGTGTTTGAATACAAAGGGGCTCATTCACAGGTGTAGCCATCCTTTGACTTTTTAGTAGATTTCATAACTGAAGCTGCTAAAGAACACAATGACTCCCAAACAGGTCTGCCTACCCCCTACGGTGGGCTCAAAGTTGAAAAAGACAATAAAGGATCTACAAAATTTGCTAACGAGCTTAAATTTAAGAAATCCATCAGCATAAAGACTACAAACTCTGACTCAGCTAGCTCTCAGCCTAAGTCTAATCCAGAGGATATCTTATGTCCTATACACAATAAACCTCACAGTTTGTCAGAATGCAAAGGATTTGCTAAGAAATCTCACAGTGGAAAACTACAGATTATTCAAAAGGCAAAGAAACTCCATATTTCTCTAGAGACTGTAAGAACAAAGTAAAGTGTGAACATTGTTCCAGCATTAAGCATTGTTCAGCAATGCACAATCCCAATGCTACCTTTCAAAAGGAAAAAAACAGTGCCCCAAAGGAAGAAACTTCTGTGACGAATACTGGACAAACAGAGACTCAACTAATAGATTCAGATGCCCCAGTGGTATCATGCATACAACTGTGCAAAGATGCAAACAAAATTAGGGTTTGCCATCCCATTTGTTTAGCAGATGTCCACCCTGAAAACAAACCAGAATTAAAGAGGAGTCTCTACATAGCTTTAGATACGCAGAGTGACGCTTCACTTGCTACCCCTGAGTTTTTCCAGATGTTTAACATCAAAGGCAAGACTAGGACTTACACCATCACAACTTGTACAGGAAAGAAAAGGATTCAAGGTAGAATTGCCACTCGGTTCGTAGCTTCTCCCTACGGCTGAAGTGCCCCACTCAAGCTGCCAGACCTCATTGAGTGCCCTTTGATCCCTTGCAGTAAGGATCAGATAACAACTAGAGAAGTTGTGGCTGCACACCCACACTTAAGACATTTGCAAAGTGAGATTCCTGAGTTTCAATCGGGCACTGACATTTTAGTTCTGTTGGGTGCTGATTGCCCCAACTTTTTCCATGTCAGCAAGCAAATTATAGGCCCTCATGAAGCACCTATTGCTGTTGGACCATATTGGATCCTGTGTGTATAAATAAGATGCACCCACCTATAGCTTTGGGTTTAAGTTCCAAAGAAAGGTTTAATGAAAGGCCAACTCAGATGCTCAATTGCATGAGCCACATATCTGTATGTTGTCTAAAGATAGCATCAGAATATTCTTCAATTTTTGAGGTTTCTACCAAAGATGAAACAACTGCATTTTCTTGAGAAGAACAACAGTTCCTAGAAATAATGAACTCTGAGACTGAAATAAGGAAGTAAGGAAATTGGATAGCTCCACTTCCATTCAAAGAACCTAGGGCAAGTCTGCCTAACAACAAAGGTATGGCAGAAAAAAGGCTTTCCTTTCTTAAACAAAGAATGTTGAAGGACCCAAAGTTAAAACTGCAAATAGTCACCTTCATTTATGACATGTTTGAGAGCAGGAATGTGGAGCCAGCTGTTCCATTCCAGGAAGGCGGGGAGCCGTGCTAGTTACCCTTTCATAAAGTGATTCACCTTAAAAGCTCAGACATTTGTGCATCAGGTTTTGTCATGGCAAAAACAAAAATAGCACCCATAAGCACTTCAATACCTAGATTGGAATTGTATGCAGCAGTTTTAGCAATTTGGCTATGGCTCATTGTCAAACAAAAAACTGGTAATTTGTTTCACAGGATATTTTTTCATTCTGATAGCATGGTCGTGCTAGTTTACATCAATAACACTACTAAAAGATTCAAGGTTTATGTGGCTAATAGAGTCAATACTATTTTGTCACACTCTGTGCCCTCGCAGTGGTATTACAGAGCATCTGAGCAAAATCCCTCAGACATAGCCACCAGAGGAGTTTCTCCTCACAAAGTTTTACAGTACAGATGGTTGTTAAACCCTAAATGTCTAACCAACCCATTGTTTCCTTCAGTCACCACACTGAATGAGGGCATACAGTTACCAGAGTCTCTTCTAGATGTGCAGGTATGTAAAGTTCTAGTCAAAGACATAGGGATCTTGTCCAAATGCATTGATCCAGTTAAATTTGATTGTTTTTCTATGGAATGGCTAGAATATTTCACTTTTCTACATTCAAAGATGGTAAATCACTGGTTCTGCAAGACATGATACAGGCTAAAAATGCTATTATCAAATCTGTGCAAAGGTTCACTGTAATGAAGTCGCTATGTTTAGTGCGGTTTCTTTTTTATTGTTTACTAGCTTGGGGACCCGGTGGTGCCCGGGTCATTTGAGAAGTGCAGCAGGATGTAGAGTGGGTCATTGGGGGGGGGGTCCTGTGTGCCAAGTTTGGACTTAATCCATCAGTATTGGGAGTTACAGTGGTATCATGAAATTACTGAAGGTACTGGAAGTCCCATCCTCTGTGGTCCAACCTCCCCCAAATTGCAGTAGGATGTATATTGGGTCATGGGGGCTCTGTGCACCAAGTTTGATCTGTATTGGTGAATGGATGAGGGTTGTATTGTTTTTAGGAAGTGAGTGAAGGTACTTCAAGTCCCATCATCCGTGGTCCATCTCACACAAAACTGCATCAGGATGTTGAGTGGGTCATGAGGGCTCTGTGTGCCAGGTTTGGTGTTGATCAGTGATTGGATTAGGTTTGCAGCAGTCTTGGAATGTGAGGGAAGGTACTGCAAGTCCCATCATCTATGGTCTGCCCTCCTCCAAACTGCAGCAGGATGTAGAGTGGGTCATGGGGGCTCTGTGTGCCAAGTTTGATATTTATTGGTCTTTGTTAGGGGCCACAATGGTCTTTGGGAAGCAAAGCGCTTGGAAGTACTACAAATCCCATAATCCGTGGTCCATCTTTCCCAAACTGCACCAGGACGTAAAGGGCATCATGGGGGTTATGTGTGCCAAGTTTGGTTCAAATCCGGCTGAGGCCTAGTCAGGAGAATCAAGTTAATAATAATAATTGAGGGAGCCTTACTGTCAATTCAGGCTGAGGGCTAGTTTTTAAAATCAGCTGAAGAAAGTGTTTTTGTAAAGAACTCTGTCTGGCACCTTTGAGATTTGGGATGTTGGAATGCTGGCCAATCCATGGCCCATCCTCCCTCAAACTGCACCAAGATGTAAAGTGGGTCTTGGGGGTTCTGTGTGCCAAGTTTGGTTTTGTTGTCTCATTGTTGGGGGCTGCAAAGTGTATTGGACCTAAACTCCCACCATGCCTGACTGCCTCAGGCCTTTTCCTTACTTCCCTCTGGCACTTTTGAGTCTCGGAATGTTCGCGTTGGCTGGCCAATGGGAGTTGTTTATGCAAATAACCCCACAGTGGGAGCCAATCCGAAAGCTGCCACATGTCCTTCCGCCCTTCCGCCCTTCGGACACATACAAATATACAAACATACACACATACAAACATTCCGCTTTATAAAGGTATAGAGAATAGAGATAGAGATTGTTTTATTGTTTCTTTTGGCCCGGCATGTATCCAATATAGAAACCACCACAGTGGCGAATGCTTTGCTGTCCATTTGGGGGAGGACAGGTTTCCCAAAGGAACTGGTATCAGATTTAGGGACCCAGTTCACGTCCAGGCTGATGGGAAAATTGCTAGAGCTGTGTGGAATTAAGCATTTGACATCTTCTGTGTACCACCCGCAGACTAATGGTCTTGTTGAAAATCTTAACAAGACATTAGTTAGAATGATCAAGGCATACATACAACAGCACCCATCTGATTGGGACACAAAGTTACAACAACTCCTATTCGCCTGTAGAGAAATTCCCCATGGGAGCACAGGATACAGCCCCTTTGAACTGCTGTATGGAAGGAAAGTGCGAGGACCTCTTGACCTGGTGAGAGAGTTCTGGGAGTCGCCGTCCAGACCCTTTGCGTCAATAAAAACCCATAGAAGCGGGTGCGGTAATGGCACAGTTCAGCCTTGGTGTACCACAAAAGAATCCACACAGGAGAGAAGTCATACAAATGCTATGAATGTGGGAAATGTTTTGCTAATAGTTCAACCTTGGTTAGCCACAAAAGAATCCACACAGGAGAGAAGCCGTACCAATACCAGGAGTATGGGAAATGTTTTGCTCAGAGTTCAACCTTGGTGAGCCACAAAAGAATCCACACAGGAGAGAAGCCGTACCAATGCCAGGAGTGTGGAAAATGTTTTGCTCAGAGTTCAACCTTGGTTAGCCACAAAAGAATCCACACAGGAAAGAAGCCATATAAATGCCAGGAGTGTGGGAAATGTTTTACTCAGAGTTCAACCTTGGACCACACAGGAGAGAAGCCGTACCAATGCCAGGAGTGTGGGAAATGTTTTGCTCAGAGTTCAACCTTGGTTAGCCACAAAAGAATCCACACAGGAGAGAAGCCGTACCAATGCCAGGAGTGTGGGAAATGTTTTGCTCAGAGTTCAACCTTGGTGCGCCACAAAAGACTCCACACAGGAAAGAAGCCATACAAATGCTATGAATGTGGGAAATGTTTTGCTCAGAGCTCTACCTTGGTGAGCCACAAAACAATCCACACAGGAGAGAAGCCATACCAATGGCAGGAGTGTGGGGAATGTTTTGTTAAGAGTTCAGTATTGATGAGGCAAAAAAGAGTCAATACAGGAGATAAGCCATACAAATGCTATGAATGTGAGAAATGTTTTGCTCAGAGTTCTACCTTGGTGAGCCACAAAACATTCCACACAGGATTGAAGTCATACAAATGCTATGAATGCGGGAAATGTTTCACTAACAGTTCAACCTTGGTGAGCCACAAAACAATCCACACAGGAGAGAAGCCATACCAATGCCAGGAGTGTGGGGAATGTTTTGTTAAGAGTTCAGTATTGGTGAGGCAAAAAAGAGTCCATACAGGAGATAAGCCATACAAATGCTATGAATGTGGGAAATGTTTTGCTTCCAGTTCAGCCTTGGTGTACCACAAAAGACTCCACACAGGAGATAACCCATACAAATGCTATTAATGTGGGAAATGTTTTGCTCAGAGTTCTACCTTGGTGAGCCACAAAACATTCCACACAGGATTGAAGTCATACAAATGCTATGAATGCAGGAAATGTTTCACTAACAGTTCAGCCTTGGTGAGCCACAAAAGCTCAAGTGTACCAGGGACTTCCGGGTCTGCCCCGATGGAGGAGAGACAGGCTGCTTAGAGCTCCTGGAGCACAGCCGGCTTTGGCGAACGGTCGGGTAGAGCAGAGCTCCCTTCTCCCACCGGATTGAAGGTGGGGGAACAGCGGAACCACAAGGGGTGGCCGACGGCCCAAAAGGGGGTCCCCTCCTCAAGAGGAGACCACCGAAGGGCCCGGTATCCAACCCTCGAGGTAAGGCGGACCGTAGCCAGAAGCGCGCGGGGGGCACTTGCTCCCCGCACATCTCCTACCTCGCAGACCTTACCAACAAGAAAAAAAGAAGGGATAAAAAACGTCAAAGGAACGAAAGTCCTGTAGGCGGAGGGCATGACTTCTCTGGGAAGAAGGGAGGACAAACCCAGAAGGAAGGAGAGAGATCACGCTGAGCTAAAAGCAACTAAAAGTAAGACTATAAATGCAATTCCAATCAAGTATCACAAAGAGAAGCTAAGGAAACCTAAGGAAAGCAAAGGAACATAGATTGAGTGATCCAAAATTTATACAAAGGCGGTGGCTCGGGCTGATGTATTTAGTTAGTATTTACTAATGGCGGGCGGTCCTACAACGAAAGCCTGAAAGGAAAAATGAGGCACCTGACCTTGAACAAACCCAAGCCCAGCTCAAACCGGTGAAGATAAGGGTCGAGTTCCAAGGGAGCCGAGTAGGGGAGTTACCTGGCCTTGAAGCAGGGAAGCCTTGAAGCCTTGAAGCGGGGAAGAAAGACGCAGGCGCCAGGAGGAGGAGGGGGCCGCGGTGGAAGAGAAGGTGGGAGGAGCGAAAAAGGCGGAGGCGAGAGGCGGAAGTGACGTCGAGATAACTCCCGCGAGAGGGGTGCAGAGGTGAAAACTAAGAAGAAAGGGAGATAGAGCTACGAAAACATAGACGCCCCGCCAAAGACGAAGTTGAGAGTACAGTCCGACCGAGAAGGGAGCGCAGAGCTAGAAATAAAGCCGAACTGCCAGAAAACCTCCGGAAAACCCCAGAGTGGCGGGGAAAAGAAAATAGAAGATCGCGGAAAATGCAAGGAGGAGGCCGGAAGGAACGGAGAAGTGGGGAGAAGTGGGGAGAAAGGGGACCCTAGGTAACTCTCCCTCCCGTGCTGCAACACAAGGTTTGAGGGGTTGGGCCTGAGGCTGGAATAAGGCTGGAACAAGGGAAAAAAGGGAAGCCCTCGAAAGGAAAATGGCACTACTGAAAGGGAAGGCAGAAAGAGAAAAAGATGCAAGAGTCATACAAAGAAGAGCATCAATCTCAGATGATGCAAACCTGAATATCAAAGACATGATTAGAAATATGATGAAGGAGATGCAGAAACTACAAGATAAACAGGATAGAATACAAGAGAAGCAAGACAAAATGCATGAAAAGCAGGATGTATACCAAAAAATAGCACAAGAACAAATGACAGATTTAAGAAAAGAGTTGGCACGATGAAAAAGGAGATGAAAGGTATGAAATCTGAATGGGAAAAAATGAAAGAGGACAGAAAGGAAATAAAGGATGAACAAGACAATATCCAAGTCAAAATGAAGAATCTAACGATGAAAGCGGACAGACTGGAGACAAAACAAGAGGTAATGGAAGCAAGGAACCTCGAATATCAATTAAGGCTGAGGAATATCCTGGAAGAACCGGAGGAGGAGATAAGAGAGAAGGTGACAGAAATCATAGCCGGGATCCTAAAGATATCAGAAAAAGAGGCAAGGGACCAGACAGACAGAATATACAGAGTGGACACGTTATTCGCAAAAAAGAACAAAACGGCTCGGGATACAATAGTACACTTTGTAAAAAAGACGGTTAGAGATGACATTTTGAAAATGGGTAATAGTAAAGAAGTTTACTACAAAGGGAAGAAAGTTGTCATCCTTAAGGAATACCCAGCAATGGTCCTAAGCAGAAGGAGAAAATATGCCTTCCTGACGGAAGAATTGAAAAAACAAAACATCAGATTTCGCTGGGAAAGAGGCGAGGGGTTGATGGCCACCTTCCAAGAACAGAGATACTGGATAACTGGCATAGAGATGGCGAAAGAATTTTATCAGAAAATCAAAACTAATAAAACGAAAAGGAAATTCGACGAGGAAAAAGAGAGAAAGAGATGGAAGGAATACAGAAGAAGATCACCAAACAGAGACTACCCAGAAATAGACAACTATGTGAGAGTCCCAATTTATGGGAACACAAAACAAAGAGATGAAACACAAGAAGAGATGGCAATGGAGGAGGAAATGGAAGAGGACGAGGAGAGGGAAGAAGGCGAAGAAGGAGACCAAGAGGAGAGCGAAGAACAGGAAGGAGGACTAGAACAAGAAGAAGCCCAGGATTAGGTAAGAGAAACACATAAACAAGGAAGTTAAGCAATAATATGGGCACGGAATTGAGGATCTATTCTAACAACGTAAACGGGCTAAATTCGCAATATAAAAGAAATGCCATTTTTAACAGACTAATAAAGAAGAACTACCATGTGTTGGCCCTCCAGGAGACACATATCGCGGACAAGCACACCCAGCACTTAAAAAACAAAAGAATGGGTATAGAGTTCTGTGCATGTGCCAGAGAAAAGAAAAAAGGGGTGGTGACCTATGTCAGAGAGGGTATCCCAGCCTCTTTACGATTTAAAGACGAGGAGGGAAGATTTATTGGGGTGACGGTACTATCGGGAGGAAAAAATATACTCATATGTAATATCTATGCTCCAAACGAGTCCAAATCAAGCTTCGCAGAGAAAGTTAGGAAAAAAAATAGATGCTGAACAATTTGACCACTTATTGATAATTGGAGACTTCAATGGGGTTCTAAACAATGAATTAGATAGAACCCAACCCCCGGAAAAAGAAAGGAATCGGAAAATATTAGGAGGAAATTTACCCAAATCTATGTTAAGATGGCTGGATGATTACATGTTACTAGATATATGGAGGTTCAACCACGAAACGGAAAAAGATTTTACATTCCTATCGGATCGACACAAAACGTGGTCAAGGATCGATATGGCATGGGGGTCCAAATCATTGATGAGAGAGATAAAGAAAATCACTATACTACCCAGAATGGATTCAGACCACTGCCCCATAGAATTAACTATTTCAAACTCTACCCGAACCAGAAGATGGAGGCTTGATGATAACTTGCTAAAAAGACAGGAAAGCAATACAGGAATTCTTTGAATATAACGACATTGAAGACACCGACCTCTACACGATTTGGGAAACCAGCAAAGTGGTGATGAGAGGAGTGTTTATAGAACAAAAAGCCCATAAGAATAAACAAAACAAACAAAAAAGAGAGAAAATAATAAATGCAATAAAAAAAGAAGAAGAGTTAAAGAGAAACCCAAGAAGCAAAGAAGCGGGGAAAAATCTGAAGGCACTCCATCTACAAAGAGAGAATCTAGAACAAGAAGAGAGAGCAAAGGAACTGAAATTCCTCAGACAATACCAATTTAACAATGCAAACAAACCAGGGAGATGGATGGCACAGAAATTGCGGAAGAAGAGGGAATCGGCCTACATAACCAAAATTCGAGATGCAGGGAAAATCTACACCCAGGAACAAGAAATTAAACAACAATTTACAAACTTCTATAATACACTATACAAGAAGGATGAGATCGATGAAGAGAAGGTTATAAAATACCTGGGAGAACAGGATATCCCGAAATTAACGGAAGGGGAAAGGGAGGAACTAAACAAGGAATTTACGACCGAAGAGATAGAAAAGGCCATAAGAAATCTCAAAGTCAACAAAGCCCCTGGCCCAGACGGCTTCTCCGCTACATATTATAAAACCTATCAAAAGGAGCTGATACCATACTTAAAGAAAGTCATGAACAGAATAAGGGATACAGAAAACATGCCTCAATCTTGGAATCAGGCCACAATCTCAATTATACATAAGGAGGGGTCAGACCCAGAAAAAGTCAAAAATTATAGGCCGATATCCCTACTAAATATCGACTATAAGATATACAGTCAGGTGGTAGCAGAAAGATTTAAAAAGTTCCTGAAAGGAAGGATTAAAGAAGAACAGGCGGGATTCCTCCCGAGCAGACAGCAGAAGGACAACGTAAGAATAATCATCGACTTAATTGAACACTACGAAATAAATAATCAAAACAAAGTAATGTTCCTGGCCCTAGACACCGAAAAGGCGTTTGATAGGGTCAACTGGGATCTTATCAAACACCTCCTGAAAGAAATGGATAGTGGGTTCTATTTCCAAAAGATGATAAATGCAATTTATAAGAAACAAGAGGCCAAAATCTGGATCAATAATCAAGAATCAGACAAGATAGAAATAACAAAGGGCACCCGTCAGAGTTGCCCCTTATCGCCGCTCATCTTTATTATGACCCTGGAGGTGTTATTAAACAAAATAAGAGAAGACATCAGATTAAAAGGGGCAAGAATTCAAGGGCAAGAGTTTAAACTTCGAGCCTTTGCGGATGATATTATATGTATCATTGAAGAATCGAAGGAGAACCTGGAGATCTGGCTGGAAACGATTCAGAAATATGGGGAGATCGCAGGACTCAAACTAAACATGGAAAAGACAAAAGCCCTCACGAAGAACATATCAAAGAAGGAGGGGGAAGAAATGCAAGAAAGATGGGACATACAGATCGTGAATAAGCTCAAATACCTGGGAATAGTGTTAACATTGAGAAACATAAATTTACTCCAGAATAACTATATAGTAAAGTGGAACGACCTGAAGAAGGAGATGGAAGGCTGGAAGAAAAACAAACTGTCACTGCTGGGAAGGATAGCCAGCGTGAAGATGAAAATTTTACCAAAAATGCTGTTCCTCTTCCAAAATCTCCCTATTATTCGAGGGCAAAAGTTACTAAAGGAATGGAACAGAGACATCCTAAAGTATATATGGCAGGGGAAAAAAGGTAGAATAAATGCAAAGATCTTAACAGAAAATAAGAACAAGGGAGGCCTAGCCACCCCCGACCTTAGACTATACTCGGAGGCCTGTGCCCTAGTGTGGTCGAGGGAATGGGCGACACTAGAGAAGAAAAAATTACTTATCTTGGAGGGATCAGAATTAAGATCAGGCTGGCACAAATATATGTGGTATGAGGGAGCAAAAAACGAGAAAATGTTCGGAAACCACTTTTTGAGTTCAGGCCTATTGCAAATTTGGAGTAAATACAAAACAAAGATGTATAAAAAAACGCCACTGTGGGTCTCACCTCTGGAGGCTGTACAGCTAAGAACACTAGGTTGGCAGGACTGGCCAAAATACAAGGAATTGATAAAGAAGGAGAATGGTGAGATGAAACTGAAGAGCCAACAAGAAATAGCTGAGATAAACAACAAGATATCATGGCTACAGTATAGACAGTTGAAGGAATACTTTACAAAAGACGCAAAGTTAGGATTTCAAGAACAGAACAATTTCTGGGATATAATAATAAAATCGGGGACGCCGAAAAAATTGGGTAGAAGCTATAGGAGTATGAACACCAACTGCTGGAAATGCAGTAAAGCGGAGGGGTCGTATTTCCACCTATGGTGGACGTGCGAAAAAGCAAAAACAAGAGACTCTACAAAAAATGTTAAAAATAAAAATACCCCTACAACCTGAGACCTATCTGCTAGGCATGCATGAAAATAAGTTAGAAAATAATACAGACAAATTATTTTTTCTCTTAAGTACAGCGGCAAGGTTATGCTACGCGAGATGCTGGAAAGAACCGACCATCCCCGATGAGGAGACACTGCTGCTGAAAATATTTATTTATTATTTATTTATTAACTTCGATTTAGTATACCGCTCACTCCGGAGCTCAGAGCGGTTTACAAGGAAGCATAGACACAATGAATATGATGAAACAAGTTAGGCAGTTAAAACACGTTAAACATTAAAACATTAAAACAGTTAAAACATGATGAGGCAATGGCCCTCAACGAAGGCTAGAGGGGCATGATGAACATCTGGGAACCATAGGCGATCTGGCGCACAATGGGATTGAGCTAAGGGCCGAACGCCTTCCTGAAGAGCCAGGTCTTCACCGCCTTACGGAAGGGCAAAGAACACGGATGGCCCGGATCTCCTCCGGGAGAGCCGTTCAAAGACTTGGAGCAGCTACAGAGAATGCCCTCCGCCATGTGGTGGTCAATCTGCAGGGTCCAAGGGACGGCACCTCTAAGAGGTTGAGCTCCTCAGAGCGCAGTGATCTCGCAGGCACATACGGGGTAAGTCGCTCCCTCAAGTACACTGGCCCCAAACCATAAATGGCCTTAAAAGTTAGAACTAACACCTTGAGGAGGACCCGGAATTCAATCGGGAGCCAGTGCAGCTCGCGCAAGAGTGGAGTCGCGCGGTCGGATCTTGAAGCTCCCATAAGGAGACGCTGCTGCGGCATGCTGCACTAGCTTAAGCTTCCGGATCATCGACAGGGGAAGGCCAATGTAAAGCGCATTACAGTAGTCGAGCCTAGAGATGACCGTGGCTTGGATCACTGTGGCTAGGTCGTGTTGGGAGAGGTAGGGAGCCAAGCGCTTAGCCATCCGTAGGTGGTAAAATGCTGTCCTGCAGGTGCAGCCGATCTGCTCCTCCATAGACAGCTGGGCGTCAGCCGGACCCCAGGCTTTTCACCGATGGCTGAGGGCAGAGGGCCACACCATCGAACGTTGGCAGCTGGGTCGCTACCCCGGACGGCCCAGCCACAAGATCTCCGTCTTCGCCGGGTTCACCCTCAACTTACTGGCTCGCAGCCATCCAGTAACGGCTTCAAGGCAAGAGATAAGAGATAAGAAATATGGATAGACTCAACTTTTTGCTGACTAGATATAAAGGAACACCTATAAGGGAGACTGATTGGACAGTAGTGATAGACTACCTAAAGGACAGAAAATACAAAGTAGAAGACTCTTAAAGACCTATCTCCTAAGAGAAGATATAAAATAGAGAATAATCCAAAGATAGAAGCGGAAGAGGAGGGAACGAAGGAAAAGGAAGACCCTCCCCACAAGCAGGACGACTGGAAGTCAATTTTATCTCAATTTTCTAAAATCTCCAACTAGACTTGCCCCTCCCTCCCATGCCTTCCCTGACCCCCAAACTGAACCCACACCCCCATCCCTATCTATCTCCCCTTTTACCCAATTCTATCTAACCTTTCTCCCCGCTTTCCCCCCTCCCCCACTGTTCACGTCTTTGATTTTATGTATATACTGGAAAATATATTCTGCTGAATAAAGATTTTTTTAAAAAAAAAAAAAGCTCAAGTGTACCCACTGATTGATTCCCGTTAAGTTTCAGTGGGGTTGGAAAGCAAGGGTTTGACAGGGAGAGAATATATCTAACTACGAGCCGTCCCCTTCTAACGTGTTGCTGTGGCCCAGTCTGGTGATCTGGAAAATAAAGTAATGAGAAAGTGTTGGTTTCTAAGAAATTTAATTTCTTTATGCTTGTGGGTAAACAGTATTTCTTGTTATTTCTTTGTAATGTTGATGTTGAGATTGTCTGGTTTGCCTACTCTGGAACATGGAACATATTATTCGAGAGGCGAGACCTACGACATGCATCCTAGACCCCTGCCCATCTGGCTGATAAAGGAAGCCAGAGGGGGTTTGGCAGAGTGGGTGAAGGAGGTGGTCAATGCCTCCCTACAGGAGGGCAAAATTCCAGCCAGCTTAAAGCAAGGTGTTATAAAAATGCTGTTGAAGAAACCATCACTGGACCCCACTCAATTAGTGAACTATTGGCCAGTTTCCAATCTTCCCTATTTGGGCAACGTGTGGTAGCCTTGTGGACAGAACTAAGATATGTTAGATGAATGAGTGGATAATATAGAAGGGAGGAAGAGTGAGAGATAAGAAGAGGTTGGGGAAATGTCATAAATGAATGACATGCATAGAATAAATGTACAAAATCTAATTGTATAACACATCATCATCATCTTTTTTAAAAAAAGATGAGTAGATAGGTGGGCATTCGGTTGCAAAATGTTTAATTTCAGTGTGATTTACAGTTTTCTTTCTGGCAATAGTTCTACATTGACACACTGTTTAGTGGGACTGAGAAATCGGCCCTTCAATATCTTCCCAGGTGGGATCCAAAGCTAAGATGACCCCTGAAACTGAGCTGGAAGACAAAGAAACAACAAACAGTAACTTTGAGGGAAAAAAGTCCTAAACTCCAAAATGTGACATATTCCTGGGCTGGAGAATGCTCCTGTGTTCATAGGGTGGTTTCCTAGGTTTCTTTATAGACTGTAATTGTAACCTCTGAGACATGCTGTTTTTAATTGTAGAACATCGATTAGAACTTGGCCTATAGATATAGGGGAGGGAGAGCCTGGGAGGGGCGTGTGTCCGGGGCGGGGGCCCTCTATTGAGGTGGTGACTGGGAGGGGTGGATGCGGGAAAGGGAGACCCAGATCATTAATTCAGCCTAAAAATTGGAATAGATCAAAAATACCGATTCGACCTATAGGTGGAAACTCTAAATTACCAATTCAGCCAGAAATTGAAGGAAAAACTATTGTAAATTTAAATAGGGCTCCTGACAAGGTTAAGCTGAGCACCCAGGATGGGGGTCCCTCCAGGTTGCGAATGGTGCTGTGCAATGACAGGTCAGTGAATGAAAAAACATCTATTATTCAGGATCTAATCCTTGAAGAACATGCTGACCTGGCTTGTATAACGGAGTCCTGATTGGACGAGGCTGGGGGTGGGGGGGTGGTTAATCTCTCCTAGGTTTGTCCACCAGGCTACTCCGTTCAGCACCAGTCAAGATCTGGAGGGCGGGGAGGGGGTGTCACAATTGTCTATAAGGATACCATCCGCCTGACCAGGTGCCCCATGCCGCAATCTACCACGTTTGAGTGTGTCGGCCTGAGGGTCGGTGACCAGGACAGGATAGGGATTCTGTTAGTGTACTGACTACCTCGCTGCACTAGTCTCCCTACCTGACCTAGCCGGAGTGGTCTCAGGCCTGGCGTTGGAGTCCCAACAGCTCATTGTGCTGGGGGACTTCAATGCTCATGCCAAGACCACTCTGTCAGGAGCGGCTCAGGACTTCATGGCCGCCACGGCAACTATGGGCCAGTCCCATAGTTGTATCGGGTCCCACGCACGGTGCTGGACACACGCTGGATCTGGTTTTCTGTCAGGGATGGGAAGAAAGTGGCAGGGTAGAGGAGCTGACCATCGCTCCGTTGCCATGGACCAACATCACCTGATCAGGTTTAGACTTATTGCGTCTTCCTACTTCCTCAGGGGTGGTGGACCCATTAAAATGGTCCGCTCCAGGAGACTTATGGATCTAAATTGTTTCCTGGCGGCTCTTGGGGATTTCCCCGCCTCCTCGGTAAGTGACCATGTTGAGGCTATGGTCTCTCTTTGGGATAGGGAGATGACCAGGGCTATAGATACGATCGCTCCAAACGCTCCCTCTCGAGTAACCGAGCTAAACCAGCTACTTGCTTCACTGAGGAGCTGGCAGCGATGAAGTAAATAAGAGGTGCCTAGAGTGCGTGTGGCGACAGAAGCATAGTGGGTCAGTCCAAGCACGTCTAGTTTCCTTTTTAAAGATCTATGACATGGCAATAAAGGCTGTAAAAAAAATCTCTTGCAGCCAATATTGCGTCTGCTAAGAACCGGTAGGAGGACTGCCTGAAGTGCTGGCACTGTATGTGTGCATTCAGGAACGTCTGCGTAGTTCCTTCCCAGGATTCCCCACTGCTCCCGGGGGCTGTGTCTGCTTCAGGTTCAGGTGAGTTGGATGTGGACAAGATCCTTGGAGAGGTGAGGCCTACCACATGCATCCTAGACCCCTGCCCATCCTGGCTGATAAAAGAAGCCAGTGGAGGTTTGGCAGAGTGGGTTAAGGTGGTGATTAATGCATCCTTACAGGACGGTAAGATTCCAGCCAGCCTAAAACAGGCTGTTATAAAACCGCTTTTGAAAAAACCATCCCTGGACCCCACTCAATTAGTCAATTTTTGGCCAGTTTCCAATCTCCCCTATTTGACAAAGTCATGGAACGTGTGGTGGCCTCGTGTTTTTTAATTAAATTAAATTAATTGGTCAGTTGGCGGGCATGGGTTAAGCTAAGTGTAAGTACAGCAAATAAACAAGCAGGGATGGCAAATGAAATTTAAAGTGAATCAGTGCTAGAAACAGTAAGAAGCTGGAGCAAAAAGCTATCATTAGAGTGCGTGCTGAGAACATCTACAAATAGCCAAATGCAGACTGAAGTCAGCAGGCAGCAGCAGAATTTCTGCTAAAGGAAGATGAGAGCACAGAAATACAGATTAGAAGCAACAGCCATGCCAGAAGCAATAGCTGTACATTGTTGATGGGAATGCTTTAGCTCGCATTCATGCTGGTGGACTACACAAGGGATGGACTGGATTATTGTAAAAACCTGGAGGGATAAGGTACAGAGAATCTATAAAACTGTGTAAAAAATAAAGAAAGAAATGCAAAGGCTGT
>JARBWK010000006.1:123758458-123788309 GCA_030556195.1 Anolis apletophallus | reverse complement strand
CTCGTGTCAGCAGGCGTTGGTGTGGGGCGAGCCAGGCAAGCCGGTCTTGTGTGTACCGGGCGCCTGTCTCAGCTCTCCTGTCGCCTCACCTCCCACTCGGGAGCGAGAACCGTCTAGGCAACTAGATTGCGTCGTCCTCACCACAGACCCGTCTAATTTGCCTTTTGGGATCACGCCGGGGTCATCAAAGATATGAAGCAGCAAATTAGGGGAGTTATGGAACTCGGATTGGCAAATGACCCTCTTACCAACGGGTGTGCGGACGGGCGGGCGGCAGGGATGAGGAAACACGCCAACAACTTCACTGCTCGTGTGAAATCAAAGAGATTTATTGTTAACACCAGCTGGTGGGGATTGCCAAACAGAACAAGCTGTTGATCAGGGGCAAACGGCCCCGGTCACTCTCAGTACAAAGCATATATACCCCCATGGCGGCATCTCGGAAAAGCCCGCCCTCCTTCATGGATTTTACAAAATCATAATTGGCTGGTGTTACATAGCATTTCATTAATCCAATAAAACATTACATTTCCATTAGCATCACATCTCAAAGTCCCACCTATGTGTTAGAACAATGGGCATTTCTAAGTTAGTTCTTTCTCACAGTACATATCAGTGGCCTGGGACGCTCATGTACTCAATTAGCAACATTTCACATTCTGCCTTTCCTTGCCAGCGAAGGATGGGGCTGAATCCCTCTGTACATGCGCAGTTCTTCTCCCTTTGGCACTAACATCTCCCAAATAGCACATCTTGTACTGTTTGACCAATCTAAGCCTACGTTATCTCACGCTAGGCACGGGGTGTACATTAACAAGTCACAGCATTGATTAGAAGCACCAATCACAGTGTTACATTCACGGAACAAGTGCCTGCCTTGATTTTGGCACAGAAACCCACTTTTCAAAGCTCTACACGTGTGCAGCATCACTCTCTGACCTTTCTCCTTGGAGAAAGTACCAAAAACTGCTTTACTTCCTTCTCCTACAACAGTTCCATAAAACAAAACTGACATAAAATGGCTTCTGTCTTCTTACTTTAGCTTAGATCCCACCCACCTTTCTTCACTCAGCAGTTTCCCTCCAATTTTAACAGCCAATCAGGCAGCACATCTAGCTGTAGAAACTGCCTTATTGCTCCCCCCCCCTCCGCCAGCTATGTTCCAACAAAATGGCTGAGGCCTGGCTTCTGCCTTTTTAAAACCAAACCTTACTCAGCAACCGTGTCACACCAATCCTGCAGAGTAGGCCAATCCGTTACACTGCTCCATAGCTGAAGACTATATTCCCTTTTTAAGGCCCCTTCCTCACAACTGAAGAAAACCCACATTTTCTGCTTTGAACTGGAATATACAGCAGTGTGGACTCAGGTAACGCAGTTCAAAGCAGATATAGTGGGATTTTCTGCCTTGATATTCTGGGTTATATGGCTGTGTGGAAGGGAAGGGGCCTTAGCCTGGTTTCTGCCTTTTTAAAACTAACCCTTACTCAGCAACCCTATCACACCAACTCTGCAGAGTAGGCCAATCCGTTTCACTGCTCCATAGCTGGACTGCATTCCCCTTTCTTTTTTGTTTAAATCATTTTTATTGAGTTTATTTTACAGTCAGTGGTTAAAAATATAGATAGCAGAGGGGAGAGAGAGAGAGAAAAAATGAGAAGAAGAAAAAAGTGAGAAGGGATATATAAAGAGTAAGCAGAGAGCAAAGAGCGATGGGGGGAGGGAGAGAGGAGGAGAGAAGAAGAGAGGGGGAGAAAGAAAAAGAAGAGAAGAAAGAAAGAAGATAAAGAGTGAAAAAGCGCGAAAGGGAAAGTGATAGAAGGTTGCTAACTACTAAGTCAGCCGGAAAGATGTCTTTGTCTCCCAGTCAGGATGACAGGGGATCAGTCTTTGCTTGTCGTTCATCAAGTCCAGGTGTGCTTTCAACCACCCTCTCTTATGCTTCTATTGCTTGCAGTGCATTCTTAGATCTTTACGTTTTTTAGATAGGCTTTTATGGGTTGCCAGTTTGTCTTGAGCTTTGGGTTCTGATTGTTGACTAGACTTTTTAAAGAGTCAATGTCCATGTAGCCCATTCGGTTGGGTCTGGGGAACTTTCCTGTTTCCAGTTCCTTGCCACAACCACCCTTGCTGCCGCAGCCATAAAGAAAAATATTTTGTCTTTTTCCATATCTAATTTACCCTCCGTTAGATTCAATAGATAATATTCTGGTTTAAACTCAATTTCATTCTCTAAAATCTTCTGAATATGTATGTGAATCTTCTTCCAGAATTTTTTTGTTTAACAGACACGACCACCAGCAGTGCATGAAGGTCCCTATCTGCTCCTTGCACTTCCAGCACTTATTATTTAGATTTTTGTAAAACTTGGCTAGCTTTTGTGGGGTTAGGTGCCAACGATAGAACAATTTTATCCAGTTCTCCGAAATTGTTGTAGCCCCAGCATATTTCATGTTCTTCCTCCATATTTCTTCCCATTCTCGTAGTAGTATGGAGTGGCCGAAGTCTTGCACCCACTTAATCATGTTGTCTTTTACGACTTCCATTTCGGTGTCCCTCTCCAGTAGTTGATTGTATAATATTCTTATCAGCTTTTTGTCTTTTAACATAACCAGATCCCAAGTCATTTGAGTCTGGATGAAGTTGTTTCTTTTATCTTCTCTAAAGTAATCTTTAAGTTGGGCGTAGTGGAACCATGACAGGTTTATACCTGCGTCTCTTAGGTTTTCTCGAGTTTTTAACTTCCAGGCCTCTCCATCTCTTTCAATTAAATCTTTGTATGTATACCATTTAGTTAGGGGAAGTTCTTTCTTATGTTGCGCTTCGAGTGGGGATATCCAAAGGGGTGTCGCTTGGTGGAATTGATTTCAGTAAGGCCGCTCTTATATAATGGTTCGTGAATTGTTTTCACAGGAAGGAGTCTCTAATTGCCATGCGCACAATATTGTAAACAAACGCACGTTGCTAGCATTCGGCCTATTGGGGCCACTCTTATCTAGAAGGCACATGATGTTCCCTGGCAAATCACTGCTTGTGCCTTTGTACCAATCAGAGTAGCTTATTCTCGTCATTATAACTTGGCAAGCTACCCCGGTATTCTGAAGCCTATACTGAGCAGCACTCTCTCCTGACATTACTTCTACTAAAAGCATCAATTTCCCCTTTATTCCTTCATTTCTTTTTGTAAATGATTTTCTAGCTATCAAAATCATCTACACAACATGCTTTTAGCTTACAGATTGTCCCAATTTAGTTTCCAGTCTCGTTTCTCTCTTTTCCTTACACTTTTCGCTGCCTTGACTGTCTGACGTGCTGCAAAACTACAATATCTCAATAAAATTGGCAAACAACAGAGAATGATTGTTACAGAACATAAAATCACAAGGATTAGCATTATTAGAGACTTTAACCATTTCAGATTTGGCAACCAACTTGTCAAAAATCCCCAGAAATCTTCTGAATTTTCATAAGACTTCTGAACTTGCTTAGCAACTTGCTGAATCTTTCTCATATCCACCTCAATATCTCCTGTCATGTTAATATAATGACAACACGTGGTATTTAGCCAAACGCATAGGCCCCCTTCTTTTGTCAGCAAATAATCTAGGGCCAATTTCTGCTGTATTACCATTTCAGCCAAGGTGTTAATTTCAATTTGCATCACATTTATCCCTCGGGCTGTCTCATTTGCCAATTTCCCAGTATGGGTAGCAGTGGGATCCTGCATCAGATCAACTACAGCATCTTTCTGATGGTTTCCATATAATATGTGAGTGCAGTTTGAGTGTTTTCTCCCCCAGGTCCAAGTACCATTGATCTTGTGGGTGCAATGTGACAAATATTGATCATGTATCATGATGGTGTGATTACATGCTGGATAAGTTCCCAACTCCACCCTGTGTCTGAGCAGTGTAAAGTCTCAGGGTAAGTGTCATGTACTCTTGTGGGTGGTCTCCTTTCCCTCTTTCCCATCAGTACTTGGACCCACCCCCTCAATGATAATGCTTTTAGTTCTTTCCTTTCTCTCGATGGGCCACACAGCGTCATACTTGACCACGCAGATCACTTGCACCCGTGGGATCAACCGTGGCCTTGTTGACCCTTTTTCAGGGGCTTGCTTGCTTATCTTTATCTTTAGCAAATCTTCCGGATCGACTGCAGATTTTCGAACAGCCAGCGCTCTCTTTACTCTCGTGTCCTTATCTCTCGCACCTTCAAGGCAGTGGGCGTGGCTAGGAAAACGGTGTGTGGTCCTGCAACGGCTGGTACCCCGTCACCTGGAAAAAGCAATGAAGAGGGGCAGTAGGGAGAAAGGGGTAGCGCAATTCTGCAGCATATTGGTTCAATTCTTCAAGGTGTTTTTCCTAGCAGCTGCACTTGTTCTATGGTTTGCTGATTTCTTAAAACCTGGCTGTCTGATGCCATTCCATTTATAGTCCTTCATGTTTAATGGGGGGGTCTCCCATCCAAGTCTTTCAAAAGGGGGATAACCCTGTTTTCTTGTGAGGCGTGCACCTGACTCTCAGTAGAACCATTGGCAAAGTCAGTCTCTAATTCAGTCCTGTCTCTTGACAAATCTTTGCCAAACTGTTTTCAGTGTCCTGTTAACTCTTTCTGCGCGGGCAGAAGATTGCTTCAAACGGTGAGCTGTCTTGATATTGGATACATTTGCCTTCCCAGCAAGGCTGCTGATGCAAATTCACTAGGCATGAGAAAAATGAAACGGAAATTAAAAGGATTCGTAAGAGATTCGTATGAAATGGGACTTTTGAGGTTTTACGGATCGCTGCTGCGAACCATGAAGTAGACTTTCATTTACGGTCCTTGAGGCCAACAATTTGCGTTAAGATCGTTAGAAATTCTTAAGTATTAATTAATTAATTATTGTACTACTCACTTCTCCCTGTCTTCTCCCACTCATTTCCTTCCCGCCTTCATTCCGCTTCTTCTTTACCCTGCATTTCTATGGGAACTGGAAGTGACGCTGCTGCTAGGCAATGCATTCTGGAAACTGTAGTCCTCCAGGCTTTCCACCACCCCCTCCTTCTCTTCCCCGTTGTTCACCTTCAATCAAAGAGCATTCTGAACTCCACCAATGACAGAATTGGGCCAAACTGGGATCCCCGCTCGCCGGCGCCCTCGCTCACGCCCCGCGCCTCTGTGTAGCCCCGGTGCATGCATCAGGGCTAGAGAGAGGCAGAGAGTGGCGCGGGGGCCTTTCTCCTCCTCTCGCCAATGACAGGCTGGCGAGAGAGAGGAGGAAGACCCCCGCTCACCCCCCTCGCCTCTCCTAGCCCGATGCATGCACCGGGGCTAGAGAGAGAGCCGGGCGCCCGAGGCAGCCGGGGGGATCCCAGTTTGGCCCCATTCTTGTCATTGAAGGTGAACTGAAGGTGAACTATCCCAGCAACTACAACTCCCAAATGTCAAGGTCTATTTTCCCCAAACTCCATCTGCGTTCACATTTGGGCATATTGAGTATTCATGCCAAGTTTGGTCCTGATCCAGGATTGTTTGGGTTCAGAGTTATCTCCCCTAAATCACTGTCAATTCCTCCCAAACCCCCCAGTATTTTCTGTGGGTCATGGGGGTTCTGTGTGCCAAGTTTGGTCCAGGTCTGTCATTCATGGGGTCTCAGCTGTGGAAGTCAGAGCTGAATTGGTCGAAGGTACTGCAAATCCCATCATCCGTTGTCCATCCTCCCCCAAACATATTGTTTTTGTGATTAATCCTATGCTTTAACTTTGGTCAATTTGTAACAATGAAAATACATCCTGCATATTAGATATTTGCATTAGAATTCATAAGAGTAACAAAATTATGAAGTAGCAACGAAAATATGGATGGGGGTCACCACAACATGAGGAACCACTGCATTAATACATATATCTCTCTCGGCATTACTTCCCGAACGAAGATTCAGGAAGGACACATCCCACGCATTTTACAAGCGCGCTGATGACTAAAGAGGCCAATCTGAGATAGGCAAGTTCGGTTGCAGAAAGCACAGCAGAAAGTCTATATATTATACATATATCTTTCTGTTTAATTGCTATTAGGGAAATAAAACGTGAACAAAGGAAGGAAGGAGACAAAGGAAGAAGGAGAGAAGGGGGGAGGGAAGGAAGGAAAGAGAAAAGAAGGGATGGGGAACCAAAGAGCAAAGGAAGGAATGTAAGAAGAGGGTAGAGAAGGAAGAAAGGAGGGAAAGGGGAAATAATAAGGGGGAGAATCGTACTTCACTTTCACAATTGTCCTGAGAGCAAGTAGCTACGACCTCTTATATTTATGTTATACATGTACAGCTCCACTTAATTGCACTGCAGAGGTGAAGGGGAATGGTCCCCCCTTGATTTTTAACTGTTTCCCTGCTTTTCAGACTTTAGAACCAATTTAGAATTTCGTTAATACTTACGTTACATTTTAGAACTTTTTGGAAAAAAATTTGTAAGTCTTTGATATACTAATAAAAAAAATCCCCCCCCCCATTTGATTTTAGAATCCCGATTTTAGGATTCTAAAACAAGCCTAAAATTCACGAAACGGGTGTTTTCATGAAAATGTTGGACTATGTGTCATGCCTTTATCCTTATGGGATGAAGACGCGGTGGTCTGGCATCACGATAATGTTCCCTTGTCACTCCCCTTTTCTCACTCAGGGCCCAATCCTCCTACCTGTGGTGTATTTGCATTTTCCTACCTGTGGGCCTGAGCTTTTGACTTGTGACATTACGGATGGTGGTTTCTTGAATGCTGCCTCCCTGACTGACCTGACCCTCTCCTCTCTGACGCCCCCCTGTGGTGCATAACAGCACCTTTTAGGTTTCCAATCAGCTTCCAAGAGAGCGATCATCGCACCAACATGCCCAATGGCCTCTTTCCAGCTGAGGTCAGGAAACCTCGCTCCCTGTACAGATATTAACCCCTTTTCCCTTTTGACAAAAACATCATTTGGGTGTGAGCCAACAGTTCTGTTAGCTAAGCAGAAGTTCCCGGACAAAAAGATTCTGTTCCCAGAATCCCTCTTTCCCTCGTCACAACTGCCCAGCTCGTTCATCACCCCATCTTGCCATTTGCGAAAAGGGTTAAATCTATTTTCTCCAATGGGATGTCTTTGGACCTGGCCTGCTGGAATAAACTTGGCTCATGATGTTCATGTCTGATATTCTGGTGGCTCTCCGTAATTTGGCAATAAATTTGCCGGATTTTGGCACAGGGCCCATCTCAAAAGAGATGAGAGGGTGGTCACCCAATACTCCTTCGTGAGCCAGTGGGTTTTTCTCTGTATCTAGCAGTGTTTTGACGTGGTGTGGTATTTTGATAAATGTGCAACGGATCTGTGTCATGTGCCTAATTTTCTGTGCCAAAACACCCACAGCTATTTCCTCTCGCCCTGAAGCGAACAGGAAGAGCCGTAAATCTGACAGGCCTATGCAGGGAAAGACATTAAGGCTTGAAGCTTGGCTAGTACTGAATAGCCATACAACCAAGAACGCATGAATGATGTTGACCATAAGAGTTCCTCGTCTGCCTTCTGGTAGTAGGTGTGGAAATTGCCTTTTCTTCCTACCTCCAAATCTTGCTTCCTTGTTCCCAAGAGGACTAGAGCGCATTGGTTCTCATACTGCAACAGTTTAATCAAATGTTCCTGGCTTCCTGCCACCGATGGGGTACTGTGGCGTTCTCACGAGAAAGATGTTCTGACCTTATCTCTTTCTTCCTGACCTCCTGTACTTGAAACAATCTATATCTTTCCTGGCCTGGTACAGTGAGCTCAAGCTGGCCGGTCTCCAAGAATTCTAATCTAGCTCTGATTTTTGCCAACATGTCCCTTCCTAACAATTGCTAATGGGTGCTAATTTAGTGTTCACTACTGCTTTGTCCGCTCCTGTATCTACTAGGAACTTTATGCGCTGACCTCTATTTCCACAGCATTCGTCTGTCCTCCTCTTCCTCTCACACTTGCATCACAATCTTTCCTTCTGACACTTCCTCTACACAATCTTTCCACCAGTGGCCTTCCACACTGGTTTCGACCCAACTTGCTTATGCCTTCTCCTCGTCCTCTTCCTGACCCTTCTCTCCTCTTCTGTCACTTCCCCCACACAATCTCTGGATTAGCCTTCTGTACTTACTGATTCTCTCTTGTCACAAATACTTTCATGCTGGCCATATCTCTCAAATCTTTCAAATGTCCCGTTTAAATTATTTCCTATACAGCCAAAGCCTCATATATATTTACATAAAAATCAATTCTGCTGTACAAAAAGAAATCAATTGATGGTTTCCTATTTCCTCAGCCATTAAACAGCTTAATTTTTCCTTTCTTTATGGATAAGCTGGGTAAAACATTTCATTCTGGAATGCAGTCTCATTTCTTTCTTGTACATGAGCGAGGCCATATGCTGGGAAGTCTGCCAATTCTCTGCACAGGCCGTCCTGTGTTATCTATCCTGGCACAATATGTTCTTTTTACATTAATTCTACAATATTCTCTTCTAAAAAGTCCTGGCTGTTTTTGAGATGAAAGATTGCATTTTCCAAATGGTACGGGCTATATATATATATATTTGTAGGCCTCTTCCGTTAGGATCATGTGTGGCATGTATTTCCTCTAATAAATCTGTCATTGGTTTTTGGTTGCTCTAAATAAGGTGGCGTGGCATTTCCAGGGCCCCCCTTGCTTCTATATTTGATCTCGCTGCCTCTCGGTAATCTTTTCTACTGATGTCCGGAGAATGCACTATCATTCTTCCGTCCTCCAGAGAGCGGCTTCTCCTTGCCTTCGGGGATTGCACTATCACTCCCCTTCTGTCGCTTCTGTCTTGGGAGTGCTCTATCATTCCCTCAACATCTGGGGTTGGCCATCTCGCTCTCCTTTCTGCCTCTGTTGCTTCTTCTAGCTGATAATGGATGTCATCTGACTGGGGGCCTTGATATGCGGGTGGCCTTCCAGAGAAGGGATTGTGTTCTGAATAGGACATGGAGCAAGCCAATGAGGCTTGTGGTGACATAAATGGAGCCATCGCGCCTGGTGGAGCAACCATGCTTGATGGAAACATCACACAGGGGTCCGCGATTGGCAGGCTCACTATGGTGGGTTGGGGCATTGCTGGGGACGCGGTTGGAACAAGGCACACCGTCTCATGCCGCATCACAGCCTGGGGCGCCATCTCTGAGGCTGAGCTTGCTCCAAGGGTGGGGGCCGCGTTTGGGGCTGGTATTGGGGCATTTAAGGTCGCATCAAGCAGGGGTGCATTTGGCCCCCCTGCTTCTGCGGCAGCATTTCCCAATGCCTTGGTCTTCTCCTTAAGTGTTGCAATTCCTCCGGCTCTGGTTGGGAACCGGGGCGCTTTTCCCTGCCTTCCTGCTAAACAAGCATCTGTTCTGGTGCTGCCTCGGGCCAGCCCACCAAACTCCTCTGAAACCAATCTCTTCCACGTCGCGGAGTAGATCCATTGATCAGTTGGATGTACTTCGTAACAATAGGATTCTAACTCCCTACATTTACTCAAATCCCAAGTTCCGGTCTTTGGCCAGCTGATTTCTTCCACAGCCGGCCACACCTCTGAGCACAGGTTCTTAAGCCTGTAATCTTTCAAGTCTCGGGGATTTCCCTCCACTGCCAGCTGCAACCTATCCCAGTTGACTAACACACACTCCAGAGGTGTCTCTTTTTTCTCCTTGGATTTCACTCCCCCCATTTCTAAAGATTTCTAAAGACCCAACCACTTCAGTGTTTGCCCTCCCACCCAGCGTGTATGTTCCCTAAGTGACAGTGCTTAGAGCTTAATACTTGCCGGTTCCTGAAGACTCCGGGACCCTTATTCTCCGGTGCCCTCGTGTGCCGGATTTCTCACTAGACGCTGGAACCCCAGCACCCCCGGTCTTCCCTCTGCGCGCTTTTTGATGCCGGATTTCTCACTAGACGCAGTTGGACCCTCTGCGCCCCCGGACTTCCCTCTTCTGTGGCTTCACTGATAGTAAATCTTCAATTGCAGTCTCTCGTGTCAGTAAGCGTTTCTCTGGGGCGAGTTAGGCAGCCGGTCTCGTTTGGTTAGGGGCCCCTCTCAGCTCACCTAGGTCGCTCCAGCTCCCCGCTTACGAGTGGAGACCGTCCTGCCAACAGGACCGCGTTATCCACGCCACAGACTCGTCTAGATTGCCTCTTTGGATCACGTTGGGGTCACCAAGATGTAGCGGCAATTTGGAGTCCCAAAACTCCTTAGGCAGTAACTTTTACCTCAGGCGACGTCTTCGTGCGAGCACAGGGGCAGATGGATAACACGACAATCGTTACTATGGTACAATGAAGCCAAACTTTATTTGCAGGACATCAGCTGATGGGTTCGGCCCGCAGAACTTGCTGCTAAGGGGCAAGAGCCCCGAACAATCTCCACACTTTGATTTTATACA
The DNA here is from genome assembly GCA_030556195.1 of Anolis apletophallus. Lineage (NCBI taxonomy): Eukaryota > Metazoa > Chordata > Lepidosauria > Squamata > Anolidae > Anolis > Anolis apletophallus. The sequence goes on along the minus strand of JARBWK010000006.1, from coordinate 123,777,893 downwards.
AGCAATGGCGACAAACCCCTTTGTCCCTCCTTTATGCCCCGTTACTGGCTGGCATTCATGAACTCATTTCATTATCCAATTAAACAAAGCATTATTCTAGCATCTCACTCCTATTTGTTAAAATGCATGGCGTAGGTATTAATTCTCTTTCCCAGGCTATGTTATCTGCTTCTGACGCAGCGTGTTCCCAAAATGTTACAAATCTATGCAGCTTCTCCCTAGCATTCACAGGAAGGAGTTTCTAATTGCCATGCGCACAATATTGTAAACAAACGCACGTTGCTAGCATTCGGCCTATTGGGGCCACTCTTATCTAGAAGGCACATGATGTTCCCTGGCAAATCACTGCTTGTGCCTTTGTACCAATCAGAGTAGCTTATTCTCGTCATTATTACTTGGCAAGCTACCCCGGTATTCTGAAGCCTATACTGAGCAGCACTCTCTCCTGACATTACTTCTACTAAAAGCATCAATTTCCCCTTTGGTTCTAAGAATCGGAATTGATTGGAACAAAAAAGTCATTTTAGGTAAAATATCCATTTTCACCGCAGCTATTTTCGCCTGGAGGCTTAAATTCAAGTGTTTCCAACTGTCCATCTTCTTTCTAATCACGTTCCATGTTGTTTCATAATTATTTTTAACTAGTTGGTTGTTTTGGGGTGTGATGATGATACCCAGATATCGTACTTTATTTGTAATCTGGATGCCCGCTAGTTCTTGTATTTTCTCTCTCTTCTCTTTCTTCATATTTTTGATGAGTAACTTTGTTTTGTCATAATTAATTTTGAGGCCTGCCACTTCCCCGAATTCTTTAATTTTTCTAATCCAGAGCTGGATCTTTTCTGCTGGATGTTCTATGATGAATACCACGTCATCAGCGAACGCTTTAAGCTTAAATTCTTCCCCCTGGACCTTCAATCCTCTCAATGACTCGTCTGCTCTTATATCCTGTAACAGCAGCTCCAATATCATAATAAAGAGCAAGGGGGAGATGGGACACCCCTGCCTTGTTCCTTTTTGGACTTGTACTATTCCAGAAGTTCTGCCGTTAACTATGACCTTTGCATGTTGATTACTATAAATTGCTGATATCATGTTGAGGAATTGATGGCCCATGTCTCTGCTCTTTATGACTTCCAGCAAAAACTCCCAGTTGGCATTGTCGAATGCCTTCTGGGCATCCAAGAACAAGAACCCTACCTCTGTTTGCCTATTAACATCATAGTATTCGATTGCGTCCAGGAGAGTTCTGATATTGTCCCGCATGGACCTGTTTGGGAGGAACCCTGTTTGGTCTTCCTGGATTGTTTCATTTAAGAGGACTGACAGTCTTTTTGCCATTATCGATGTAAAGATCTTGTAATCGTTGTTGAGCAACGAAATTGGTCTGTAATTTTCCATGCATTTTGGATCCGTCGATCCCTTATGAATCAATATTATGTCTGCCTCCCGCCATGAGTTTGGTATCAGGCCACAATCTAATATATTGTTTGTTACATCTTTGAGGTAGGGAGCTAATTCGTTTATAAAGGTCTTGTAGTATATTGCTGTTAGTCCATCTGGTCCTGGAGCTTTGTTGGTTGGGAGTCTTTTGATTGCGTCTTTAACTTCCTCCAGCCCTATTGGTTTGTTTAGTAAATATCTTTGGTCATCATTTATTTTCTCTATTTTTTGCTTTGCTAAATATGAGAGTATATCTTCAGGTATTATGTTGTCCTTTTTATAGAGATTCCTATAGAATTCTTCAAAATTCCGAATTATCTCGTCTTCCCTGAATATCTCCTTTCCCTCCTTTATTAGGTGGGTTACGTATTTGGATTGTTTCCTTTTAGCTAGTTTACCCGCAAGGAACCTACCTGGTTTATTAATATCCGCAAAGTAGTTCATTTTTATATATTTTAAATTTCTGGCCATTTGGGCAATTTGAACTTCGTTCACTTCTCTGCGGATTAAGTCAGTCTCTAAGCGGATCTTTTTATTATCGGGTTTGAGCTTTAACAGTCTTTCTTTTTCTTCCAATTCCTTTTTTAAATTATTATGTCTTTCATGTCTTTTTCTGTTTTTAGCTACGCCTTGTTGAATAAAATACCCCCTCATCACCGCTTTGCTGGTGTCCCAGAGGGTTTCTTTTTTGGTTTCTTCTTTGTTGTTTAACTCAAAGTATTATTTGAGTAAATCTTTGTTATGTTCTACCGTGTTTCCCGAAAGTAAGACACCCCCGATTGTAAGACGTATCGGGGTGTCTGGGGTCGGCGTATATAAGCCATACCCCGTATATAAGACGTACCTCGTCCCGCCGCTGCCGCCGCAACCGGAGGTGTGCCGCGGCACACCTGCGGCACACCTCCGCGGCACACCTCTTTGCCAGGGCTCCAGGCAAGGGAGGGAAAGGAGCCAGGGCGGGAGGAAGCGGCGGCGCGTCACTGTGACGCTGCGATCCACCACGCCCTGGCTCCTTTCCCCTCCCTGCTTGAGGAAAGAAGGGAGAGGGAAAGGAGCCAGGGGCGTGGTGAGGATCGCGCGTCACAGTGACGCGTCGCCGCTCGTCCCGCCCCTGGCTCTCTTCTCCCACCCTTGGAAGGGAGGAGGAAGAGAGCCAGGGGCGGGGAGAAGCGATGACGCCGTCACAGTGACGCGTCGTCCTTTCTCTTCCTGCCCCTGGCTCTCTTCCTCCTCCCTTCCAAGGGTGGGAGAAGAGAGCCAAGGGCGGACAGCGATGACGCGTCAGTGACGCGCGTCGTCCCTTCTCCGCCCCTGGCTCTCTTCCTCCTCCCTTCCAAGGGTGGGGAGAAGAGAGCCATGGGCGGACGAGCGATGACGCGTCAGTGACGCGTCGTCCTTCTCCCGCCCCTGGCTCTCTTCCTCCTCCCTTCCAAGGGTGGGAGAAGAGAGCCATGGGCGGACAGCGATGACACGTCAGTGACGCGTCGTCCCCTTCCCACCGCCCCTGGCTCTCTTCCTCCTCCCTTCCAAGGGTGGGAGAAGAGAGCCATGGGCGGATGAAGCGATGATGAGCCGTCAGTGGCCGTCCCTTCTCCCCGCCCCTGGCTCTCTTCCTCCTCCCTTCCAAGGGTGGGAGAAGAGAGCCATGGGCGGGACAAGCGATGACGCGTCAGTGACGCGTCGTCCCTCCGCCCCTGGCTCTCTTCCTCCTCCCTTCCAAGGGTGGGAGAAGAGAGCCAGGGGCGGGACGAAGCGGCGACGCGTCACTGTGACGCTGCGATCCTCACCACGCCCCTGGCTCTCTTCCTCCTCCCTTCCAAGGGTGGGAGAAGAGAGCCATGGGCGGACGAAGATGACGATGGCGCGTCAGTGACGCGTCGTCCCTTCTCCCCGCCCCTGGCTCTCTTCCTCCTCCCTTCCAAGGGTGGGAGAAGAGAGCCATGGGCGGACAGCGATGACGCGTCAGTGACGCGTCGTCCCTTCTCCCCGCCCCTGGCTCTCTTCCTCCTCCCTTCTAAGGGTGGGAGAAGAGAGCCAGGGGCGGACAGCGGCGACGCGTCACTGTGGCTGCGATCCTCACCACGCCCCTGGCTCCTTTCCCTCTCCCTTCTTTCCTCAAGCAGGGAGGGGAAAGGAGCCAGGGCGCGGTGAGGATCGCAGCGTCACAGTGACGCGTCGCCGCTCCTCCCGCCCCTGGCTCCTTTCCCCCTCCCTTGCCTGGAGCCCTGGCGAAGAGGTGTGCAGCGGAGGTGTGCCGCAGGTGTGCCGCGGCACACCTCCCGTTGCGGCGGCGTGGCGGCGGCGGCGGCGGTGGCAGCGGCGGCGTGGCGACGGGTACGTCTTGGGTTATATAAGACGTACCCGAAAGTAAGACGTGGGGGGACTTTGGGGGGAAAAGAAAGTAAGACGCTGTCTTACTTTCGGGGAAACACGGTATCTCAGAAGCCGTTTGAAGTAGATTGCTATTTAGTTTCCACCTCCGTTCTGGTTTTGCCCCGGGTAACACCATAGTTAAAGGGCAATGGTCTGTATTTTGTCTCGGAAGTATTGTGACCTTCCCTACCTTTGGGGTTAATGTTTTGGATGTCCATATCATGTCGATACGTGACCAAACCAAGTGGCGAGCTGAATAAAACGTATAATCCTTTTCCTTCATATTTCTCATCCTCCAGATGTCATAAAGCTGTAGATCTTTTTTCAAGTTCATTAGACTGTTTGGTAGTTTCCCGCCCTTTAAGTCTGTCCCTTTTTTCCTCTTTTTAGATTTATCTAGGTCGCAATCCATCACGCCATTAAAATCACCCGCCAAAATAATATTATCATAGATTTCTTCCGTTAGGAACTTTCTTAATTGTTTAATGAATTTAGACTTCGCCCCTGTGGGGGCATAGATATTGCATACTAAGACCATTTGTTGGTTGAATTTTATTTTAACTCCCAGGATTCTGCCTTCCTGGTCTTTGAAGGCAAGTATCGGGTCTAATGCTTCTTTAATGTACATAGCTACTCCGTTTTTTGTGTGGTGATGATGAGTAAAACACTCTACCCAATTGTTTTTGGTTCAAATTAGACACCTGTTTCTGCGAGATATGTGTTTCTTGTAACAAAATTAAATCAAAATTCCCCCTTTTCAGATTTTTAGTAATTAATCTCCTTTTATTAGGTGAATTTAGGCCGTTTACATTATTAGAAAATATCTTGACTTCCATCATTTATTTGTTCTGGGTGTTCGTCCACTCCTATTCCTCCTACTGCTCCCTCGGCGCCAGCAGCATCGGTGTCCTCCGTTGAGTTCGGTCTCTGCCTTTTTTATCTTGTTTTTTGTATTCTTGACCGTTCTTGGAATCTTTGGCAGGTCTATCTTTCAGTTTTTTTCTTTGTTCGTCCTCTCTCTTCTTCTTATCCAGATGTTTTTTTAGGTCCTTGTGGAATTCTCTCGCTTTTTCTACTGATGTAAGCCAAAATTTGTTGTCGTTGAAACTCAGGGAAATACCCTCTGTTTTCTCCCATTTGAACCTAATATGATGTTTTTTCAAGTCATCTACAAGAAAGTAATATTTTTTTCTTTTACTCATTGCTGATGCCGTAAACTCCTTCAATATGATTACTGCTTTCCCCTTGTAGGCTATTGGTCCTTTCGATTTATTTTTTAAAATCTCTTCTCGTGTTGTTCTTTTATTGAAGGTGACCAATACGTCGCGGGGTACCTTGTTTCTTCTCGCATAGCTGGTGTTGATTCTGAAGGCTCTATCTACGTTTTGCATCATCAATTCTAAACTCTCTCCCAATATATCGGCAGATACCTGGGCAACCATCTGTTTAAGATCTTGACCCTCTCCTTCCTCAAGATTCCTATACCTTAATTGAAATTCTGTCTCTTTTATTGCCCATTGATCTTGCTGTTTTTCTAGTCTCTGCTGCGTTTCCTCCATCTTGTTAAATTTTTCTTCAATCTGTTTCTGCATTTTTTTGTCATGGTGGTTTCTGTCTTTATCGTTTTCAGTTCTTGTTGCATGCCTTCCATTTCTTTCTTCATGTCGGCCAACTCACTTTTAATTTCTTTTTACAATTCCTCTTTCATAGTGGTTAATTCCTCTTTAAACATTTCTTTGATCTTTATCTCCATTTTTCTCTGTTGTCCTGCAGCTGTTCTTGCATCTGTTCTCTCATTTTTTGTATTTCTATTAATAATTCTTTCCCAGAAACCTCTCCTGAGAGAGAGTTCCTTCTCGATCCGGGCGTTCCCGGTTGTTTGCCCGCCTTTGAGGTATTTATTAATTTATCCATTCTCCAGTGAGTGGCTTGACCGTTGGCTCAATCAAATTGGTTTGATTAGGAGGGCAGTTGAAACTCCTCTGTGCACAAATCAAATAATTATTACTGTCCAAAGTAAAGGTGATAATGGGTATAGTATAATATGGTATAGTTGGACTATCAGGTCTATTAACTCTTGAGTTCTCCGAGGGTTTAGTTTTTTAGTTCTTTAGTTCTTTTGGATCCTTTTATTTGCTTTCCCAATCTCCGACTCTCTAGAGGGCACTTCCGCCCTTTCCTGGCTTCAGCTGGGTTCTTGACCTTGCTTCCGCCCTTCTCCCATCTCTCCTTACGTCTCTTTACGTCAGCACGTCGGCGCGTCCTCGGCGCTCCTTGCGTCTCAACGTCCCTGCGTCCTCCCACCGTGCCACGCGTCCTGCATCGCTCCGCCGCTCACGTGCCCTCCAGCTGAAGACGCCCTCCTCCCGTCGACCGATGGCGTCTTCCCTTAAAGGTACCGTCTCCCCTTGCAAGCCGTGGCTACGGATCAGAATTATTTGCTGGGTGGTGATCGGGTTCTTACCCCGTAGGGGTGCCTTTCTTGGGGGTTTTAGGCTTTAAGTATGACCATCTGTTCCCAAGCTCCCAAGTTTCTTCTGGTCAGCCCTTGTAAGCCGTCGCTGGGATCCTTCAGTGCAGCTTCGGCTCGGCTCCCTTCTTTTTAAAAAAATACAGCAAGATATCGTTGGGTGAAGTTGCCTTTATCTCCCCGTCTCCTTCCCTATTTCCTTTCTCAGTCTCTCATATTAAGTGTACTTGGTGCCATTAAAATGAAGGCGGTCGGCCCAAAGCAGCGCTTTTCGCGCTGCGTGCTGCCTCACCGGCCGCTTCCCCGCTGCAGAGAGGCGACGGTTTGATGAACCCCCAGAGAGGCTCGTCTTACCGTCACCGAAGCCCTCGGGGTTCGCTTGGCCAACTGACCTCGATACCGTCAGTTTGGGGTCCTTGTGCCCCCTGCCTTGGTGAGGGGCTCGGTTTCTAGCTGAGGGGTCTGCCGGAGCCTCAGGAAACCACTGCGGCCGCCATTTTGCCTTCACCCGGAAGTCCCTGCATTCCCCTTTCTTAGGCCCCTTCCTCACAACTGAATAAAATCCCACATTATCGGCTTTGAACTGGAATATATGGCAGTGTGGACTCAGATAACGCAGTCCAAAGCACATATTTTGGGATTTTCTGCCTTGATATTCTGGGTTATATTGAAGGAGACTCATTGAGTTGCAGAAGAAACGTCAGGAAAGAATGCTACCCAAGCATAGGCTAGGCATAGAGAAGGAGGCAAAAGTTAGCAAGCACGATAGAGAACAGCAGGGATTGGCTCAAAAGAGAAGCCACCTCCTTGGTTGTCCTGGATGCATTACAATTGGTTCAGAGAAACACCATGTGCACTTTGTTTACCAGGCAGAGATTGGTTTAGGAGACTTCGCATGTGTTAGCTTAATGAAACACTCACTTGGCTGGTTCCGTGGAAAGCTTTTCAGAGAGTAACAAAAATAGGGACAAGCTACGCACATAGAGATAGCCTTAACAATTGGTCAGAAAGTAAACTGCGCAGTGATTGTTAGCCAATGAATCATTAGATTACATAATGCATTGTTAATTGGTTAGAATTAATGCACATCATATAAGTTAGCCAGTAAAAATGAATAAGGAGGCATTGTTTAAACTGACTCCATTGCTTGTATAAAAACTGAATGACTGAAAGGAGGGGCGGTTCTGTTCCTTGCATCTTGTTATGCCATAAGGGCAGACCACTACAGCTGTAGATATGGAATAAACTGTGTTTCCAGAAAAGTAACCAAGTTGTCTTGTCTCCTCGTTCCTGCGCTTGCACGAAAAGCAGCCTGAGAGGGAAAAGGTTATTGTTATACAGGATTCTTCCTGCTGTACATCTGCTACATTTCGGCTGTGTTGAAGGGAAGGGGCCTTAGCCTGGCTTTTGCCTTTTTCAAACCAACCTTTACACAGCAACCCTGTCACACCAACTTGGCAGAGTAGGCCGATCCATTAGCTGAAAACGATATTCCCCTTTTTTAGGCCTTTGAATAAAATCCCTCATTATCTGCATTTAACTTGAATATATTTATTTATTTATTTATTTATTTATTAACTTCGATTTAGTATACCTCTCACTCCGAGGCTCAGAGCGGTGTACAAAGGATATATAAACACAGTGAGTGTATGGCAGTGTGGACTCAGATAACGCAGTTCAAAACACATATTGTGAGATTTTCTGCCTTGATATTCTGGGTTATATGGCCGTGTGGAAGGGAAGGGGCCTTAGCCTGGCTTTTGGCTTTATTTAGTTTCTTCAAAATTTGTCTATATGTAATCCAATTAGTCTTAGCTAATTCCTTTTTGTGAAAAGCCTCCACCGGTGACATCCACAAGGGAGTGTATCTGCACAGTAGGCATGGTTTCGAACCCAAAAATGGTGATTCTAAAATCAAATGGGGGCGGATTTTTTTTATTAGTAAAAGAAAGACTTACAAAAAAATTCCAAAAGTTCTAAAATGTAACTTAATTACTAACAAAATTCGTTAGTAGTTCGTAACCCATTCCAGATGGTTTTGGGCTACAACTCCCAGAAATCCTAACAGCTGGTAAATTGGCTGGGATTTCTGGGAGTTGTACCCCCCCGGCCCTGTGTATATGGAAAACACAATAAAAACTATTACAAAAAAAGGGGACAGTAACTGGTTTAGAAAATGGTGTCAGGAGGAACACTTTGGCTTTCTCGACCATGGCCTGCTTTTCCAGGAGGATGACCTACTGCCAAGGGATGGGGTGCATCTCACACAAGTAGAAAAACACCTTTTGCTCTGCAGAGTAGGCAAACCTCATTAGGCACTCTTTAAACTACTCCATAGCTGAAGACTACATACCACTTTCTTAGGCCCCTTCCTCACAACTGAATAAAATCCCACATTATCTGCTTTGAACTGGAATATATGGCAGTGTGGACTCAGACACGCAGTTGAAAGCACATATTGTGAGATTTTCTGCCTTGATATTCTGGGTTATATGGCTGTGTGGAAGGGAAGGGGCCTTAGCCTGGCTTCTGACTTTTTCAAACCAACCTTTGCACAGCAATCCTGTCACACCAACCCTGCAGAGTAGGCCAATCTGTTTCACTGCTACATCGCTGAAGACTGTATTCCCCTTTCTTAGGCCCCTTCCTCACAACTGAATAAAATCCCACATTATCTGCTTTGAACTGCAATATATGGCAGTGTGGACTCAGATAACGCAGTTCAAAGCTGTTATTGTGGGATTTTCTGACTTGATATTCTGGGTTATATGTCTATGTGGAAGGGAAGGGGCCTTTAGGTCCTAGATTTCCTTCAGGTTTCTCTGTCTTCCAAATTCTCTCTCAATCTTGATTTCAATCCTTTTCAGCCTCTCAGTTTTGTCTAATCTTGGCCATTCCTGGAAGCAGAGGGAGGCCGTTTGTGATAGCTGACTTGACACAATGGGAAATTGTTAATTATTGCCAAACACCACAGGATAGATCTACGCTGTAGAATTAATGCAATTTGCCACCATTGGAAACTACCATGTAATCCTGGAAATGATTATTTTGCAGATAAAACTGCAAAAGAATGGTGTCTCTGAGTTTTTGGTTTTTTTTTTCTTTTTGAGAGAAGGCTGAAGACTTTGTAAAATTACAATTCCCAGGATTCCATAGCACCGAGGCTTGGCACCAATCCCATAGTCATCATTTATAGCTGTATTTAAGGTAATATCATATTGCATTAATTTTACACTGTAGATGTACTCATAGGCAGTCTTTAAATTTTCCATCTCATTCTGGGTCCTGATTTCAGTTCTAACCGATGTTCTTCTCACATAACAATTCACTTCATGATTTTTGTTAGTATACGCAGGTCCTGAACAAGGCTCTGACAGACTTGTGTTTTATCGCAGTAATCTGGGAGTGCATGGCATTTTAGCTTACTATGGATGCTGTAAAACAGGAGAAGCATAAGGCAGTGGAAAAAGATCAAAATATGCAAGTAGACGCAACAAGCATCAAAACTATTGGTCTCCATCTCTCATGTCCAGATTCCACTACAGGATCTAGTCTTCCTACCCTACTTTGTCAATATCATTCATATGTCATACTGTGCTGAAATATTATTTATGCTTATTGTCAGAGCTGTGTACATTAGGGGGATCAATGCTCATAGGTCCCCATCACTGAAGTTTGAGTAGCCCTGTGTCAGGGATTTTTAAAAATCTAAACTTTTTAATGCCACTATTGATATATAGGGACCCTTGGTGGCGCAGCAACTTAAACCAATGAGCTGCTCAACTTGGCGGTTTGAATCCAGGGAGAGGGGTGAGCTCCTGCTGTTAGCCCCAGCTTCTGCCAACCTAGCAGTTCAAAACATGCAAATTTGAGTAGATCAATAGGTATCACTTTTGCGAGAAGGTAATGACACTCCATGCAGCCACATGACCTTGGAGGTGTCTATGGACAACACAAGCTCTTCGTTTTGGAAATGGAGAATGAGCACCACTCCACAGAGTTGGAGATGACTAGACTTAATGTCAGGGGAAACCTTTATCTGTTGATATATAGCTCCAATGAACCAACAATGCACTCAAGAGTCAAATGAAAAATGTATTGAAATGATAGACAAGATAGTGAAATACAAGACAGTGAATGTATAAAATGTGGAGAGCCAGTGTTGCATAGTGGTTTCAGCATTGGAGTACAACTTTCGAGACCAGGGTTTGATTCCCTACCTGACTGGAAACCCGTTGAGTGACTTGGTTTTAAAAAATTCGTTTTAAAATTAAATGTACATACATAGAAACAATCAATCTTCGAAAATCAACAATCCAAAGTGATCTTGGTTTAGTTAAACACTCTCAGTCCCAGAAAACTTTGTGATAGATTCACCTTGGAGTCACTGTAAGTCAGAAATGACTTGGAAATACACCACAAAAGTATAAAATGAGAGATAGTTGAGATGATCATGGTGACAGCATAACAACTTATTTATTCATTTATCTACTTTATTTCTATCCCGCTGTATTTCACCCTGAGGGGGACTCAGAGTAGCTTACGGTTTAGAAAAATACAATGCTGCATATACATAACAAAGGAATACATAACATAATTAACTAAACATCAATAGATATATAATATGAATTAAAACCATTAAACATATTAAACATCATAAAACACATTAAACATGGCACCAATCCCATAGTCATCATTTATAGCTGTATTGTGATGGAATGTTATATTTCAGTCCTGTCACTAGTTGAACACCTGCTTACACAGCCAGTTTTTAACTCCCCCCCCCCCCCTAAATACCAGGAGGGAGGAGACTAATCTGATCTCACTGCGGAGGGAGTTCCACAGCCAAGGGGCGACAACCGAGAAGGCCCTGTCCCTCATCCCCGCTAGTTGCATCTGCGAAGGTGGTGGGACTGAGAACAGGACCTTCCCAGCAAATCTTAACTGCTTCATAAAGGGAGATACGTTCAGATAGGTAAGCTGGGCCAGAACCATTTATGGTTTTATCGGCTAAAGCCAGCTACTTTGAATTGTGCTCGGTAGCAGACTGGCAGCCAATGGAGCTGACGTAATTGGGGGGTGGAGGCTCCCTGTACGCTGCTCTGGTGAGCAACCGAATCGTCGCCTGTTGGACTATTTGTAGCTTACAAACCGTCTTCAAAGGCAACCCCATGTAGAGCGTGTTGCAGTAGTGAAGAGAGCATGGACCACCGTGGCCAAGTGTGGCTTCTCAAGGTATGGGAGCAGCTAGCACAAAGTTTTAATTGTACGAAAGCTCTCCTGGCCACTGCCAAACCTGAGATTCGAGGCTCAGTGAGGAATCCAGGAGAACTCCCAAACTGCAAACCTGTGACTTCAGGGGGAGTGCAACCCCATGCAGCACAGGCTGTAACCAGGCCCGGATCATGGCCTTTTGGCGCCCTAGGCCAAAGGCTCTGCCCCTGCCCCCGGCTCCGCCCCAGCTTTTTCCCCGCCCCCAGCTCTGCACCTGCCCCGCCTCTTCCTCCTCACTGGCGTGAGGAGGAAGGAAAGCCCCACCCCTGGAGCCGATGCCGCACATGCGCGGCAGTGGCCTCAAGGGCGGGGCCTCCCCTTGGCTCCTCCCTCCCTTCTAAAGCTGTCATCTTGCCCTCAGAAGCAGGCGATTTCGCCCACTTCTGAGGGGGCATGGAGGGGATTTTAGGAGGGAGGGAGGAGCCAAGGGGAAGCTCCCCTTGGCTCCCCCCTCCCTTCTAAAGCCCCCTTCATGCCACCCTCAGAAGCGGGCGATTTCAGCTGCTTCTGAGGGCGGCATGCATGGGGGCTTTAGGAGGGAGGGAGGAGCCAAGGGGAACAGAGCAAAGGGGGGGCAGCAGCCGTGGATGACGCTTCCGCCGCCGCGCGCATGTGCACTTTTTGGGGGGAATTTTTTTTGCTTTTTTTTGAATTTTTTAAAAACTTTTTTTGGGGGGTCCGAACCTGCTGCCCCTCCAAGGCTGCCGCCCTAGGCCATGGCCTAGGGTGGCCTTATGGGTAATCCGGGCCTGGCTGTAACCCTATCACCTATTTGGCTTTTCGACCGACCAGGAGTGCTTCCGTTTTATAACCTCATCATACACTGGCTTTCCCCTGTTTCTACACACTTGAAAGGCACGGACCCCGTCCAAGGACTTAAAAGAGTACTTGAACTGACTTCCTGTCAGTCACCTTAGTTGCTGAAATGGGTAAAAAATGAGGTTTCTGGAGTCGAGGAGCAATTGACTCCAGAGCTCCGAATTCACTTAGAAATGGTGAGATGATGTAACATATTGGCCTACTGTGCAGGGCTGGTGTGTGGATTTTGGAAGGCCAAATGCCAGACAGCCATTTTCTTAGCTTTAATCAGGCATCCATTTTGTGGTCACATTGCCAGGAGGCAGCCTGAGGAAATGTGTGTAACCACCTGGTTGGTTAAGAGGAAAGTGGGCGGAGTTAAGAAGAGGCTAGAGGGAAAAAAGGAACCCTATTTAAAATTGGGCAGTTGGAGATCGTCAGTTAGAAATAGACAGTTGGAAATAGGGCAGTTGGAAAGGAGGGTTTGGTGGACGCAGTTCTAAGACTGAGCTGAGATAGTCAGTCTGTATATAGGCCTGACACCTAAAGGGGCAGTTAGAGCCTAAGGGGGCAGTTAGTGCCTGTAGGATAAAGGCAGACAGTGCTTGGAACCTGTTCTAAGCTATTGTGTAAACAGATCCTACTGTGAGATGGTTGTTTTAGGTTTTAAGGACTTTTAAGAAGCAAATCTAAAAGTTTTTAGTTTCAAAGTTTTATTGTGGAACCTGCAAGTTAAACCTTGAACTATTTCTAAGAAACCAATAAGCATTTGAACAACTAACCTGCAACCACTAGGCTTTCTGTGATTGTTCTATGTAAATAAATAAACATCTTTCTTTGTTCATAACAACAAAAGCCTCTGTGTGCCTCATACAAACTACACACTTAAAGTATACTGTGGAAGATCTTTACAGTTGGTGGCAGTGTGTGTTACATATAAAAAGGGTCCGTCTTCATTATTTGGTGGCAGCCTAGTCTACTAGCCCCAGTGTCTTTACAGATGACAACAATGTTTTAGAGCTTTTTAGCAATGTGAAAATGTGGGTGTTCTTGTGGGCAATCTACTAATGCTCCTTATGTTTCCATTGCTGGTTTAAAGATGGTGTGGGTCCCATTGAAAGAAGTGTTTTCAAAGTATGCCAATGCCGCCCCCTTTTCAGGAGGCGGCGGAAGACCAGACACCTAGGCGACCAGTGGAAGGACATTGGGCAGGGCAGGGGATACCAGTGATCTCGGGAGGGGTAAATGGGACGGTAGGCGTAGGCCTTATGAGAGAAGGAGGCCGAGTCGAGGAGACTCGCCCCCTTCTGACCTACGAGCTATCCCTAGGCACATGGTTGGTGAGTCTCCGACTATCTCCTCTCCGACTCTGGTGCTAGCGAACGCTAGGTCCGTGCGGAACAAGACAGGGACCATCAGAGACTTCCTCCTCGAGAAGAACGTAGACCTTGTCTGTATTACAGAGACATGGCTACAGGAGGGAGACGATGTCCTTCTACACGAGCTGTCTTCTCCAGGTTTCGTGGCTAGCTACCAGACTAGGACAGAGAGACGGGGGGGTGGGGTAGCTATTCTCAGCCGAGACAAATTTAATTCCAGGACAATCCCGACCACGAACATCCCAGGAATTGAGTGTGCGGGCCTTGTGTGGGATTCCTGTGAGAGTGTAGCCTTTCTGTTGGTGTACCGTGCACCCAACGCACCAGCAGAGAGTCTGCCTAAGCTGCTGGAGGTGGTTTCGGCGTGGACATTGAGGTTCCCTAAACTCATTGTGTTGGGGGGACTTCAATGTCCACGCCCGATACCGCCTCTCCCTCAACAGCAGCCATGGACCTAGTATCCACCATGGAGATGCTAGGACTCTCACTTTGTAAGACCGGTCCCACACACCAGGCCGGACACACCCTGGACCTGATCTTCGCGACCGGAATTAAAGTGATCCCAACCTCTATTATAGAGGTTCCATGGTCGGATCACAGTGTCCTGGAAGTCCGTCTGGGAGTGGCCCCTCCACCCGGTAAGGGTGCCGAACCCATTATGGTTCGCCCGAAGAGACTCATGGAACCCACTAGGTTCCTGAATGCTCTGAGGATTTGGAACTCACCAGCGACTCAGTCGACGGGCAAGTGGAGTGTTGGAACACCTGCCTCTCCACCGCCTTAGATGAGATCGCCCCCAGACGCTCTCTCACCCCCGCAGAAATCGCTCGCCTTGGTTTTACCGAGGAGTTGCGGGCGATGAAACGGAGGAAGAGACAGTTAGAGGACGTGTGGCGAGACCTCCGTGACGGAGCATCGAGATCGGCTTATAAACAATTCAAGGATGTTTATGAGCGTGCTATCAAGGAGGCCAAAAAGACCCACTATTCCTCCTTGATAGAGTCGGCTAATTCACGCCCAGCTCAACTCTTTAGAATAATTCGGTCATTGACAACAATTTCGACTGTCCCAAATGATAGGGATTTGGCGCCTACAGCTGAGGCATTTCAGAATTATTTTGTCGACAAGATCTCAACTCTCCGCGGGATATCCCAGCCACTCTTGATACAGTATGTGAGCTCGAGACCCCGCCGCCACTCGGCGGGCCCACCTTCACCCGTTTCCAACTGCTGGACGCAGCAGCTGTCGATAAGTTACTGACTGCAGCTAGGCCAACTACCTGCTCCCTCGATCCGTGCCCCTCCTGGCTCGTTAGATCTTGTCGGGAGGGGCTACGAGACCCCCTGGGAAAGATTATCAACCGCTCCCTTGAGCAAGGAGTGTTCCCAGGGGGTTTGAAAGAGGCAATGGTAAGACCGCTGCTGAAGAAGCTGAATTTAGACCTTTCGGCTCCTCCATTACCGACCTGTGTCTAATTTGCCTTTTAGGCAAGGTAATTGAGAGGGCAGCAGCGGATCAGCTGCAGCGGTTCTTAGAAGACACAGCTGGACTTGATCCCTTCCAGTCCGGCTTCCGTATTGGGCATGGGACGGAGACCGAGCTTGTCGCCATTACAGACCAACTTCGCCAGCTGGACCAGGGCGGATCAGCCCTGCTTGTCCTGTTAGATCTGACAGCAGCGTTTGATACCGTAGACCATGCACTGTTAGCCCACCGCCTAGCCGTGACTGGAGTTAGGGGGACTGCCCTTAAATGGGTGGCCTCCTTTCTCCAGGATCGGGGACAGCGTGTGGAGAGGGGAGAGGAGGTCTCCAGGAGGCTCCCACTAAGTTGTGGGGGTTTCCCAGGGGCCATCCTCTCGCCCTTATTATTCAACATCTACATGCGCCCCTGGCCCAGCTGGCCCGCGACTTTGGTCTGGAGTGTTGTCAGTACGCTGATGACACCCAGCTTCTGCTGAGAATGGACGGCAGGCCGGATACCGTACCCGATTGTTTCCATCAATGCCTCGAAGCCGTGACTGGATGGCTGCGTGCCAGCCGGCTGAAGGTGAATCCGTCGAAGACGGAGATCTTGTGGCCTGGTCGCCCTGGGCTGGACGAGTGCCGGTTGCCTACCCTGGATGGCGAGCAACTTAGCCCGTCACCCTTGGTTAAGAGCTTAGGTGTCAAGCTGGACTCCTTGCTGACCATGGAGGCCCAGGTCTCCGTGGTCAGCAGGGTGTCGTTTTCCACCTACGGCAGGCTAGGCGACTGGCCCCCTACTTGTCCAGGGAGGACCTGGCCACGGTGATCCAAGCGACGGTCATCTCGAGACTGGACTACTGTAACGCCCTCACGTGGGCCTTCCCTTGTCGACAATCCGGAAACTCAAGCTAGTGCAGAATGCCGCTGCTCGCTTGCTGGTGGGAGCACCAGTGAGGAGCACATCACCCCATCCTTCGGCAACTGCACTGGCTTCCCATCGAGTACCGGATTGCCTTCAAGGTGCTGGTTTTAACCTTTAAGGCCTTGCACGGTCTGGGGCCTATGTACCTGAGGGACCGCCTTACCCCATATGTTCCCCCGAGATCACTGCGCTCGGAAGAGCAAAATTTGTTGGTGGTTCCATCGCCCCGCTCCTGCCATCTGTCCAGTACTAGACAGAGAGCTTTCTCTGCTGCGGCTCCAGTACTCTGGAATTCGCTCCTGAGTACATTCGAGCGACCCTGAACTCCTTCCCTTCCGAAGGGAATGTAAGACAGCCTTATTCAGGTTAGCGTTTGGCTAACCCAAACGTGATTGGCTCGGCCCTGTCTCAGTAAAGAACTGTAGACCTGTTCCACCTCGGTTATGTACCATGTTTTTACCATGTGTTTTCACCGTATGTTTTATTGTATGCTATAATTGTGATCCGCCCCGAGCCTGCAGGGAGGAGCGGAATATAAAATCGAAGAAATAAATAAATAAATAAATTCTGTCTCAACAATGGTGCCTTGTGGCTCCTTCGGAATAAGGGTCTTGAGAGGCAAAGCATCCCATAGAAATGAAGTCTCAATGATGCCTTGTGTAACTTACTGATCTACTGTGTAGGTCTGGTGTTTTGTTTCTTTAAAAGGCCAAAAGCCAGGCAGCCATTTTCTTAGCTCAGAGCTGAGGGGGCAGAGCAAGCAGGCATCCATTTTGTTAGCACAGAGCCAAGAGAGGGCGGAGTCAGCAGGCAGCCTTTAGGGTATGTGGCGCTGCCTGATTGGTCAATAGCCCTGGAGGGAGTTTGCTCAGTGAAGAAAGTGGGCAGAGCTAAGATGAGGCAAGGAGGAAAAGGAACCATTTTAAGTCAGTTGGTGTCTGGTTTTTGTAACTGTAAGAAGTGGAAGTTCAGCTTGTGTTTTATTCTTAAAAAGTTACTTCGAGGAAGATCTATTGTTTTAAACAGACCCTGGTGGTTGGGCTGTTTGTATTAAGGAACTGTTTAGTGGAAGACTAAAAGTTTCTTGGGTTTTAAAAGTTTTGTAGTTTCAGGAGTAAGCTTTGCACTACTCCTGAAACCATAACTCTCTGTACCAATATACTGCAACCATTAAGCTTCCTGTGCCTGTAATACATAAAATAAATTAACATATTTCTTTGTTCGTACCAAACAAAAGTCTGTGTGCCTCACATACAAACCACACATATAAAGAGGTAGCCTGTTGAAGTGATCTATGTTTGGTGGCAGCGAAAACTAAACATTACTGTAGTCCTGATTGAATGATTATTGAGTCTCCTTTAGAGTAAGGGGCTTGGGGGGGGGGGAAGGATCCAATAGAAAGTGGTGTCTCAAGAACAATGCCTTGTGCTTCTAAGTGAATGGTTGAACTAGTCAGGGGAGGAGACAATCCTGTGTAATGAGGGTGAGTAATTTCTCTAGCAGATGAAGTAGGCAGGACAAATAACTATAAGATATTACATCCACCAAGCCTTCTACCATTAAGAATCTAAATTTTATTAAGTTGTTAAAAATTAAATGCAATATGTTCAGGCATGACCTTAACTAAATATCTAATGTATAGACTGAAGTAAACACTACAAAAATAAAACAATTTGTAGAAATAAATCAGAAGCAATTGACAAAGCAACCCTTTCAAAAATAGTGTAGCGGCAATTTGGAGTCCCAAAACTCCTTAGGCAGTAACTTTTACCTCAGGCAACGTCTCCGTGCGAGCACAGGGGCAGATGAACAACGCGACAATTCTTACTATGTCCAATGAAGCCAAACTTTATTTTATGACATCAGCTGACGGGTTCAGCCCGGCAGAACAAGCTGCTAGAGGCAAGAGCCCCGAACAATCTTCATACTTTGATTTTATACAGGCAATGGCGACAAACCCCGTTGTCCCGCCCTCCTTCATACCTTGCTACTGGCTGGCACTCATGAACTCATTTTATTATCCAATTAAACAAAGCATTTTCTAGCATCTCACTCCTATTTGTTAAAAGGCATGGCGTAGGTGTTAATTCTGATTCCCAGGCTATGTTATCTATTCCGATGCAGCGTGTTCCCAAGTTGTTACAAATCTATGCAACTTCTCCCTAGCATTCCCGGAGAAGTCTCTAATTGCCATGCGCACTATCTATCCATTCAAGAACATTGTAAACAAAAGCACGTTGCCAACATTTGGCCAATCAGGGCCGCTCTTATCTAAAAGGCACATGATGTTCCCTGGCAAATCACTGCTTGTGCCTTTCTACCAATCAAAGTAGCTTATTCTCGTCATTATTACTTGGCAAGCTACCTCGGTATTCTAAAACTGAGCAGCACTTTCTCCTGACATTGTTTCTACTAAAAGCATCAATTTCCCCTTTATTAAGAACATAAGAACATAAGAACATAAGAAGAGCCATGCTGAATCGGGCCTCAGCCCATCTAGTCCAGCATTCTGTGTCACACAGTGGCCCACTAGTTGTACACAGGATCTCTAGCAGAAAGGAGGCAAAACCTCACCTGCTCCCGACCCCCACAACCAGTACCCGGGGAAATCCTGCCTGCCTCCATCAACACAGAGGTGGCACTTGGATGTCCATTTCAGTAACTACTGATTCCCTTGGTATCCATGAATCTGTCTAATCCTGCCTTGAAGCTGTCCAGGCTGACCGCTGTCACAACCTCCTCTGGAAGTGAGTTCCATAACCCAATGACCCTCTGGGTGAAGAAATATTTCCCTTTATTAGTCCTAACTCTCCTACCTTGGAGCTTTAGGGAGTGCCCCCTAGTCCTAGTGTTGTGTGACAGAGAAAATATTTTTTCTCTATTCACCTTATTCACCTTATTCCTCCATTTCTTTTTGTAAATGATTTTCTGGCCACCAAAATCATCTACACAACATGCTTTTAGCTTTAAGGATTGTCCCAATCCATTTTCCAGTCCCGTTTTTCTCTTTTTCTTACATTTTTCGCTGCTTTGACTGTCTGTCGTGCTGCAAAACTACAATATCTCAAAAAAATTGGCAAACAACAGAGAATAATTGTTACAGAACATAAAATAACAATGATTAGCATTATTACAGACTTTAACCATTTCAGATTTGGCAACCAACTGGTCAGAAATCCCCAGAAATCTTCTGAATTTTCATAAGACTTCTGAACTTGATTAGCAACTTGCTGAATCTTCCTCATATCCACCTCAATATCTCCTGTCATGTTAATATAATGACAACACGTGGTATTTAGCCAACGCATAG